>VXAY01003412.1:1060969-1124683 GCA_013399855.1 Oxyruncus cristatus
GGTGAGGGGGATGTGGGCAGTGTGGGGTCAGGGGCAGGGTGAAGGGGATGTGGGCAGTGTGGAAGTCAGGGACAGGGTGAGCGGCTCAATGGAAAAGGACCTGGGCGTGCTGGTTGACAGCAGCTGAACGGGAGGCAGAGTGTGCCCAGGTGGGCAAGGACGCCGGTGGAATCCTGGCTTGCCCCCTGTCGCCAGCGGGACCAGGGAAGTGACCTCAGTGCCCCTGTGCTGGGCACTGGTGAGGCCACACCTCAAGTGCTGTGTCCAGTTCTGAGCCCTCCAAGGACATTGAGCTGCTGGAGCAAGTTCAGAGATGGGCAATGACACCGGCGAAGGGTCTGGAGCACAAGTCCTACGAGGGGATGCTGAGGAAACTGGGGGTGTTTAGTTTGGGGGAGAAGAGATGCAGGGGTGACCTTATCACTGTACAACTACCTGGCACGAGGGTGTAGCTGGGTGGGGCTCGGCCTCTTCTCCCAGGCAACAAGTGACAGGATGAGAGGACATGGCCTTAAGCTGGACATAGTCTTAAGCTGTGCTGGGGCAGGTTTGAGTTGGACATTAAAAAGAAATTCTTCACAGAAAGGGTGATTAGACTTTGGAATGGCTTGCTCTGGGCAGCGGTGGAGGCACCATCCCTGGAGGTGTTTAAGGACAGACTGGATGTGGCACTGCCATGCACCAGTGCCATAGTCTGCTTGACATGGTGGTGTTGGGTCACAGGTTGGATTTGATGAACTCAGAAGTCTTTTTCAGCCTAATTGGTTCTGTGATTCTGTGGGGTCAGGGATAGGGCTCAGGGGTGAGGGAGCTGTGGGCAGTGTTGGGACAGGGATGCTGTGCCAGAGGGTGGGGTTATGGGGATACTGCATGGAGGAGTGTGTGCTTGGAGATAAGAACAATGTGTAGGGGACAGGGTGCTGTGCAAAGGGATGTGAGGGAAAGACAGTGGAAACCTGTGTTGTGCAAAGGAGGGATATGAATGGTGCATGTGGGAACTAGTGCTGCACGGAGTGGAAATGGGAGAGTCAGAGCATGGATAGGAGGACAGTGTGCTGTGCAAGGTGAGACAGAAATGGGGTAGGGGAGACTGGGATGAATGGGGGAAAAGAGCTGTGCAGGATGGGAGGGATGCTCTGGGTGTGATAGAGTTAGTGCATGAGGGACTGGAGCTCTAGGCAGTGTGGGTCAGGTGTGTGAGGATGTTTGGGGTTCTGTGTGGAAGGACTGGGTGCACAGGGCATGGGAGGTAGATGAAATTATTTGGGATAGAGGACAGGAGAGACTGGGTGTTTAATGGATAGAGGGAATATGTGTAGGCACAGAGTCAGAGTGATGGAGAAGAAAGAGGCTGAAAGTGAAAGGTCCGGAGTCCCCGTCTGTCACACAGATGTGTTGGGGTGTTTGTGTGAGTGCCGTGGAGGATAAGACATGGAAAAAGACCCCACGAAGAAGACATAGTGTTTGAAAGGGGAGAGATGGAAAATGGGTATGGAGAGTGTGTATAAGGGGAAAGAAACATAAGAAAAAGCATGGGAAAGAACTTAGCAGTGAAATCAGGGACTGATAGATTGTATGGCTGTGGGGAAGGAAGAGGAATTGTGGTGAATGCAGCACTGCATATTGGAGTTTGGGAGTCTATTGTAGGCTAGGGTTTGTCTGATGCCATTCCTGTCTTCCAGCTCAGGGTGCTGGCATTACTTTTTTTTATAGCTTATGAGCAGCTCTTATATCCTTCACTTTTTCCTGTTGTGATGTGGAGACTACATATTTAAGGGCTTGTACTGCTTTTTCCCTCCCACCCAAAATTATGCAGGACAGATGGCATGCAAGCTAGAGCACATTTTGGGATGCCTTTATCCTACCAAAAAAAAAATCAAAAGGAAGAGAGAGAACTGCACCAGACTGAGGCTTTTTTTCTTCTTCTGGATGAACTGAATTGCACAGTACTTTGCTAAGTTCCTTCAAGGGACCTTTCCCTTTTGTGTAAGCCCTGAGACATTGCTGTTGGTAATTTTATTTTTTTTTATGGTTAGGAAATTAATGCTTTGATCTTGCATAGCTAGTTAGTTACCTGTTATATGTTACTCTTAAAAAACAAGTTCTAGGGCTCATGAAGAGGGATAATCACCCTAAGGATAGGTGGGTGTTTAAAACTGAAAATGCAATTGCAGCACACTCCAGCATGATCATGGTGGCTTCTTCTGGCTGGCACAAGGTATGGCTGCAGGGACTTCACTGTGTGTTCATACTGTGATCTTCTAGCAAGTCCCCATGTTCATTGATGCACTTTGGTGAAGTCATGTTTGTGGAAATGACTGAACAGGACCTTCAGAACAATGTTGTTTGTAGATTTGTTAAGTTACTGCAAAGATGGGTGAGGGTGAAGCACTATGAGGGTGCAACAGGTTACCCAGAGAAGTTGTGGATGTCCCATCCCTGGGAGTGTGCAAGGCCAGGTTGGATGGGGCTTGGAGCAACCTTATGTAGTGAAAGATGTCCCTGTCCATGGCAGAGGGTTGGAACTAGGTGATCTTTAAGGTCCTTTCCAACCCAAACCATTCTGTGATTCTATGAGTATGGGCCCTGTTTCACACCATATTTTAAGGAAATTAGAATATGGGTGGCTTATGCTGGTACAATTCTTTATGTTTCAAAACAGATGCTTCTGTTGTGAATATTTATTGTTTCTTGACTTAAAACTGAGTGATGAAAAGCTGTATTTGTCCTGCAGTAACAGCTTCTTCATGATGTATGCTTGTCTATTATGTGTGTTATGACACTGATTTAAGTCCTCGGGAATGGAGAGAAAAGTCCTTTCCTGTGTAAGAAAGATTTTGTATTTCTAAGTGTTGTGCTGGGTGGAGAATTTCCAGAGGAATGTATATTTCTTTTTAAGTCAGAAAACATGAACTTGAAGAAAGCAACATTTTCTGGTAAGATACATCTCTCGGTGACTTCTGTTTACATTAGCAGGTTTCTATCAGAGTTCCCTGTTTTCAACACCTTTTCCTGTCATCTTTGTTGGCTCTTTAGGTCTGTGGCCCTGAGGGATCTCTTGTATATGAAATGCCTTGGGCTGAGGCTTCTTGGGCTGAGGCTCCTTGGACTTTGGTCTGGTGATCTCAGACAGTCCTAACGTGTGGAGCATTTTCAGTGCCAGAGGTGCCTGGGCTGCTGTTTTTGAGCCCCTGGCTCGTGGTCAGTAGGGCTGGGTGACTCTGAGAAGGTTGTGTAGGTTTTGCAAAGGATGAGGGATGTCAGGTTCTCTCTTGGAGGGCTGGAAGTTGAACGGGGCTCTTGGTGTTTGGGGAGTTCAGAGCTTCTGGTTGTGAAACAAGATTTCCCAAATCCTTCCAAGATCCGCAACTGCTTCTATTTGTGTGCTAATACATGTCAAATAGTTATAGATGCCTTTATTAATAATTTATTTTCATCTTCATCATAAAGAAATAAAAGGGAATGGAAAGCACGGAGATACTGTTAGTGATTTCTCTTTGTTACACGTAGACAAACCTTTTGTTTTGCCAAGTTGCATGTTAAGATTTCAGAATCTTGCATCTGTTTGCTGAAGGCGGAAGAGAGTCCTGCACTTCTCTATATTAATACAGAGTGGCTGCTCTAGATTGTGCCAAGTCCATAATAAGTCCAGCAGAATCACTGTAAAACATGGGAAATTCATTCTTTTATTCTCTCAGTGTTGGAGGAAGGTGTGAGATCACAGTTAAATTTTCCCAGGCAGTATTTACATTGAGCTGTTATTGTTTTGTTATTTGTTTGTTATTGTTATTTGTTTTGCTTTGCTGCTGCACAGAGGTATTGGGAAAACCCAGGCTAGTAAGTCTGCTGGAAAAAAGGGTAGAATCACAGAATCATTTAGGTTGGAAAAGACCTTTTGAGTGCAATTGTTAACCCAGCACTGCCAAATCCACCACTAAACCATGTCCCTGAATGCCATATCTACATGCACGGGATGAGCTGACAAGGTGGAAGTAGTGAAGGACAAATTAGGTGTCTGTACAGGTAAATATGGGGTAACAGTGCTTTTTGGAAAAATGGCTTGCCTTGCAGATCCTTTGGAACTTTCTAAGGAAGTTGGTAAGTGAACAAAGCAGAGGGTTGGATTTTCAAAGGAAGGTCAGCAAGATCCTTCACCAGAAGCTTTTATAGAATCTGAGCTGTCATGGGTAAGGGAAGGTCCTTACACAGCAGAGTGGCTCCTTGTATGATAAGAAATGTAGCCCAGAAATAAATAATATGTCTCCTGAAGGAGGTTATCAGTGGAATTCCTTAGAATCTGGGCTGATGATCTGTAAAAGTGGTGAATGGTGAGTTAATGAAGTTTTCTGGCAACACTAAATTATTTGGTGTAATAAAGACTGTAGAAGGACCTGTTGTTTTTAGTAGCTAGGTAGTAAGATAACAGATGGGATCAAGAGCTGCTGTGAGAGATAGGATTGTTTCTTTATTCTACATACAGGGTAGTTTCTTTTTCTACGTCTGGACTGGCCAGGATAACTTGGGAAGGAGATCCCTAGGTCTTAGTGGATAGCTCTGTAAAAACATCAAGCTAAATATTCATTCATGCTACAAAAAAAAACAGAGTGGGGAGGGGAATGTTAGGATTTATCAGGAAAGAAGTAAAACAGCATGTTGGTACAGTGTTATGTATCCACAGCCCTACCTGTGACTGAAGTGCTGGGTACACTTCTGGTGGGTTTCTCTCTTTTCTTCCCCCTTATCAAGAAAACCTCCAATAGAACTAGAAAGGATAGAGAGAGGACAATGGGGTGATTAAGAGGAGAGCTTCTCGAAGAGATTCTCAGCTAGAGTGACTGAATAGGCTCAGCCTCTTCAGACTGGGAAAGAGATGATTGAATGGGGCCATAGTAGAGATCTCTAAATGCAGTAGAATAATGCAGAAAGGATGAGTGGCTGCTCAGTATCATGTAATGCAAAAACTAGGGAGTACTGAGAAATCTAGTAGCCAGCTTATTTCAAAGGTAGTGAGTAGGAAGTTCAGAAGCATTAGGAGGTTTTGTTTGGTTGGGTTGGGTTTTTACAGAAAAAAAACCTCCTTGTAAGTCTGAAGTTGTGGATGTTAGAAGTTTATGTGAGTTTAAAATGATTAGGCAAGCAGAATAAAAATGTGTCATGGCCATTAAAAAATATGGCTCAGGAAATCCTTGAGCCACAGATCTGTAGGCACTTGGAGATTATGAGAGAACTATCACAACAAGCTTTCCTCCTGTGTTTTGTGTTCATTTGTAGGCGTGTATATTAATGGACTTTTCCCTTTCAGAGATAGGATACTGGACTAGATAGTCCCTCAATCTGATTTGGCACAGCTGTTCTTTTGAGTTGTCACAGGAAGATCATGTTCTTTGAGCTTTACAGAGATGCTTTTGAGGGTTTTGACCATTCTTTTAACCTTGGTCTAGGAATCAGGGGACTGGTTTTGTAGCATAAAGTGTAGGTGTCCTTAGGTATTAATAATGGATTTTTTTTTTAGATTTCGTTCTGTAAAGTGGTGAACACCAACCTTGTCTGGCTTTGACAGTTGTATACATACATTCTTTCCTGAAAATACTTAGTTAATTCTTCTGATCTTGTGAGAAATAGGTAGTAGAGATATTTACAGTTGTGAGAGTCCAGAAGTGTCCAGAGACTGCATAAAATAAGGTGTCCACAGACTGCAAGGTGAAGGTTTGAAGTAAGGTTTATGAAGTTGCAAATGCAATACTGTGTTATAAGGACTATGAAATCTTCCCTGATGGTAGCTGGGGAAAATAAAAGGAGAGAGGATGCTTATAGAAATTCACAGAGAGAGAGAGAGAGACAGAGAGATCATCATGATGAGACACGTTTTGGAGATGGGCATGACCTGGCTGTCTCAGCATACCACCACCAATGCTCTTCATTGCCATGGTCTTGATGGAAATGGCAAATATGGCTGCAGGTTAGCCTGATCCTACCAATCCTTTTAATGCTGTCTCAAGGGATGGCAAGTCAGCTCTTCTTGTGAGGTACCTGTCACTTGGTGGGTCATGAGCTGGTAAGTTCTTTCACTAGCACAGGAATAACCTCTTCATGTTCTAGAGGGGGCAGCTGTGTTGACCTTTTGAGAGGAAAGTCCTCTCAAGTCCTCACAAAGCACAACCCAGTGAAAGCTTTGATAGACTCTGTACTGGTCCAGTTAGTTGTAATTCTTAATTCTTAATTGTGAGTGGTCACAGTCAGGTAAGAGCCCAGCCTCAACACTTAGCCTTAGTTGTGTTACTGTCTTGAAGTGCAGGTCTTCAAGGACCTGCCTTGAAGTTGGATTTCTGGACTTCACTGATTTGACCCTGGATAAGTCAGATACTAGTGGAGAAGGGTCGTCATGCACGTCTGAGCTCCAAGGAACTCTGTTAATTGCACACAAAGTGTTTGAGGCGTGTGCTTTTCTTAGCTGAATCTGGTTTTGAACAATAGCTATTCATAATTGACAGCCAGTTCAGACCATCTCGAACTAGCCAAAAGAAGTTGTTCTCTGTGACTTCTTACCAAATTTGGAGAGCATTTGAATTAGAATTCCTCATTCTGCTGATTGGAATGAGTGTGCTTTGCTTTTTTTCTTCGTACCCAAGTTCTTAACAGACGCCTGTCAGTCATAACATTTGAACACATCCCAGCAGGAGGCACAGCAATACAGAGTCTAAGAGGGAGCTACTTTCCCCCCTCTCCATTATACTGTAGTTGCATCCTGGAAGACGGATTTCCACGGAGCTCTTTGCCGGTTTGCACTGATTTGATGGCAGCTGCTTTTGTAGAAAGGCAAGTGTGAGTCGAGTGCCGTGTCTGAAGGTGTGGAGTTCTCTGATCACTTTTTCACTGCATCTGGGTGGGAGTCCCCTGTCTTGTGGTAGTTGTTGGGAGAAACTGTTTTCACAAGTATTTTCCTTGTACCTGACGGGAGAAAACCCAAATATGAAGCTGAGGAGAGTGAGAGGAAGAAAGCTGAGTGCAGAGCAAACCCTGACAGTCCAGATCTCTCTTCAGTTTTTTTGTTTAAAGAAGCTGAGAAAGGTGAAGTCTGGGACTTCTGACACTTAATCAAAGGATAAGAAAACAGTCTCACCTGAGAAGGTTGATGTGCAGGCAGTGCAGCAG
Organism: Oxyruncus cristatus; assembly: GCA_013399855.1. Classification (NCBI taxonomy): domain Eukaryota; kingdom Metazoa; phylum Chordata; class Aves; order Passeriformes; family Cotingidae; genus Oxyruncus; species Oxyruncus cristatus. The sequence continues at coordinate 1,068,122 of VXAY01003412.1, forward strand.
CAAGCTGGAGGATGTAGCTGGGAAATGCAAGACAAAGAAAGGGCACTCACTGCAAGGAATACTGAGCTAGTGATCCTGACACATACTGTGTCTGGGGAAGCCCAGCTTCTTTTGTTCCAGAAATTGCCTTTAAATGCTTGGTAGTAAGTTGAGAAAAACAGCATCTGGTAAGTGTCTTGGGCATAAACCAGGCACTGCTGTCCCTTGCTGTCCCCAGCCAGCTTCTCCCTGGGGTTCCCCCAATCCTGCCCGTGGTCCTGGGCCCCATCTTTAACTCCAGGGATGTCAGTCCCTACCCCAGGGACCGTGCAGCAGAGCTGTTCTCCAGCTCCCCACAGCCTTGCCCTGCCCAGCCATGGGCCCTGTAGAGCCAGGCCCATGTCCTGACTGGCCTCAGCCTATCCCTGTGGCCCTGCTGGGCATCCCAGGGCTTTATTGGACCTTGTTTTCCTTGCTGGGCCTGTCCCTGACCCCCACATCCAGGCTGACATCCTGCCTGGCCTCAAAGCATCCCTGAACCCATGGAGGTGCTCAGTGCCCTCAGCTCTGCCTGTCGCTGCCCTCCTACAGAGTTCAGAGTCACATCTCTAGTAAAAATTTAAATCAGAATTATTTTTCAGAAGCTTTTGCCTAGTTTTAACTTTGCACATGTCTTGCCCATCCAGCTGCCTGTTTTTACAAAACCAGCAGAAATTGTGTAGTTTTGAGACTGCTGTCCCCCTCTCAGGTTTGTCTAAAACTGGCAGAGGTAACGGAGGCGTGCAGTGGTGCTGTGTGTGCTGTTTTCCCTGGGAAAACAGGATAAAACATGGAAGTTAGCATAGTGAAATACAGCCGCCACGGTCTGAGGCAACAGAACGGTGGGATGGAGAAGACAAGTTGGTGGACCTAGGGGTGTTTGTCAGCTCCAGATCAGACCTACAGAATCCTCAAATGGACACTGTGGGAAGCCTCACTAGGAGGGTTATGGAATGACGAGCCTGGCCACCAAAATGGGATTCTTGCCCTGGAGGATTTACCCTGCTTTTGGGATCTGAGGTGAATGAACATCATTTGTGTGTCTGTGCGAGACTGGGCAGTGTGACTGTCTTGAAACAGGTTTACTGTTTTCTGGTTGTTTGCTCCAAATTTCTCTTTCTTTTGATGGCTTTTGATTAAAAAAATATCTTACAAACTAAATTAAATGTGCATATTTTTTCTTTAAATGCTAGGCAGGCATTTATTATTTGAGATTTACAATAACCTGTGTGAATTAAAGTCTTTTAACTTACTGTTACTTAGTGACTAAGCCTGGAGGTTTAGGGCAGTGACAAATACACAGACACGGTCATAAAAATGGGAGACTGCAGGCAACTTTGAAACTGCAGCACCAAGTCAGGATGATGTAGAGCTTATGGCTCTTGTACAGCAAACATACATTAAGACTCTCCATCTCCAAATGTGCATGAGTTGGCAATACACTAATTTGAGGCTGATGGGAAGAATGTTGTTTGTGGGAAGTTACGTGATTGGTGTTGCACCGAGGGAGAAAGGGAAGTTGTCAACTTGAAGCATGAGCAAGCATTTGTTAAAATTTTTAGTGCAGGAGGCTCCACAGTATTTGTGAGGAGGCTGCTTCAAATATTTGAATATCAAGAAAAAGTTTCTTTCTGCTAATATATAAATTTTTTTGTCGCAAGTAAATTTTCAGCAACTTATTGCTGTGACCCATTTGTGCTGCCGTAAATGCTGGATGTGTACTCTTAGTTTGTAGTGTCCCTTGACATATTTAATGTACCTTCTAATTTAGTAAAGCTGTGTCTCACGTATGCCTATGGAAGTTTACTGAAGTATTTTATATTCTATGTTTACCTTACAAACTTCTTCATACTTTTACATCGAGGCGCTCGAGCTACAATGACCTCAGAGGCAGAACTTGATGGGAGTTTGCCTTGATCTACGTATTTCAGTCTTTTGGGGTTTGTGGAAATGGAAAGTTGTGGTCAGCAAACTGGGAAGAAGAGAAGCACTAAATACAGGGAGGAAAAAGCTTACATAAAATTTGAGCTTGTCTTACTAGTCATTCATCTTTTATGCCTTTTTGTCCTCTAGAACCTTGTTAGACGGACAATTACTGTCACAGTGGGTGCTTGTGAGACAGTTGGGAAGGAGGATAGACTCTGTATCAGATTCCATGCTTTTGTCTACTCGGTTGTTATATACAATAAAGGATTCTTGTGTATTTTTTAATATTACAGAAGTGGAAGGAGTAAGGGTTATGTTTTTAATTGGTAGTTGTTAATTGGTTTTGATGTAAAATGTATTGATAGGCCAAGTCCCGACATTAAATATGTTTTACAGTGCAGCCTCCAAAAGTCCTGGAGCGTGTTCTGCCAGTAATACAGATGCTAAACTTGCAACAAAAATGCTGGGTACTGAAAAGGGAAGATAAGATTAATGCCAGCAAAATTCCTCCTATTTGTGGCCCAGATTTCTAGAGATGACACTAATTCATGGTTAATTTTTAAGTTATGCAGAGTGGTCATGATGCAATTTGCAGTACAGGAAAAGGATATATAGATATGCTGAATTTGCAGACTTTTTGAAGGATACCCAGAAGAGTATTTGCCTGTTTTACTCTGTGCTAGGTTTTCTCATTGCAAAACTAATTCATAATCATGCTGTGTTGGGGAGGATGAGGGGAAGCTTGCATCTGAAATAATTATCCGCTGTATGTTTTAGTGAGATGAACTGAATCAATCTGGCTTCTCTCCCCAAATCCTCCAGGTGGCAGTCGTGCACCAGAGTTAATATGAGGGTTTTTCTGGCATTGAGTCTTTCCTTGCTGTCCTTGAGATGGCAACAACTGCTTGCTGGAAGTGCTGCAGAGGGTACTGCTGTCAGCTGTGGCAGTGCAGTCGAGCACGTAACTTGGACCCAGGCTGGTTTCATAGACTTGTGCAGCCCTAAACTGTGTTGTGGTGGACACAACAGTATATTTATCTCTTCAGTTGGTAGTTATGAAAATAAGCCCTTGAAAACAAGCTGTGATGGAGCAGATCTGAAGTTTGTCTGTGTAAGCTTATCTGGCAGTGCCTGCAGATTTGTTAACTTCCCTGTAAAAATGGCTGAGAAAAAGAATTATTTTGGTTACAAACTTCCATGGTTTTGTACATTCATAAATCTTTAATCACATAATTTTGCTATTATGTATTGTATGAGTTATAATGGGACATTTACTTACTTTCCTGTTGACTTCTATGGTCTAACTTAAGTAGGAAGCTCATTAATTATTTTATATTAGATTATCCAGTCCTCCCCTCATTATGAAAGCATTGTGATCCAGTCTGCACTCTTTACCAGACCAAGATTTTATGCTCGGTCTGTAAATAACATGGATTTGAAATTGAAGTTTTCCCCCTACCTTGTTCTGAAGAAAGAGCTGGTGGTTTCTGGATTCAGTTTTATGGGGAAGGATTTTGATAGGATTGGTTCTATCAGATAGCAGAGACACTTCAGGTTGCAGGCTGCTTCATTCCCTGTCTTCACTTGCTCATTTATGTAGAGGAAACAAAATCCGTAATGCTGGGATTGAATCTCTTTCTTCTCCAGCTGTTGATTCTGAAACTCCTTATGTCACTGCCTGACAGAAAAGTGCCCTGTAAGCTGCAGATGCTGCTCTTTGCCTCTGCTTTATGGAGGGATGTGATAAGTGCTCTTCCTGTTTTATGTGTTGTCTTTTTGTTGCTGTTCAAGGTTACCACAGACTTCAAGCTTTGCTTGCACCTTTTACAGCTTGAGGAGCATTTTTGTAGAGAAGCAGAGTGCTGTGACTTCCTTTTCGAGGGAGTTGGTGGAGCAAAACAGAAACGGCCGCGATGCCTGTGCTTTGAGGAGCAGTGTGGGGATGGCTGCTTGAGGCTGATGGAGGGACAGTCCCTGTGGAATCATAGAGCCATTTAAGTCAGGAAATACCTAAAACCTTTAAGATTATCAAATCCCACCGTTAACCCAACACTGCCAAATAGTTCAGCTCATGTACTGGGGGTTATGGGCTTGGTCTGGACCTGTTTAGGCTTTGACCAGGTATCGTCAAGTTCCCAGGTATATGATCTGCATCTTCAGTTCTCTTCTTCTGTTGTTTTGGGGCACGGTAGCCCACTTAGAGGAACACAAAAAAAATGGAGTAGCTGTGCTTTTGAGCTGCCTGACACGCCTCTCCACACCTTCTGTTGTCCAGAATTTCATGTAAATGTCCAAAGCTAATTAGAAGTGGAGGCTTCAGTTATGCAAAGCTGCAAATCTGAGTTAAGTTTCTAAAAATAATCAGTAGGTGACAGTGTACCTCAGTAGATGACAATGTACCCCACGAAGGAGGGTATTTAGGTAGGCTTAGGGAGATGTTAGCGCTAATGTTGAAGATTTGGCAGGCAGTACTTGAACACACCAGATACTTCTCGGGCATGTTTTTGTATGTCTTGAAAGCTGAATGTGAAAACCTAAAAACCTTTTTAATTCACTTTTGAAGTTGTAGAGAGAAAAATGGAAAAGGTCAAGAAATGTAAAAATTGCAGTTAATCTGGGATGTTAATTTGGTTGTGCCTAGCGATTGCTGGTCCTTCTCTTTGTACTTTTTAAATTACTAACTTTGTAGGGATTTTTGTCTTTAAATGAATTTGATAATTTCAGTTTTCTTTTTTAAAGAGTTTATCTTTTTATTACCCAGCCGAACAGTTATGTTAATGAGTTTGGTTTGCATTCTGCTTGTAAGATTAAAGCTGATGGTGAGACTACATAGTCAATGGCAACATTAGTTTGCAGTTCTGAGAGTTTAAGTGCTCAACAGACTAGTTTTCTGTCAGTTTTCAAAGCCAAATGCTAATTAGAGATGTTCAGTCTTTCCAGTTAACTTGCTGAGAAATGGGCACATTGATTCTGATAGCAGAATTTGTCTTTCAGATGGCTCTGCTGGTATCTGCTGCAGTCTCTATTGCTTGGAAAGAGATGATTTTTATGTCTGATGGTATAGCTTGATGTCTACTGAAAAGGGATCTCAAAGAACAAAATCACTGAAATCTCAGCTTAATTTAAATTTGTGTTCTTTGTGGAGTTTAGCTTCTGAGTAAGCTAAATCATTTAGTTATTAGTATTGTTTATCACCACCATAGGATTGGTTTTGTGCAAACTTTTCAGTAGTAACAGGGAAACCTGTAAAAGAGCTGTTTTGCCCGTGACAGTCCAAAGCAGTCCAGTATTTTGGTGTATTCAAAGATAGAGGGGATTGGGAAGTGGATTGGCCTTTGTGCAGAAGAGGGAGCAATGGTGCCTTTGGAACAAGTGCTGCCTCCAGCCTGCCGTGTTTGCTCCTGCTCTTCTCCTGCAGTTGGGAGTCCTGTACTGATGCTCGAGTGTGTGCTCTTCTGCTCCAAATCAGACTAGTGAGGAAGCCTGTGGTAAAGCAAACATTAAAAGAACCAAAACCGAGTAGGGTGGGAGGCAGAATTTCTGAAGAGAATGAACATAAAACTGTTGCCACCATTGATATGGTTCTTTTGCAGGTGAACCATTCTTCCTAAATGTACACCAAAAATGTGCGTGCTGTGGTAGTTTGGTAACCTCTCTCTGGTTTGCCTCATCAGTCTGTTTTCAAGTGTCTGTAGAAATACGAGGCTGTACCTGTAAGAATGCCAACAGTTTTAAATCACAATTCTTGTAACTTGTATGTGGAAGTATCTTATTCAGGTGTGTAGGAGAAATGTCCTGAACTGTTCTCAAACGCCAGTTCATTCCTCTCTTTGTGTCTGATCCAAAGCCTTTCTAGTTTGTTCTAAAGAGCTGGTATAAGAGGAGAAAACAGTTATAAGAACCTGAGGAAAAGCTGTAGGTATCATAGGCAACAAGATGACTTTTTCCCCTATCCCGAAGAGCAAACTACTTGAATTAAGTAGAAGTCCAATTACTAACAAATTGCTTGTTTTCCGTCCTGTGCAATTTAGCTTTTTGGTCGTGCTTGCTGTTAAGCTCATAGGTTTGAATATCCTGCTTGAGGTAGCCTGATTGTTTTTTAAAAAACCTTCCTGCTTTAGTGGGTGACTATTTCTGTCCTTGGTAGTTTAATTCCCTGTTCTACAAGATTGGTTTGCATGAGTAGTTCCATTGACTCCCAGCAGACTCTGCATTCAGGCTGCTCAGCATTGGCACAGATGCCTAAACCAGCCTCTAGTTGATGCTAATTTACAGCTCAGACATCTTTTAGTCTCCAACCTTTCAGGGTGTAAAAGTAGCAGTTCCAGACTTGCAGTTTTTGTAGCCTAAGTGTTGCTCTGTGTGCCTAATGACAAACTGAAGTTATTTTAGAGTAAGTGCTATTTCTGCAGTAGCCAACACAGTTGTTACTGAATGCTAAACAGGTTTTATGTTCTGTAGTGCCAGTAATTAGCTATTAGAACTCTGCACTGAATATTCTTCAGACAAAATATATTAACTAAGTAGGTTTTCATCATTTACTTCGAAAAGTATTTTACAATGTTGATCTTCTTGTTCTGCCTAAAATAGGCATTGAGAGATTTTTGTACTTTGTTTGGAGCTGAGATTGGGAGGGCTTATGGAGCCATGTAATTCTTAGAGTATCCCAACAAAGAAATAATTTGCACAGCATTGATACTTGAGGTCTTATGTCCTTTAAGCCCTTCTTAATGTAATTTGGCATGTTGTAGATTATACAGATACTGCATATAGTGGCATAATAAGTTTTATTTTAATTAGGTTATTGCCTTTGACATGGCTGGTGTTTGTTTTTTTTCCTCTAATAGGTGCAGGCAAAACACCAACTTTAGGAGGAGGATTCCACGCCAACCTGGGAAAGGAGTCACGAGCACAAACTCTGCAGAATGGTAGTAGCAAGTTTTAGTCTTATTGATGTTACCTTTTTTTTATTAATATGATTGATTCCAATTACTTTTTAGTTTTGAATGTGCCCTCAAAACCTTGGCAGGCCTCTCATTCAGTGGACAAGTCTGCCTGGTGCTGATTTTACATTGTGCTCTCATTTGGCTGCTACACCTGATTGATGAGGTCAGGTAGCTGGCTGTCAAAAGGCAATGGCACCTGACAATACCACCGTAGTTTAAAAGGTCTTTTTCAAGGTTGACATACCCATTGCACCTTTTTATTGCCTGTTAAACCTGTTGTGGCCTTTTATTTTGTCAGTTTTCAGGGTTCTTGAAATGCTTTACACATGTTTATTTTTAAGTATAATTCTTACAGTGTTTTTGGTTTTAGCAGTACAAGTGTGAGATAATGCATATATTTATGCACACTTCATAATAATCAGGTGCTTAATATGTGATTGTTGAACAGAGAAGGGAAAAATGGGAAAAAGTTTCAGTGCACAGACGATATTTAAATAAATATTCTCATTACATGCTTTACATTTTGAGATCTACATAATCTACACTCTTTAAAGAGAGCTAATAAAACCAGCTTTTATTCCAGAAGCAGAACAGTCTTCCAGTTTCAATTGCTGTTACTCATATCAAGGGACAGGAGTTGTCATTTTTTGGCTAATTAACACTCCTGTCTCATGTCTCTTGGAGATGACAGCTGATGGACTGTCACAGCAAAGTCTCAGAAGCTGACAGGTAATTAACCAGGGATGTAGATGGGTTTTACTGATAAGGTACTCATTTGGGGGGGATATTTTAGAGAAAGGTGTTTTCCTAAATTAGTCTCACACTTGCAACTCAAACACAGAAAATCTTACCTGGTATTATGCCTGCATAGGTGTAAAAAAATGATTGATGTTATATCTCCATAGGCATAGACAGGTTAAGATTGATCTTTGTTATTGAATTATAGTCAGATTGCTTTACTCAGCTTTATTCAGCTGATTTATATACAGATTCTTTTATATGCAGAATGTTTTACTCAGCTGTGTGTAATGAAGACTATTGAGCCCTGTTTGTTTGGCACAGTAAAGCTTGCACTTCAGGTGAACTAGTTTCAGTGTCAGGCCCAAAGTTACTATCTCATGAGTTTTAAAAATGCCTGTATAATGTGTAACCCATGTAAGAAGTGGAATAAAACCACTAAAATACCTTTTATAGTTAGGGAAGTTTGGTTTTCAATTTACGCACTTTAATCAAAACTGTAATTTTGCACAGATGTTTTAAAAATAAATTGTGGATAAGGACTGCCCAGTTGTCTTTAGTTGTAGAAAAGTAAAATGCTGATGGAAGAAAATCTGTCTTCATGCTCCTGGGAGTGTTTGAATTCTTCAAAAGCCCTTTTGGTTATGCTGAAAGGTAATCACAAGTAAAGACAGTGTAGGCGTTTTTCTGGAATCTAAACACAGCTTCTTTCTTGGATGAGCGTTTGCTGGGGAATATGTCTGAGCATCTTCCTTCCCCACAGCTTTTGTGTGTGGGGCCTCCCTGATCACACACAGTGATTCTGACTTGGCTGAAGTATATCAGCATCATATACAAGAAATTATACTTGCTTTAGATGAACTTATCTCCCAAACAGTTTTGGAACAGGAAAATAATTTGTCTTTTCACTTATAGGTCTCTGAGGCTCTTTGCAGGTTTTCTTCTCCTCTTTTTTTTTTTTTTTTTTAATTCATCAGTAATAGAGGAAAACACAAGAAATTTAACATTGAANCCTTTATATAAGGAGCAAGTATTTGGTCTTTGATTTCTGTAGTCAACCTACATTTGTCATGCTGCCAATCTGTCTCTGGGAAAGTTCTTTTCAGTGAGCTGAGTGATGTTCTTGCTCAGTCCCAGGCATGACAACAGCAGCTGATATTTCAGGTAGAGCAATTGGTGTTTGAAAGGCTTTTCTTTCTGCAGCTGTATAATGAGCCAGTTGTCTGCTGCTTTTAATCACACTTTTAGCTTTACACAGCTTTTAATTGCAAATTGAGCTATGGCAATGAGCTTACAAAATCTCACCCTGTCACTGTGTGCCCATGATCATGGCTTTTTTTTCTGGGTGGGGGGAGGAGGGCTGAAATTTTGTTAATATCCATTGTGGTTAGACTTCAAAGTGTAGCAAGGTAAATGAACTCACTGTATGTATCTTACAGGAAAGGTATGGAGTTGTTCATTGAAACTGAAGTGCACTGGTAGCTGACTGTACTAAAAACGAGCAGTTATCCTTGGATGGCTATGGTGGCTGATCAGAAAAAATGCTGAGTTTTTTATTTATTTGTGGGTGCCGCTATGTCGGCATTTCCAGAGTTAACTGAGCTGCAAAAGCACTGCTGAAATTAGCTCCCGTTGGGATGCTGGGACAGCACAGCTCGTGAGCACCTTCAGTTCCTGCGACTCGCTCACGGCGTCAAGGCTGCCACTGCTTTCCGGGGTGTGAGCAGACGGCTGTCTCCTGTACACTGCTCCATGCAGGCCATGGCCGAAGGGAAGAGCCATGCTCTGGGAAGCAGGGATGGGCGGTGGATGGAAGTCATCCCCAGAGGATTCGAGAGCAGCTGAGAGCGTGTGTGTGTGGTCTGAGAGCGCTGGCAGGTCTCGCTCTGCGCCTGCTCTGCCTGCCAGCAACCTGCAGGCTTGACGTGGTGGGGGAAGAGTCCAGCAACAGAGCAGGGACTTGCTGGTTTTTAAAAAACAACCACCTCCCCCTGCTAGCCCTCGAGGAACACACTCCTTCCCCATCTAGTTTGGGCCAAATTCTTCCTTACTGTAATGTCTGTCTCTTTGGGGGAGGTGAAAGGGAGGTGATATGGGCTCACAGTCTCTTATTTAATTACTAGGTGAAGCAGCTGGGATTGGCTGTGTGTATGATGCTGCTGTTTTTTGAGGCTTTTAGTGAAAGGATGTTTAGAATTAGATGAAAAACAGTTTTTCATTAGAATGCCTAAGTAATAACTTTTTTTTTTTTCCTGCATTTTGAAGTGAAGCAATGCAGAAGTAAAATCTCCCAACAACTGCTCAACAGTTCTGGACTCTTCTAAACCATCATTTTGTGCATTGGTGTTTTTATAGATATGCATGTGTGTGTATATATATATATATATATATATATGTGTTGTAATCAAAGCCATGAACAAATTCTGAAGTTTTTTTATTTTCCAGGTTTGTGTAAGAATGTCTGTTATACAGAACTAGCCTCCCTTATCACATGTGCGTTTGCTGTACGTTTCCTCACTCTTTATAATGCGGTGAGACATGGCAGTTCATAGTTCCTCCCTTTCTTTGCTGAACCAGCTGATGTTTGTGTGTGCTTGTTTGGGAATTGGCTGCTTACAGAATTGGGAGTCTTGTTTACACTTGCTAAAATATTTATGCAGGAAAGACTTAATACTGTTGTATTTGTTCATAATCAGTTTGATTTTCAGTGTGCAGTACTATGCTAATTGAGTGTGCGAAGCTCCATGAGTTCAACAAGCTCAGGTCCACAAAATGCTTTATATTTGTGCACATAGAACTCATTTTTGTAGTAAAACCCTGCACACCCATGAGATGTTTCAGCTTTGACTTTGTTTTAAAGGATTTGAAAAAACAGCTAAACATTGCTGTTTTTTTGAGAAAAAAGAATTATCAGTAAAGTATTAGCTCAGAGGGGGACCCTTTGATGAGACTTCTTCCTCTGTGTCTGAGCCTCTTCAAATTCCTACATTATTGGTCAGTTCTTACGGTTACCTACAGGCATGAAAGGCAGAGTGCTGTCTCTTTAAATCTCATTTTACAGCTCCGTGCTGCATTACATAATCTCTCTAAATAGCCAGTTTATTCTTGTTTCCTTGCAGGCAATCTGCTCTCACTGTATCCGTGTCAGAGTCGTCGTTACAAGGGAGTTGTTCTTGACTTGGAGCTCTGACACTTTCAATAGTCCTCAGTGACCAAAAAGAAAAGGGAGAGGAGAAGGAAGGTCAATGGCATGATTATAACTTGAAAGCTTCAGTTGCAGATATTCAAATTTGGTGTAAACTAAATTTGAAGATTGCAGCTGCATCTAGCTTAATCCAATTTCTGAACTGTTGTGCTGTGTTTTTAATTATTTCATGAAATGAATGTGTGTTTTCCCTCAGTCCTCTTAAATACCAAAACATAGCTAACAGTATCTTAATGCTAGAGATGGGAAGGCATTTCTGAAGATGTTCTGTAATGCATTTTTGACTGTTTACATTTAAACTATTTGCTTCATTCTTTAACCTGTGTTGTCATCACTAATTTCGTAGCTGGTTTATTAGGGTGATTATGGAGGGCCCTACTTCCTACCAGAACTACACATCATGAGTTAGACCGGGGCAATATATTAAATGCGTGAAGAACAGAAGTATCCAGAAGGGAGGAACAGAGAATGCTGTTTAACAAAACTAAACCAACAAGGGAGGAGAGGATAGTAGAATCCTAAAATAATTGAAATTGGAAGAGACCTCTGGAGGCCCATAAAGCAGTGGCTTTGAAGTTGCATTAAGCTGCTGAGGGCCTAGTGCAGCTGAGCTCTGGTGATCCCCAAGGAAGGATATGATACAGTCGCCGTGGACAACCTGTTCTCTAATGGCTGACCACCCTCACTGTGAAGAATTTTTTCCTCATGTCTAGTCAGAACTTACTTTGATGAAATGTGACTCTTGTCCTTTTGCTGTGAATCTCTGATGATTCTGGCTCCATCTTTATAACCTACCACTGCGTAGCTGGAGACACCAATGAGGCTCCTCCCTCAGCTTTTTCGTCTTAAGACTAAGCAAATTCATCTGTCACCTCATGCAATGTGCTCCAGTCTCCTAATCATGTTAGTGACTCTCTGCTGGACTTGCTCCAGTATGTCAATGCCCTGTCATGTGCAGAGGAGTCCTGAACTGGACAAGGTACTCTAAATATAGTGTCAAGTGCTGAACAGGGCATAATAATCACTTATCTTGACCTGCTGGCTGCAGTCTTAATAACATGGCTCCAGGATGAAGTTGACCTTCACCACTGCGATTGGGTGCTGCTGGTGTCATGTTCATCTTTTTGTCCATGAGGAATCTAGATCTTTTTCTGCAAAGCTACTTCGTAGCCAAATAGTCACCAGCCTCTAATGTTGCCCTGGGGTTCTTCTGTCCCAGGTGCAGAAAAATTGCGCTTGTCTTGTTCATGAGGCTTCTGTCAGCTCATTTCTGCACCATCTTCAGATTCCTCTAAATAGCAGCTCTGCCCATCGGTGTATTGACTACTGTTCTGATGGGATGTTGTCTGCAGGCTGGCAAAGGGAATCTCCTAGCCCATTTTTTGTGGTGTTAATGAAGGCATTGAACAGTATTGACCCCAGTATCAATCTCACTTGTAAGTCTGGTGGTGAAAGTCCTGACCTCTGCCCTTGGAACCAGGCTGGTTTTTCACCCAAGTTGCAGTTCACCTGTTTTGTCCAGATCTCCTCAATTTGGCTGCCAGGGATAATGATGAGATGGGAGGAGGGAAGAGCTATGATTGCAGTTTACCTTGACTGCATTCTGGCTGTTACTGCAGGTGGGCATGATCTGCCCTCATTGAATCTGTGCTGTCAGTTCCTGGTAAACTTCTTGCCTTTTGTGTGTCTGGAAATGGTTTCCAGGTAGATCTTTTCCATAGCTTTCCAAGAAACTGAGTGGAGGCTGACTTGCCCCTAGAGTTTTACTTTTCTCACTCTGGAAGAGAAGTCTGATGCTTGCTGCCTTCAAGTCAGAGAGAACTTTTCCTGATTCCTGCAACTTTTTAGAGATGGCAAAGATGGCTCTTCACAGCCCCCTTGGCATCCTCAGATGCATCCAGTCCAGTCCCATTAACTTGTGTGTGGGGATTTTTCGTAAGTGAACCTTTGTTCAGTTTTTTGCTGCCATGGATAATGTTTCATTTCCTCCAAACTCACATAAAGACCTGAAAATAAACACTGCAACAGAACACCAAGGAGACTCATGAACTGCTCTAAAGGCAAGCTGCCAGATACCCTGTCTGCTCAACATCCTGCACATCAATATGGAGTGTCCCTGTGCTTTGAGGAGACTGTACTTAAAGACTGACTAGTCCTTCTGGCCTCTTTGGCCTTCACAGCAGTACCTCAAGGGGTCTTGCTTACCTCTTCTCTGAGCAAACTGAAGCCTTCTCTTTGAAATCCAGGGTTGTAATTATGCTACCCATCCTCCTCACACTCACAGAATCACAGACTATTCTAAATTGGAAGGGACCCACAAGGATCATTGAGTCCAGCCCTTAAGTGACACCTCAAGATCTTGCTTGTCTCTTGAGTTGCTGCAACCAAGCCTGCCATCAGACTTCACACTCTCCACTTCTTCCTTTCTAGAGATGGTAGGTCTGTCACAGTGCTTCTGCTTGACCTGTTCCTGACATGCCCTAGAAGTCCAGTGGATTGCCTGTGCCCTGCTATGGTTCCCTTACAGCAGATGCCGGGGTGGTTCACCATGAGAACCTGCTGTCTAAAGAAGGCCTCATCTTCAAGACCAGATGGTCTGTGGCAGCTGCTCACGGCACTGTTTCCTTTGGCCTTGCCTCTCATCCAGACCCATTAACTCCTTATTGGCCTGTCACTTGTTTTTCAGCAGAGCTTCACACATTCAGGCTGTTCCTTCGTGTAGAATGAATCCCTGTCACCTTCTCTGTCTGTCCTTCTTGTGGAGCCTGTTGCCATCCATCTCATGACTCCAGTCAGGTGAGCTGTTCCACCATGTTATCTACTGCTCCCTAGTGAATTTGTAGTTTTGCAGCTGTGCATAGGCTTTGAAGTCTTCCAGATTGTTTCCTTTGTTGGATACAGTCTTTTTTTTTTGACTCTTCCTCCTGTCTCAATTCCTGTCCCTGGCTTTGAATTCAGTGATGAGTCTTCTAGTCTAGTGTTTCTCCCATTTTCTTGTCCTTCTTGCTTTCATTTCTGTTGGGATAGAAGCTAATTCTAATCCTCTCATCTCTACCTTCATTAGCACCATATTGAGTTTTCTCTTGTTGTCTTTTAAACTGATCATTGCTTGAATGCATCATTGCTTAAAGTTCTCCTTTTCTGGTTTTGTCTGGTTTTGTGTGTTTTGCTTTGTTGGGTGGTGGGGGTTTTGTTGTTGTTAGTTTTGTTTGGTGATTGTTGTTGTTTCGAGTACAACCTTCTTTTTTGGTAAACTTTTTCATTCTCGATGGACCTTTTCCATCTAGTCCCATGCCGTGGCTGGAGCTAGGGTGGCAAAATTTTGATGTCCGTGTGAGCTCTTCAATCTCAACTCCTTTCAGAGTCTCTGCATGGAGACAGACAGATTTAGGGTGTGATTAATTTAATCCAAAAGGAAGTCAAATGACTCATTCTCTGAAGTGTCTGTTTCTCTTCACTCGCTGAAAGGAAGTCTATATTGACTAAGCTCAGCCACTCATCTCTGAAGATAAGGGTGATGAATCGTAGGCTTTGGTGTCTGCTGGATGTGTCTGCATTTGTGGATCTCCTTGTTGACACAGACTTAGTGTGGCCAAAACTGAACTAGAAACTGCATCCAGCTGCTGTGCCCTTTTGGATGTTAACAAGTTCAAGCTTCTTCCCAATGAGGCCACTCACAGCTTTTCTTCCTCCTACCTTGTAGATCCACCCTCTGCAGCATCTGCTAAAACATGGATGTGTCCTAGCCATAACACTCACATATTTGTTTCTTGCATAAGTGTCTCTTGACTTTCATTACTTTTTCTCTCTGATCAGAACATGCTCCAGACCCAGGAAAACAGAAATGTTGTGACCTGGAATGCTAAATCTGTGGTGCCTGAACTTCTTCATCAAAGGATTTTTAAAGGAATGTTGTTTTCCCATCTTATTTACCCGTTCACACTCGTGATCACCATTACTTATCACGTAACATTTCGACAGGGAACTTTCCTGGTGTTACGAGGCTGCTGTGTCTGAGTTCCAACCTGCTGGACCTCTGTGCATCCAAGGCTTGTTTGGGTGTCAGTAGTGTGGGCTTTCCTGCTTTGATGCAGGCTCTGGTAACTCACAGCAGCACAAGCCACACAGCTCATGCTGGAGCCCTTGGTGACTGAACCTTCAGGGTGTCGAAGTACCTTACACACCTTTCTCAGAGCTTCAGCTTTCAGGGTTTGCAGGCAACTGCACTAATCAGCAAAGACCTGAAGAGACAGGCAAAACACTTATTTAAGGAAAACAAACACGAAAACCTCGGAGGCAGAAAACAAACTCTTTCGCCAGCATAAGTTACTCCAAGAATTTGGATAAAACCAGAAGATTGTATTTCCCTGCCTGTTTCCCTGTTACCGTTGGGGAACCCATGGAGTTTGATTCAGAGGCCTCCGAGGAAGCTGGGAACCTTTTGGTACTCCAGCTTCCTCTTCAGCACATGGAGAATTTCTTCTTTCTTAGATGGGTAATGAGACCCTGTGCTTCATCATCTCCAGTTATCTTTGTTAAAAGTTCATCAGCTGATCTGGGACAATGTTTTGGTTATCCATGGATTAATTACTTGAGTTGAAATTTGAAAATGTTTATTGTCTTAAGCTTTGGCCATCTTTGTGTGTTGCTAGGGAATGATGAATAAAGTACCCACCATGGAGATGTTTTGGATATGCTGCTTATCCTTACAGGGACAGTATAATGGAAAAGAATCCAGGTCTCCTTTAATGAGATCTGTTACTTTTCTAAAGGAGATGATCTGGGATCCTTTAAGTAAAGAGTAGAGGATCTGCTGGTCATAATGTAATGGTAGGATTTTGCCCAGAGACTGATTGACAACTTAAAACTTTGAGCACAGCATTCCACTGGGTTGAAATACATGAGTCAAGCTTTGCTGGTTTTCCTTACTCCGTTCCTGTGTTTGCTTAGCCAGAAAAGGGAAAGATTAGAAAAGGCATTTCTAAAATTCCTTGGAGGTGTTGATTCAGTCTGTATATGTATGAGTACATGGGGAGATTGTCTGAGGACAGTCTCTGTTGTTTCTTTTAATTTTGAAGATTGTCTTTGAAGCTGAAAAAAAAAATTGCAGTCTTGATCAAATGAGTTAACACGATTCCTGTTGTCTTAACTAATAACAAAATATTTGCATGTTCAACCGCCTTGAATTGGCCTGTTTGTGACTGTGGAGTTAAAGGCTTCTTTCACGATTCCTTTGCTCTGTCTCCTCTCCTGTCTCTGCTCTGTCTCTTGGTTTATTAGCTGGCTGTGGGCGAGAGAACTCTTGTGCCAAGGAAGCACAAATCTCTGCTTCGTTTTGTCACACAAAAGAAGAAATGCCCTCTAAAATTCTGCACGCTTGTGAAATTTCTTGCCTGGATATTGAAGTTTTGACCTTTTGTATCTCAAAATTTCTCCCTGTTGACTTTGACAATTTCTGTGTGACACAGAGTCGGACGATATATATCATGTTTGTGGAACTCAGTGATGGAGATTTATCTCCCTACAGCCTTGTGTAGGTAATTGGAAGCTGTCATTTCTCTTGAGAGCAATCGTTTACTTAAAGACAGTTTACCTAGTGGGCTAATGTTTTTTAAAACATTTGCTTTTTATAGTACCATTCACAAGGAGATGAACTTGGATATTAATGGGTCTATCTTCCTTCTCGTATAGTGTGGCAGAAAATAGGCCACTGCTTCTCTCCACCTTCCTCCCCCTCTAGTCATGTCTATAAATTTCAGTGCTAGTAATCTGCTTCTTCTAATAGGCATCTGAATTAAATAATTTTAGCTTTGGATGCTGTTAGACAAGCTTAAAATATACTTCAGGTAACATAGCTTTAGTTTAAGTTCCATGTAACTTCTGCTCTCTTTTTTGATAATGTAAAACATGTATGTCACTTATATGGCATAGGGCTGTCTTTTAAACATTGAAACATGAGTTTTGAATTGTGTCATTTTGTAGGCACTGTGGCTCAACACTTGAGAGGTAAAAGGTTGTTGCTTTTTAATGCAGTGTTCTCTGATAGTGCCGAGTTCCTTTTCATGTGTTGAAAGTGCCTTCTTGTTTTGCTCTATGAAATAAATTGGAGAGTGATGTGACACTGCAGGGAAGCATTCCCTAAGCCCAAGGTTCTGTGGGTGTGATTTGCTTGTGGAGCTATTGCATTTTTTTTGGAAGATGGCTTTTCTGAAATAACGGCCACAGCACTAAACTTCTGGACCCTCTGCAGAAATAACAAATAACAGAAAAAATTCAGTGCTTGTGTACACTGTTTTCTATGAGGAGACTGTGATTTATTTGCTTATATTCTTGCAAACACTCTTGTTCTCATCTCACCTGCAGGAGACACAAGTTAGTTGTGATCTCATCTCGTCACAGCTGGTCTTGGAGGAAGCAGCACGGAGTGGTTGTTGTGGGACACAAGTGGCATCTGTCAAAGTGTGTCTGTGAAAGGATGTGCAGGCACATTGTATTCCTGCTGTATTCCTGTTGCAGGGCTGTAAGAGCACCTGTCCATGCACATCTGGCACAGTATTTGTCATAAGCACCCAGCAGTGGCTGAGGGAGCACTGTCAGAGCAGTATCAGCAGTGCGTGTGGTGATGCTTCTCCACAACATTGCCACCTCATTCTCCATGCAGAAGTGAATGTGCAGCTTTGATTGTCCTCTTGCCTTCCCAGTTGTGTGAGGTGTCCTCCCCGATGGATAAGCACAGCCATTGCACGTGCTGCTCACAGGTTACTCAGGCAAAGACTGGCTCCTGCTCGGTGCCTTTGCTTGCAGCAGCATTTCCAGGCAAACAGTGCACTGGTGGAACACCCAAATGTAAGGGCAAACGAAAAGAAACACAGGGTTCTGTAAAGGTATGAAGTGTGTGTTCAGTGGGAGGGTCCTGTGTCCAGTACAGCCACACCAGCAAATTTATCAGCAGACTGAACTTTGTCAACTCCCATGTCAAAAGAAGACACCACCAAAAACCTCAAAGCCAAACCCTGGTTCCAGCTTGAACAACAACTCTGTGCACGCACACAAGTGATCTTTGACCTGGGTGATTGGAGTGCTGGGATTTGCTGTCCTCCCAGTGGGTTGTTGTGTCAGCCCAGAGAGCCGACGTGCTGTGGTGTGCTGGTGGAAGGGAGATGTTGGGTAAAGGGTCAGGAACTCCTTCGAGTGGTATTGCCATCAGAGTCATTAATCTCAAAGAGCTGCAGCCCTGGAGTCCATATCCACGATAAGCATCTCCAAACAGCAAAGCTAGTTTGATCCCAGTCTTTCCCATCTCTCAACTGCCCTTTCCCATTCCCTTCAACCAAATATGCTGGGCCTTGGCTTGGGCAATGCATCTGTTTACTGGTACAGTGAAATTATGTGGGTTTCACAAGCAAAATCAAAAATTAAAAAGAACCAACCCTTTTTTCCCCTCTTTTCCTATTTTCCTTTGATCATTTTGCTCCTCCACATGTGACCACAGAGTGGAGGAGGGAATGGATGATGTAGAAATGAGCAGGAGCCTCTTAAACCGACTTTGTAGCAGGAGAGGCTGAAGGCAGGACTGCGTAGTGAGCTCCTCTTTTTCTTTTTTTTTTTCTTAGCTTTTCTTTTTTTTTAACATTTATTTATAACCCACTGTCCTGTTACTTTCAGTCCTGCACAGTCAGAGTGAAGGAAGGTGTTTTCTTGTTCTTTTGGCTTGAGTTGCAATGAGTGGGAAGAAATTTTAGAAATGTTCTGTTCATTGACTGCTGCTGGCAGATGGATGCTCTCCGCTTGAAGTGCCTCAGGCCTTGATATCTTCCGTTTTCTCCCCCTCCCTCCTCCCAGCACACACCCCGGAGTGCGCAGCCTGTGCTAATTTAGGCGCAACTTAAAAAGGAGCGATGAGGAAGAAATGCTCGTCTCTGATAGAATTGTTGTCGCTCGCGACATCTTTAGGGAGAACATTTTCATTTCAGGATCCCTAAGGATTTTTCCAGCGACGTGTATTAGGTGTTCTGCGATGCTTCGGTGGAGCAGCAGTAAAATTCTTAATGCATTTGAGGACCAAAATGCTAATTCTGTTTATATGTTAAACGCTTCAGAATATACAGCATCCGTGACATCCAGTTTGATATTTTTCCGAGTATTTTGGTAACTGAGGCTTGGGTGTTTCTGGTTCTGAGGTGGCCTTTCCATCTGTGTGGACTACAAAGCAAACCTTTAAACAATCAGGTCGTTAACCTGGTGTGTTAAAACATCTCAGCCAATTACTGCATTTTACTGAACTGGCTGTTTCTATGTCAGGAGCTTTCATCACTTACCAGTAGAAGTTGACTGATGCCAGCTCTGAGGAGTTTGATTCAGTTTTTAACTGAACGATTTGCTGGTTCAAATTTAATAGAAAAAAATGGAAAAAAACCGGCCAAATTATGCTCAACCAGGACTAAAATCTGTTGTTCTGTGCTGTTAACTACGCCTTAACTTAGTGGGTATCTTCAAAATACTATGCAGCTCCAATCACCAGGTGGTGCTGTTGCACACTGCTGAAAACGCTTCTGGAAAATAAGTTTAAATTCTGCCATTGCCGTAGTTATTCAACTGTAATTTCATGGGAGGAGTGGTGAGAAAGATAATTTTGTTTCTTTAATCATGTTTTTAAAGTAGAGCCTTTCCTGAGAATTTTGGGTTTGTTCTTCTGCTAGCTGCTCAGAGTGGATTTTAGTTTATGACCATCTTTGATGTAAAAATGGTGCATGGGATAATTTAGGAGGTTGGATGCTGGGTCTGTGGGACCATACCTGGGCTGTAGCCTAAGTGAGTCCTTCTTAGGTGCTGAGTTTATGAAGGCTTGCTTTAAGTTAGCAAAGGGGAAAGGTTGAAAAGTGATGTCTCTTCATAAGCTGAACATAACCTGTTTCATGAATATCATTTAATTTAACCTTGCAAGTTTTGAAGAGCAAGAACTCCATCCTGCTACCGAAGGACGCTCTTTAAAAAAAAAAACATCCAGGCTCCTAATGCACAATTTCTTTTCAATATCTTCAATAAATGTAATGTTTTTCCTCTTATTTAGAAAAAACCTTTAGATCATACATATAAAATGAAGTAACTGTTTTTCCCTCAACAGTTGTAAAGTAATTGGAGTTGTAAAGAAAGTTGCTTTTTTCCTAAGGCTTTGCAGAACTGGTCGTTTGTGGATTCACTGTGGAATGGGAAATCATGAATTTAAAGTTCCAAACTATTCCTTTAGATGAAGATTTTTTTTTCACCCTCTTTCTACTCAAATAATTGAATCATTCTGGACAATAATAACAGCTAAGCACTCGTCTGCTTAGATTAAACCTAGGTACTGTCAACCATGTAGATAGAAATGTAGGAAGTGTAAGTAATTGCAGGAGGGGGAAGAGTTCTCAAATGCCTACTCCTCCTGAAGGCATTATTATTGCTGTAATTTTAGATGTAATTTCCTACATTGAAAACTTAACATTCATTGAAAAATGAATGTAATTATTTCCTACACGGAGATTTTTCTTTTAACGTTGTTTTCCAATAGAAATTATAAGCAAATGACACATGAAAAGTAGAGAGAGAAGTACAGTGTTGTCTCCTCAAGCCCAGGCTCCGGTGTGGAAAGGAGTTGGGTTTAGCTTAAACCTGGTTTTGATCCATGCTGTGTAGACATACCCTGGGTGTCAGCGGGAACTGTGTTTGCTTGGGAGCCCAGATACGTACCTAGAAGTTGGCTTTAATCACCAAGATATAAAGCCTTCATGCTGTTACAGCAAAGGTGTCCCAAACAAACACAGTGTAAATTAAGTGGAAAGGTGATTGATTGCTTAGGTGTTTAAAGTCAGTTCAGAGAATTCCTGCGTTTTCAACCCAAAGAGGCTTCTCTTAAGTTTGAACAATAGAAAAATCAAACACGGATCTTTCTTCAAAGAAAGGTCATTAGCACTGAATGCAACAGAACAAGTGGCTGATTATATTCGAATGTGTGAGTCCCTAAGAACTTATATTATGCTAATGAGCATATAAGTGATTTTTTAATAAAATCAATTAGGAACAGGATTCTGTATATTCTTCCTTTATGTGCCCTAATACCACACAGTTCATTACTAGTACTTTTGGGTGGTATATTATGAAAAGCATATTATTAAGAAAGCAGTTGGGGATCAGAGTTCCAGTTTCTGGGAGTATACACAGAGCTGCATCTGTAGAATTGCTTTGGATACACAGGAATTACACCCCCACCTTCTCCTAAATGGTCATTCATTAGAGAGAATGTATATGAATGGTATTTCCATTGGACCTTGGATATGCTGTTTTGTTGCTCATATAAATCAGTATTCAGGGAAAGCATTCTGTTCGTTTCTATGGTAGGAATCATGAACTTACTACTTTACTTTGGAGTCCCTCCACTTAGGATGAATTTGTGAGAATGGGTTGCTCTGCAGACACTGGTCATTAGGTCTGGTCTGAGGCTTCAGCGTTTTTTTGGTAACAGTGAGGTCTGTTACCAGACAAGCTGAGGTCACTTGTTTCCTGTCGTTTCAAAATTGATGGATAATTCACAGCCATCTTCAATCTTCTTCCTTTTTAGAAAGCATCACATTGTCTTGTCTAAAAGAGAGGCATAAGCACTGCAGAGTTTCCAGCCACCCTCCTATGGGGTAGCACGGGTGCTAAAGCATGGGTGATCATTCTTAGAAGTCATCCCAGTACTTATTTCCAGAGTTTGGCAGAGCCAGTTGATGCATTTCTGGTTCCTTTGGGCACAAGTGCATATACATGCCAGCTTAGACAGATACATAGAAATCCGTTTACATGGGAAAAGACACTTTCTAAATCAGGTTAGGAGATTTATGCCTTTGCTAATGAAATACGTATACTATGTGTTTTGAGGGAGCACAGGGGCAGCTGTAAACTTTTGCTTTTAAACTCTGTGTAGAATCCTTGTAGCCGAGAAGGACATGGAACTGTTGGAGCGAGCCCAGAGAAGGGCATGAAGATGCTCAGAGGGCTGGAGCATCTCTGCTGTGGAGACAGGCTGACAGAGCTGGGGTTGTTCAGCCTGGACATGAGGAGACTCTGAGGAGATGTTATAGCACCTTCCAGGCCTAAAAGGGAATAGAAAGACGGAGAGGGACTTCTTACAAGGGCAAGTAGTGACAGGACAAGGGGGAGTGGCTTTAAGCTGAGGGAGGGCAGATTAGATATCAGGAGGAAGCTCTCTACTGTGANAGAAAGACTAGAAGAAAGACTAAAAGGGACTAGAAGAGAGGGACTTCTTACAAGGGCAAGTAGTGACAGGACAAGGGGGAGTGGCTTTAAGCTGAGGGAGGGCAGATTAGATATCAGGAGGAAGCTCTCTACTGTGAGGGCGGTGAGGCACTGGCACAGCTTGCCCAAAGAACCTGTGGATGCCGCATCCCTGGAAATGTTCAAGGCCAGACTGGATGGGGCTTTGAGCAGCCTGGTCTAGTGGAAGGTGTTCCTATCCTTGACAGGGGCTTGGAACTAGATGGTTTTAAGGTCCCTTCCGATCCAAACCATTCTATGATTCCATGATGATTTTACCATCTCAGACAAAGCATAGAAGTTGTGTGTTACTGATGAGCTGCTCTCAAGGCTTGTGGCTGCACTTTCTGCCAGGGCTTGTCTCACTTCTTTCTTGCTCTGGCCGATGCCTGTAGAAAACTGACTGCTTTGTCTTTTTTTCTTGGTTTCTGTCTCATTACAAAAGAGCACTGGAAGTTGGTACAAGGGGTGGTGATGGGATAGATGGAAGATGTTGGATTTCCTCTTTCAACTGTCTCTGGCAACTTCATCCTCTGATATTTTACCTGAGTTGTTACAAAAGAAAAAAGTAGATTTCTTCTAATCACAGAAAGATTGAGAAAATACTCTTACAGAAATAAAAATGATGGAAAGTACATCCCCAGCTGGTCCAGTTGAATCCAGTCTTCAGGCTGAGGGTTTTGTGTGTTCTCTCTGGCTTCTTATCCTACATTTGCTGTGGAGTGAAGAGAGTAAAGCAGACTTTATATGAAAAAGCAGTAAATCACTTAATAGCTCTTAATTTATCATTCCCTCCTCTCTAACTACCAGCCTCCATTTTAAATGTGAGCTGAATCCTCAGTATTTGCTAATCCAAATTCATCCTCATTTCCGAAGGTGAGGATGAAACTGTCTTCCTATCGTCAGCTAATCGGCAACTGTAAATGTGGGAGATTTTAGAGGGGTTACTTTATTATTCTGAGCCCCGTGCAGCTTGCCAGATCCAAGCAGGTGTTATGTTTGCTTACTTCCCTGGCCATGAAAGCTCTGTGAGCGCTGGGAAATAGCTAGAAATAAAATTATTGGATGTCAGCGGAAATCTTGAGAAAGATTTCATAGCAGTACTAATGTGGGTGTATAGCTTTGCAAATACAGTACCTTTCCACCTTGAAAAAAGATATTTCTACATCTAAAGGTTTCTTCTTTTTGGAAGGTGGGAAGTGGGGAAATAATCGGACATATTTAGCTCCATGAAATCTTTGTTTTTAAGCTTGAGTACAGGGAAAATAATTTACAAGGTTGCTTAGTGATACTGTGGGAAAATGTGTATCTTGAGACTATTCAAAGCCATCTCAAAGTAGATTTAGAAACTATGGTTCCTGACGTGCACTAGAAGAAAAAAGCACTGCTTCTGGTGAAAGCTGAATCAGTCCTTGAGTGTGTCAGGAAAGAATACCACTTTTCAAGTGATTTTTGGAACAAATCCAGGGTGCTTGTGAGGTGACGTTTGTTGTCTGAGTGGTCTGTGTTATTCCAGCTGGCCCCATACTAAAAGTTAACTCTTGCTTGCTGCCAGCTTCTTTCTTGAGAGCAAATGGGCATCTCTAGCTTTGGTCAAAATAAAGTTGTTAGACATCCTGTGGATCATAAACATACTTCTGTCTATGTGTTCTCTGCTCATGGTGAGTCCACCATGCATTGATGGCAGATGGTGTCCTCAAGGGTAGTTTGCACCCTATTTCATATCTGGGAGAACTGGGAATAGAAATAATGTTCATTTTGTAGGATTACAGTGGTGCTCAGATGCTCTTTTTGCCATTGACTGTAGACAGTTTTCCTACTGCGTGTGTGGGTAGTTTTGTTTCCCTCAGCTCTGCTCCTTACTTTTTGATCTGACATGTACAACAAATTTCATTCCAGCATCTTTGCAGTGTTTGATTCCAGCTTTAAGAAGAAAGGGAAGCTTGACGTTGATCAAGGTCTTTGACATAGAGGGGAAAAAAAGCTTTGAGATTGTTTTGAATTTCTGAGAAACTCTGATTTGTTGTGCCAGCTAAGTCAAGTTGTGGGATTACAGTGACATTGAATATTAAATACCAAATTTAATATCCTAAGAAAACT
The DNA here is from genome assembly GCA_013399855.1 of Oxyruncus cristatus. Lineage (NCBI taxonomy): Eukaryota > Metazoa > Chordata > Aves > Passeriformes > Cotingidae > Oxyruncus > Oxyruncus cristatus. The sequence continues at coordinate 1,092,350 of VXAY01003412.1, forward strand.
TCAGCAGAAGATAAAGAGGAGCATAAGGGAATGAGATAAGAGGTGACATGGAAGCAAAAATCAACTTCTTCAAAGGGTACATTTGGAGAGGTTTGTGTCCTCTGCATTGCTCAGTAGAAGGCAAGGGCTGCCACCTGCCTCCGTGGTTCCATGTGGGGAATCGTGTGTGGCTTTCCCACTCCTCCAGGCACACTTACTCACTGTTAAGCCAAGAAGGATCCTTACGTCAGATACCCATTCCTGATTTAATCTGCAGAAAGCATAAAAGGGACACAACATACTAACAGCGACTTCCAACAAGATGCTGTTGAAGTTTGAGTGCTGTGATTTCAAAACGATAACGGGCACTGTTACCAGAGCGTAAAACTGCCGTTGGTTTGGGGCCCTCAGAAATGTTTGGTTGTGCCAAGTTCAGCATCCATCTATTAAGGGCATGGCTCTCAGTAGGAGTCGAGTGCTTAGGATAATTAAAGCTGGGCTCAACAAAGCATCACCTGTAGTTCTTGTCACATGGCAGTGCAGTAGGATGCATTTGACCATGCCAAAATGTGAACTTTGGTGTGTCCTGTTGCTGTTGTAGCTGCCAGGGCCATGGATGTGTGGAGGTAAGTTTATCTTGCACAAAGCCAGGCAGAATTTCATCAGCCTGTCTGCTTTTCCTAACACTCAAGTAAAATACAAAAGGTAGGAAGGGCCAGATTATAATTGCTTTTCAGAGGGAAAACAGGGTCCTTGAGGTTGATTAATGTAGCAGTAGAACTTCTGTGGCCTTCAGTGAGGAGCTGCTTGTAGCATAAACAGGTCTGAGGCAGGCAGTTGATTGAAGTGTTTGTTTATTTTTGTGGGTCTTAAAAAAGGTCAGTAAATAGAATTTGCTCCGTGGACTCTACTGAAGCAATATGTTAGTTAGGTTCGAGATGATGCTGATGTTATGTGATTCCTTAGGGCAGCTTCCTTGATTGCAGCTCCACCAAGTCACAGTAAAAAAACCCTCATTTTGGTGTTTACGGCACCTGCCTGATTGAAACTCTGAGGCAGGTAGTGAGAAAAAAAGATTTTTCCAAACACTGATCAGAAAAATGCTATGAAATTGAGGCCTGTCTGTGGTCAGACTTGGGCAATATTAAATTCAGATAGATCATTCTCTCAACTGGTCTCAGAACTATTTCTGGGGTATGTTGCAATCAATACTCTTTCTTGTGTTGAACATCAGCATCTGCTCTGTAAGAGCAGTGACAGTGTCAGGGGAGAAGAATCCATGTCTCCTTTAATGAGATCCGTTAGGTTGCTGCATGGCAATCGTCACATAAATCCACTGATTCCTGTTTAAGTCTTTAGTCAGTATGTTCTCTGGTAGCTATTTTTCACCATACCGTATTACCTAGAGGAAAATGAATTAATAATGCATCTAGTCTTGGATACGTATGTTTAATGGATGATCTCACATCCTATCTTGGAGTCATACTGCACAGAAAAAGCCCTCTTGTAATTGATCTTTGAGGTTCAGCACATAAAGAAGAAAAAAAATGTAATTGTGCTTGCCTAAATTTCCTTTAACTACTAAGGACTGGCACACTGGAAGCAAGTGGATCGCCTAGAAGAGCAAAGGAAGTTGATATCTAGAGATTTGTCTATGGACAAAATTCGTCAGGCTTTGTTACATGAACCAGTGTTGAGGGTTTTGGTGATTTTTTTTTTTAATTATTTTGTTTGGTGTTTTGGTTTGGGTTTTTTTGTTTTTGGGGTTTTTTTTTGGAGGGGGAGGATATGCTGTTAATACAAGATGTGATTTAGGAAAACTAGAATGGAGTGGTGACTATGGGAAAAAAAATTAAGAGGTGGGAGCTTGTGTAGGTGGGTCCTTGCTGTACAGGTCCAGCTGGTCTGTCTGACTGACAGTGGGTCTGTGGTGTTCTGCTGCCAAACTGGGCAGGCTGAAGGCTGTTGTACCCAGTCAGCAGAGGTGAATCTTAGGGGAGGAAAGAGTTGGTGGGATTTTTTCCCCTGTTCTGTACACTCAGAATACAGAATGATTCTGTCATGCAAAGCAGCCTCTCTCGTCAGATTACAGTTTTGCAGAAGTGTAAGAACTCCCTTTAAACTAGTAAATGATCTTAGCCCATTTTTCTTATATGGGATCACTCCATATCATGCATTTTTCTTGTGTTCTGCCATTCCTGGATTCATACGTTCCAAGCAGTGGGAGTTTCCACCAGTTCCCTTGGGAAACTATTATGAGCTCCAGCGAGTTTTGTTGTAAAGTCTTGTTAACACAGTGCTTACATTTTCCTTTAATTTCATGTTACTAGTCCTTAGGCATGAACTCATCTTAGTTGTTTAATTACATCTTATAAAAACGCATAGTTTTTATCTATTTATGGCTTAAACTTCCATCATCTTCCAGAAATCTACTGATCTTCTGCTCTTAACAAATCATGTTCGATAATTTGGAGAAGGCTGCAAGTTCAGTCTCTGTGTCTTTAAACACCCATCCCCTACCTCCTAGCTGTGCCCTCCATCTTTAATTCTAGGGTGATCAGGGTTCCTGAGGAGGAGAACAAAGCCTAGTGCGAATTCCTGCCTTCCAGAACAGTTCCTGATGGATGACATCCCATATGTAAAAAGTAGCCTCATACGAATGGAAGGGATCACAAGCAAACAGATATTATTCCAATGTGTCAAATATTTTCTAAGAGGGCCACGTTGGCTCTCTAGAAATACGTAGATGGCACTGTAATTTTAATTCTTCACTGGAACAGTCTGTATCTCTGACTTATATAAATGTTATTGTTTAAAGAAATATAAGACTGTTCCTGAAATACGTGTATTCTCTCTTCAAACATAAATCTCCTTCCAACTCCATGCTGAAGGAGATAACACAAGAGACTGACTTGATAAATAGCATCACTGATTCACTACATTGTTTAGCTGAGATTTGTGGCAACCTTCACTTACGCTTAGTTTAAAAAGGAAGGAAATGCAAGGTTGAGGCTGAAGCCCTGTCCAAAATGTCCTCCATCATCTCTGGGCAGTACAGGGGTGCAATTACTGGGGCAGTCGTATCTTCGATCTAAACAGGCCGTTTGTGGTGGTAAAGGAGAGCAGCTCCTGCAGGATCGCAGTGCTTGCATGATATCTGTGGCTGATGGACTCAGCTGCCAGGGACAAACTAAGGACAGAATTTAATTCTTTAGCTGCAGCCCGGATAAAGACTGATGCTGTCTTACCTAACTGCCAGCTTTCTTATCCCTTCTGTATAAAGGAAGGAGTATTTGACCACTCGTCAGCTTCATAAAAAAATACCTTAAATAAGTATTAGCCTAATACAGTCTTTCTTGCTTTTGTAATGGCTCTGTGCCTCTCCCAGCTTGAGCCTCTCCCAGCTTGATTTCAGTTCTTCTCCCTTTCTGCTTCCATTTTTAGATCATGTTTTATCTCTTATCCCTTTGATTTCTTTAATAACTCCCTCTTTTTTTTTCACCCCCTCAACTACTTCTCTCTGCATCCTTTTTCCCTTGATGCCTTCTCACCATATTTCCATTTTTTGAGATGATTTAAGAAATTTGCCTATTAGTTGATATTTATGACATTTTTACTACTGAAATGAGAGTGTCATCTTTGTCAATTGGGTAAGGTCTGGATGGGGAGAGAGTGTACTTTATTATATTTGCATGGAGAATTAGAGGGGAAGGAAAAAAGGAAAAAAACTCCTCAAAGCCCAAAAAACAAACCCCACAACCAAAATTGGAGTCCCAAAGTACTTTTGGGCTCACAGGTCTTTTTCAGTCCTCAGGAAGCAGCAGAAACCTTAAGTCAAGTAGAGGTTGAGAGCAGAGTGGGTATTAGCCTCTGTCCACAAGGTCCTTCCTGCCTTCACAGTCGGGTGATGGAGAGTGGGAAATAACTTGCCACAAGCAGTTATATTTTGACAGAACAACTGGCCTGCAGAGGAGCAGGGCTGAACTCTAGGGGAGGAAAATTGTTCTGCACATGTCTGAGGACAAGTAAATTCTCAGACATATTATAAAAGGTGAGTATTAAAGGTGGACAAGGAAAAGAAGGGAAGGTTCACAGGGATATACAGGGGCCTCTTGGCAGGAAAAGGGAAAGGCTGGACTGGCTTTTATAGCAGAGAATGTGGATTAAACAGGAAGGGATTTTTTTTGTATTTTTTTAAACAGTCTTAGTATGTGTGACCTTAACTAACAGTTGCTGCAGTGCAGCTGAGAAGTGGTAGTTGTTCAGCTGCAGTAATTCAGTTACCTCTGCTCTTGTCCCTGTCCCTTGGCCTCAGTGGCAGCTCTGGCTCGGGGATCCCCTCAGCTGCCATGTGAAGCACCTCGACTCCCACGGCTCCTGTCTGCTTCCATGGTGTCTGCAAGACTAAAAAATGGCTCCTGTCAGTTTTCACTCTTCCTTGCCTGGTGAGAGCCCAGATCTGCAGGGAAGGCACAAGAACTTGCTGTCAGCGAGCAGATAACACTGCACTGATTTATATGCTGCTCGCATCTGTAAAGTTTTCCATTGCAGCAGTGGATCCTTTTGTTCTCAGTCTTCGTTTTTGTTTTGTTTTAAAGATTTTGAGAACTTTTACCAATAGGCAGTGGAATTTTTTTGCCTATATTGTGCTGTATTCATGAATTTTTCTAGCTGTGTAGATTGATGACAGTCGATGTTAGTTAAATGCTTTTCGCTTCATGAAAGGATGAAGTATGTCTCTCTGATAATGCAGGTTTTTAAAACTTTATAAAAGTGGTCTCTTCAAAACTGTCAGATCATGTCATGAGCAAATCTTTTTTTTTTCTTGCAGTGATGTACAAATTATTTTGGGTGGTTAAAGGTAGTGCTTGGATCAGCAGTAATGCTGTGTGACAGCAGAAATGTTCCATTTTTTGTTGTGACAAGAGCAACAATTGGTAATTGATAAGTGTAGGGGAAAAAGCTTTGCTTATATATAGATACAGAAAAATCTATAAGAGTAACTGTAATTAAAAAAAAAAATAAAATTGCTGTCCTTATAACACAGAGGAAGATTAAAGCAAGGCCCAACTAGTGGTGCTTTCAGAAGGAAATCTTCCATGTCCAAAAGCTACCAACCACTACCTAAAAATTCTTGGTGTCTTAAATTTTTCTTTCCCATTCCCTTAATGTCAGACAGGTAAGGATTTTGCTACATTGATCATACATGTGCTCACAGTTCTTGCCAGCAGCGCAGCTTTCCAGCTGCTTCGACTTTGAAACAGCTGCAAATCTTCTGCGAGTAAAAAAACTCAGTTGACTAAACTTTTGGATACAAAGAAGTCCGTATTTGCTTTCTCCCAAAATTAATCTGAAGTGACCTGAACCGTTCTAACATACACATAACTGAGGAGTATGTTAGCATTTGTTTGAACGGCAGTAAGTCAGACTTTTGTGTGAGCTGGTTTGTATGGCAGGAGCAGCGAGGGCTGGGAGCAGTAGCAGGGAAGCAGGGGGAAGCGTAGGGATAGGGGGTACTTTTCCCTTTGACCCATTTAGGCTGTGGTCACACATTTGCTTTAAGTCAATCCACGTGTGCTTGGCCGCTGACAGCATTTCTCCTCACCCCAGCCACATTCTGCTGCCGGTAGGGCTTGGAAGGCTGCGTGTTGAGTTATCGGAGGGAGCTGGTCCAAATGGAAATTTAACTTTTTTTTGTTGTTTGAATTGATTTTCAGCAGAGCAAACTCCCTCATCTGTATCAGCATGTGGCCGTGTAAATGTCGAGTTGGAGGTGGGAACGCTGTCTGCGGGAACAGCTTGGGCTTTTGCTTGACTTAAAACAGTCGTGATCCAATTCCTTCAGATGCTGGTGAATCAACAATTTTGTGGGGTTTTCTTGCTTTTGTTTTTTTTTTAATGTCAGCATTGACTGTGACTTTCCAGCATGACATCAGAAGTGAAGTTCAGTAAGGACTTTATGAGCAAGCAGTTCTTTAGCTGTGCTAAAAAGAATAATTAAGCAGGGCTAAGAAACAAGCAAGCTGCTGTCTCAAGGATGATGGGGAGGGAAAGAAAGGTTAGGAGCAGCTCCTGAATAAACTGTATGGCTTCTAGTCTGTTGTTGAAGTGGGAGTAGCAGTCAGATGGATAATGGGAAATGCCACCTGTGAGGGAAGCAGAATTCCAGGCACTGAATGCAGAAAGTCAGAGGAGCCGCTTATGATGCCAAATTTTTCAGAGTGGGTAAGACAAATTAATTCAAATGGCCAGTTGCTGTCTATGATAAGACATTGTCCATATGGGAGTGGTATCATAGGATCGAATAATGGAAAACAAGCTTGAGGAGGGGGGTGAGGGAAGTTATGTGGGCGCTTTGCAGGCCTGCTTTAGCATTAATTAATACCAGGGCCAATTTTGAGGGAACAAATACTTAAAGAAGTATGGACAAGTGCTGAGAAGAGATGTTAACAGCAGATTTTCTTGGTGAAACAAAAGTAGCTTAGTATCAAATATTTAATAAGTGGTTGGAGCAGTGACCACTATCTGAATTTTTAAGCCATTAATCTTAAAGATGCATGGCCGCTCTCTTTAGCTGAATGAGTGGATGAGCCTTTGCCATGCACTGGAAGGGCTTTACCAGGAGAGACGGGGAGCTGCACCTGGTAGATGGGGCACTCTCATGGGAGGCAAAATGGATGGGTTGGATTGTTGTCAGCAGGCAGAGAAATTGAATACAGGTCTCTGCACTAAGATAGTCTGGGTCTGGCCCTGCAGAGATAAAGTGGAGGCATCAATCCTTCAGTAAACAGGTCTGGATTAAGTCTTTTTTATTTCACAAGGTTATTTTTAACGCGGATCAGTTTACTGATTTGGTTTTCTGTCCATCGCCACAAACAAAAGTTGTGCTGGCGCAGCTGGTGGAATATCACAGGAAAAGGGCCTGGAACAGTTTTATTCTGCTGAGATAACAGGAACAGAGTGTACCCTTGGGCAGTCCCTGCAGCAGGTCTGCCAGGTGACACAGGCACTGGGATGCATCAGTCGGAGAGGGGGCCAAGTGTTGGTGGGCTCCAGGTTGCTCAGCCTGGGGACTGACACATTCCATGGAGGAACAGGGGAGCTCTTGTGTGGAAGAGCCTCAGTCTGGGGACGTGGGGTGCACCCACAACTAGATGGTGGCAAGATAGGGATTTGGAGCCAGGCTGAAGTTAGGCAGAGCCTGGGCATGAGGCCAGCATGTTCATCACTTTCCTCATGGGCAATTAGGTGTTACTGGGAATAACTCTTAGCTAACCTTGATAAAATTAAAGTTGTTATTGTGCTGGCTCAGCACTGCTGCAATGTCCTGCTGTGCTGCTACTTTTACTGTTCGTTGGCCTTTTTCCTTACAGGCTCACAGGGATAAAGCTGCTCCTTGCTCCCGGTATTGTGCATGTGGCTGGAAATGCTCAGTGTGATCCCTGCAGCCATTGCCTCGCTTCCCTTCCTGCCTCCCCGCATCGCTTGGGCTTTAAATGTTTTCTTGTCTTTGATCATGGGACTCTGCCCTTGATTAGGCTGCTGGGACCAGCCTTCCTAAGAGTAGCTCCACTGATACTCCTGGACTTTCCCTGTTGTGCCTTTGTTTGTTTGTTTTACTGATTTGTAATACAAATAACATAGAAGCCTGGCATGGAGCAAAGAGCAGGAAATTCATTCAGGCTTTGAGCTGGGACTTGCTGAAATTGAAGGATGTGACAAAGAATGCAGGGATACTCACATATAAAAACTGCTCTTTTTTCCATTTTGCAGGAGTTTTTTTGAGTAACCTTTTCAAAGAAAGAAAAGGACTGAAAACCCAAATGCAGAATAAAATCTGCACATAGAATTCAGTTGGTAAAGTAATTCAAATGCTGGAAATGAATACCCAAGTGAAAACCATCCAAAATGTTTCCTTTAATAGAATCTAGTGTTTGTTACCATAACAATCCTTTTTGCAAGAAAAGGATTAGTGCTGTTAACATGACACTGCTCCCCGTTTCAGGTAGTGCTCGTTTCCAGGGCCCCTCGAGCAAATCGCAGAAAGGGGGGAAAATCCATATGCCTGGATTTTGATGATGCAGTTTAGTATCATGATGGCAATTCATTTAAGTTCTGGCTGCGTGCTGCCTGTTATTCCCCTAGAAACTAATGCTCTGTACTGACAATGCTGCTATGAAATAGCAGCGTCACAGTCCCTGTCAGACTGAGGGAAGGGCTGCAGATGAGCAGGCAGAAGCCAGATAAGAGCAGCATAGAACTGTAGCTGCTTAACAGTACTGACTTTTAAGGGATCCAATAAAAAGGTATGATTCCTCTTCCATAGGGGAAAAGAACAAGATGTTTCTGTAGTAACGAGATCATACAAGAAAGAAAATTGCTCGTAAAGAATGGGTCTGATTTTTCCCTCTTTTTCTGTTTTGCTTCCATTATAACTTAAGCTGCAGTTTTGCTGTCAACTGCCTCTTGTGTAGGCATTTAATGTTACCAAGATATTCTGGGAATCTATTTTTGTGAAGTGATTTCTGCCCTACACATTTTGTTTTGTAATAACCACTGTTTCCTCTGTCAAAAGAATGGAAATTATCTGAAATAAAAGAATAGTGGCGTTCAGTGGTCCTATCTGAACTTGTCACTTCAGGTCTGCTGTGCCAGTTCAAAGCAGTGAGGTTGGCATCAGATGAGAAGATGATGGTGTTTCTTTCAGCACACTGGGAATTTTTTTTTTTTTTAGTAGGCTTGGAACTAAAACCTGAAAAGGGCCTTTTGTTTTTTGGTACAGATTCAGGAGCGTGATAAACTTTACTACTTGGTAGCCTGGGAACTTGAATTTGTGTGTTGCTTACAGAAATACAAGCTTCTCTCTTTCTTTCTTTCTCTCTTCACCTCTCCCCCTGCCTCCCCCTCCACCCCTGTGGTATGATGAGCCTTTGAGAAATAAATGGGAATTGCGTGGTGTGTGTCCTGTACGTCACAAAATTTCTGTAGTTTCTAGACTTTTGTTCTTATGCTCTTTAAAAGAAAATTTATTACTGTTTTACTGGTGAGGGAAGGGGGAGAACTTTTGAAACCTTGCTGCTGAGCTTGTCCTGCCTTTTTAAAAAGACACTGTTCCTTGTCCTTTTCCCAAAGACACTTAGACATCGCTTTAATGCCATCACTAAATTGCAAGGCAGCGTGAAGTGTAAGCTTTGACCTTAAAGGTGCTATTTCTTGTGGTTTAAAAAAAGAACCCCATGATCTGTCAAAAACCTTTAAGGCCCAAAAAGAGGCAACTCATATTGCAAGTTACTAATAAAAGATGCACTTAGTAAGAGACTTGTTTTACCCTTGTATATTTTGTCTTATTTGTTGTACTTTTGCATAGCAGCTTGGAAAAAAATGCAATACCTAGCTCTGGATGTTCCACACGATGATATTCCTTTTGTAGTACTGAGAGAGTAGCTGCAGGGTTTTACAGCAGTGTCACATTCAAACTTTTTAAAAAGCTGTTTGACTGGATGAAATGGATAAGGAAGTCAGGAAGCTGTGGTCCTGAGTGTTCCATAACCCAGAGCATGGCAGGGTTTAAAGGTGTGTTCTTCTCCGTGCAGTAGAAGTTCATTGGAGTTTGTAACACTGTGATGGAATCTGGTGGAAAGCGAGTGGAGCAGATTGCTAATAAATTGCATTGTAATGTTGGATATTCCCGCTGTTTTGGCTGAGATCATGGGATCATAAGGCTTGTTGCACCCTTGCAGTGAGCTGGAGCAGCTCCCTGCTCACTGGGACCATATGGTCAGACTGGCAGTGAGGGCATCAGCCAGCCATGGGGGCTGGTTGGAGCCACGCTGGTCATCAGAGCAAAGGCTGGAGGCAGTCGGGAGATAAACAGCAAGTGGAAGGTTATAAAATGCCACCCAGCTAGCGAGGAACAGTGGGAGTGGGAGGATGTTCAAGGGCTGATCGACATAATGCAGTGCTGTAGGTCTGCTGGAGGGAATTGCTCATCTTCCCAGCCCTGGAGCTTGCAGCTGCTCGGCAGTTCCTCCCTGCACTGACCCCAGTGCTGGGCGAGCAGTATCCCAATGCTTAGCAACGTTTTTGGAAGTTAGGAGGACTTCTCATGTTCGGGACTGGCAGTATGAATGAATATTTGGTCTCTGTTCATGTTTGTCAACAGTAACTGGAGCACTGGATAGATTTGTTTTGATCAGTTGTTTTCGTAAGCCCAGTTTCTCTGTGTATGAACAGCTGCCCTTCAGATACCAACTGATTAAATCACTGTATTTATAGTTAAATACTATGGACGTGCATTTTCCAGCTCTTGAAATGTCAGATTGGCGGGATTGGCAGAAAAGGTGGGAAGTCACAGAATTACATACTTTTGGGTGTCATCTGACTGGGATGAGGGCAGTCTGTAATGGTTTGGTACCGTTCTGCAGTACTGGGGTGACAGCCATTTAGCTGATACCCACCTTTTCTTGGACTCCGTGAAGTAGCTTCCTGAGTCTGGGAGGGAACCAGTAGGAGTGCAAGGTATCTCGTGTTCCTTGTGGAGAGATCTGGAAGCACGATTGCTAATGCTGACTTTTCAGCTATTTTTTGTCAGCGTTACATAAGATACCAGAAAAGTAGAATTTCATTGTCATGTTAAATTCAAGGGGCGGAGGTGGTGATGGGGAAACAACAAAGCTTTTGATCTTTCTTTAGTAAATAGGAGACTGGTTACCGAATGTAAATGTTTATCTTAGATGATGCTATAAGCAGTGCATTTCTTTCTCTCTCCTCACAGATGAGGACAGAACCAAGTTAGTCATCAAGATGCACATAATTTTTAGGATGCTTCTTGTCCTGCATTAAGTTGTTCATTTTGGGCTTAAGCAGCAGTGTAACAGTTGTCTTCTTTTAACCACGAATTGTATCACTGACAAAATACCACAAAGCAGCTTGAGGGAGTCCTAGCACAGAGAATTAAAGACTTCACTGGTCTGCTGGAGGTTGAGTAAAACATTCTAAGAAGTAGCATTTCCTAAGTGGACAAGTACCCTTCTGTGTTCTTAGATCTCTTTTGTCAGTAGATAATGACTGGTCACCCCTAAAGTTATTCTATTTTAAAATATTGATGGTGGATGAAAAGCTCAGCTAAAAATGCATATATTACTCAAACAAGCATACTGTTTACTTAGGTTGAATGATGATGAATTAATTATTAATTATATTTCAACATCTGAAATTAAGAAAAGGCTAAATACTCGGAATATTAATGGTAGCTTGGGGATGGGACCAGCTCAGTGGTGAAAATAGCTTATGAAAGATATGAGCTTCAGGTATCTTCCTTTTTATCCTCTTATGGTATGCTCTTTTTTTCTGAAGTGCCCTTTGAGGTGGAGCCCTGAATGAGAGCAGTGTTCTGGGAGAGGGATTACCTGGTAATGGGGATGGGCCAGTGGGAGTGCTGGGGAAGAAAGCTCATGGATGCTTGTCCTGTTCTTACTCTGCATCTCCACCTCATTTGGCTGTTCTCTTGTGTGCACCAAGAGCCACATCAGGTGCTGCTGTTCTGTTGGCCTGGGAAACCTCCTCATGTCACTTCTTGTTTGGTGGCCTGTGCCAACCTGGTCCTTGTGGAGCCAGGTGGGTCCTGCATCCCGGTTCCATCTTTAGCCCAAGAGGCTTTCAGGAGTGTATGTGGCTCTTCCTTGGCATAGGAGCCGCTCTTCTATTTATGTTTTTGCAAACGCTTTACTTAAATGCAAAATATGGACAACACTTATAACTGCTGAAATTGTTTCTTGTTATCATCTGCCTTTGTGATTTCTGGGACGCTGAATTGGACCATCTCCCTTGAAGGGAATGCTGTGCATTGGCTGCTCCAGAGATTCCAGTCTGGATCTCTCTGTGGCTGAGGGCAAGACTATTTATTTTTTTAGGCATGTCTATTTATTTTTTTGAATGGCTGTACATCTGCGTGTAGTGCCTGAAATCTGTAGATGGCTGTTCTTGGGGGTTCCATCTTAGCAGCCACGCACAGCAAAATACAACCAGATAAAATAGGATAAGAGGATAATAGGGTAAAACCTGGTAAAATAGCGTAGGTGATGGGAAGAGGTGATTTTCCATAGCCTTCGTGATGCATGCTGGCCTTTGGGGTGGACTTGTTTGGGAAGTGGTTCATCAGGGAAGCTGCTTTGCTACCACTGCAAAATGAGTTTTTAGTACTCACGTGCAGTTTTTTCCCCCAAATGAGTACAAAGTGATTATTTCCTAGCAGCATACAGGTTAAGAAGTGAAATAAAGTTCAGGGGAGGGCGGGTGCTGGTTAGAATCTTAATTTTAGGAAGTGTGGTATTTATATTTGAGGCTGGTGAGCGCCAGTCGAGGGCCTGCTGGTGGCAATAGAAAAACTATTCACCTAATGAACTTTGGATTACCCTTGAGTAGCTTATTGTGCCCACACCTCCCTTGGATTGTGGTGTATCCTTTCTCTGCTCTTACTTCTTCATCCAAACACGTTACACCTGGTTGACCAACGTGCCTTAAAAGAGATCTCGGTGGTGAGTGTGCTGATTTCCACGTGTGCAGGAAGGAGAAGCTGTTCCTTTGTGGCAGCTCCTGTTTGGCCAGAATCCTGCTGACCCCGGCTGCCTGGCTGGAGTCACTCCTTATTAAAGCCGCGTTGAAACCGTGTCTTTGGCAAGAGGTTGTTTGGAGGTGAAGCATTTTTACTGTGTTATTAGTGATGATGATGTAGGGATTTGCATGAAATTAAGATGTGTGATCTGTGCTGGGGCTGGCGGTGTTCTGGTAAGCATCCTGTGGTTGCCATCGCTTTCTGTGAGCGGTGGTGGCTGAGGGCACAGCAGGCATCGTGCCCCCTTCCGCAGAGCTGCTCATGACATCTCTGAAGGGAACAGATGAGTGTTTCCTGTAAATACACGTGCTGGAAACATCTGCCCAGCACATTGAATTAAAGGATTTTTCTTGATGTGCTGTCTGACCCCGTATGCTGAGGAACTCGAGTGCTCTGTTTTCCTCATGACTTCCCCCATCTTTTTCTTAAGCTCTCTTTTCGGCACACTCTTCCCAAAGCTGGAGCTGGACCTTGCTTCCCGCATCTGTCCCAGCAGCTGGACCACTTCCTGCCATGAATCATCCAAAACACACTTTTTTCTTTTTATTGTTTTATTTAAGGGTGAAGGCACATTTGTTCTCCTGAAGCCACAAGCTAACCTAAGTAGTCTGGCAGCCAAGCCTTAAATGAAGGCTGGGGTGCAAAAGTGTTCAGAGGAAGGAAGTGCCTCCCATTGATGGGGATCACTGGCAACCTTTCCTTGTGGAAACAGAGCTCCTTTCCTTGTGGGCTTGGGTTGTGGTCAGAGGAACAGCAAACTCTTATCACTTCTTGGAGAACTGCAGTAAAACGTCTCCTCTGTTTGCACGTCAGTGTCAAACACTCTGGGACCTCTGGCTTTTGGAAGTTCATTGCTACAGCCAAACAAGTGCTAATTGTCAAATGATGTTAAGGGAGGGGGTCATAATCTTTTGTCTGAGAAGTCTTGGCTGTGGTTTGGATCCTCTCTGGGGCTGATGTTTGTGGCTTGGTTTTCCAGGGCTCCTTGACTGCATGTGTTTCAAGTTTAGCAGTCCAAAATGAGGCTTTTTATTTTTTTTGTCTTGAGGAGCTGAGGCTGAACAGTTCCTGAAACTTTTGAGAGGTCATTGTATTTCACGCAGAGCTGAAATCCAAAATCCTCCTCCTAAGTTTTGTCTTTAAAACAAACAAACAAAAAAAAAACAAAACACCAAAAGACTCCAACCCAAAAGCACATTAACTGCATAGTTGTTAAGCTTTTCTTTTCCTTGTTAATTTTTCTAGGGAAACGTCAGATTCACCACTTGGGAAACCAGCTTCAACTCAATCAGCACTGTCTGGATACCGCCTTTAATTTTTTCAAGATGGCTGTGAGCAAACACCTAACCCGGGGGAGAAAGATGACCCATGTAATTGCTGCGTGTCTCTACCTGGTGTGTAGGACAGAAGGAACTCCTCGTATCCTTTCACATTTATAAAACACCAATAAAAAAAGGGCATAATTTTAGCAAGTCAGCTATCCCAGTTAGACCTTGTTTCAAAATGTGAAAAGGTAAGTGTTTAAGAGCTAACTTGGTCACTGCTGGTTTTATACAATGAAGTGAATGGGAGTGTTTCCTGTGGTTCAAGTACGTTTGTTCCCTTTCTAAATGTACAATACTTAGTATTTAATGCTCTAAATGTCACTCTACCTCCCTTCAGTAACTCTAAATTTCTTCTTTTTCAACATTTTCTTCAAGTATAAAATTGCTCTTTCCCTGTGCTTTGCTAGGAATTATTATTTGTGGAGTATTTTTTTGTTTATTTTGTTTTCCTTTTTTTAAAGCAAATGACAGTTAACCCCAAACATCCTGCAGTGTCAACATCAAAGAACAGATTAGAGTTTCAGTGGGTTTTCCATCAACATATTTGGATTTCCTTCTTTTAGTACTTAGAGGAGGGACTTAGTGGTATCACTCCTGGTTTAGAGATGTCTGATAAATTCTGAAATTTGCTCAAAGATCATACAGGCAGTCAGTGGCTGAAGGTGGGACTGCACAAAAGATAGATTTGCAAGTGGGTACTCCTTGCTCTACCATCCCTATTTTTGTCCCGGAGAACTTCATTAAAATCCATATAAGCTTTAAATTCTGATGACTATCCAAATTAATTTGTTCTGTATATTTTTATTTCTTTTATGTTGTGTTTCAGTTCCTGGAATTGAGGGTTTAGTAACAAACAATTACTTCTGTTGGATGTGGTTCTGGATGACCAGGTCTAGTGGAAGGTGTCTCTACCCACGGCAGGGGATTTGGAATGAGATGGTCTTTAAGGTCCCTTTGAACACAAACCATTCTATCACTTTATCATTCTATGATAAATATTCTATGAAAAATATTCTGTAATTCTGTGTTATTTTAGTTATTTTCTACTTTAAAGCAGTATGTACATATCATCAGTATTCCATTTGATTTGATGCTTTTTCTAGATTGCTGCTCTCATTCTACATTTTCACGGTTGGACAGCTTAGCTTTCCTTTTAAGATTGAGATGGTTTTCTGGTAGTTTCAGAAACTATGTTCAGTATTCTGTAACTAGTGCTTTCTGATAGTGTGGTGGTCACTGCATTTGTGTGTTTAAAAAAACGTGGTTTTGCTGGAATAATGGAATTAAAAGGAAGGTTTGCCTATTACCCTGGACTTCCCTGATGTAAAGTCCCTGCGTGAGTTTTGAACAGTGTCACTCTGTCATTACCATAAAGACAGTGTCGATTTTAAAGTATTGCAAATATTTTAGTAACACATTTTTCAGATAACTACCTGGAAGAGGATAGGTTTAGATTAGGTGTTAGGAAGAAATTCTTCCCTGTGAGAGTGGGGAGGCCCTGGCACAGGTTGCCCAGAGAAGCTGTGGATGCCCCATCTCCAGGAGTGTTCAAGGCCAGGCTGGATGGGGCTCTGAGCAACCTGGTCTAGTGGAAGGTGTCCCTGCCCATGACAGAGGGGTTGGAACGGGATGATCTTTAAGGTGCCTTCCATGAATCTGGGAATTTTTTTTTTTTTATGCCCATGTCACATTTTTAAAGTAATTTATTTACAGTCATCATTTGATACTGCTGAATGATAGCCCGGCCATAATATGCAAATGCATTTCTTCTCACTGATAGTGATAGAACTGCATTTGAAGCAGTGAAGGCTGTAAGAGGCAGATAGGTACCCTGTAATGCACAGCCATCTGTGCAGCAAGTGTTGCTAATGTTTCTAGCAAACAAAACAAAACCTATTTGGTTGTTTTTTATCCTTCTTTTAAGTATTCCAGCATGTATCTAAGTTATGTGAGAGATGTACTGGTCTGATTGACGCTTCATAAATACCTAAATTAATTTCCCAGGTTTCTTTGTTGAATGGAGGTAATATCCTGTGTGATACTTCACATGAAATACTAGGAGTAAAGCATGAATAAGACTGCAAAGACAAGCTCTGTCTTTCTATATCAGTATCACAGAGTACTCCACCCTCCCTTGCATGGTTACTGTGCTGCCTGGGAATCAAGAATGTGAAGTGCATGACCATATGGCTCAATTTTTTTAGTGTTTACTTTTTAAAATATCCATTAGATAAACTTAATTTTGTAGCTGATATTAAGAATTTAACCATGTCACTTTGGGAGAGGGAGTTGATCCAGCTTCTGCCTGTGTTCAGCTGTGGGGTTGGGGCTTTTTGTTTTGTTTTCCATCAGTATTTAAAGCATTTTGAAAAACAAACCCCAAATAAATTATGGACTCTTGAACATTGAAATATAAATGCCTTTTTCTGGTATCTTATCCTTTCATGAGAAACTTGAAAACCTGAGGGCTACAGAGTCACGTTGCTGACCTTTGAGATTAGAATACATTCAAGGCTCTGTAGATTAATTATGATGATCATTATCAGCGTGTTATATTTGGTCCCAGCTCAATTCTGTCAATATAGACGTGTGCTACAGGAGGCAGGGGTGACCCCAGGGCCTTTGGGGCAGAGGGACCCGGAGCAGGTGTAGAGGACAAAGTGCTTTAACAAGAACGAAGATGTGTGTTCTGGGTAATAAACTTGCCCTTGGTTTTGGTCTTGTGGAGGAGCTTCCAAAGAGGGCTTGGAAAGAGGAGCAATACATTTGTAACACTGTACAAAGGACGTGCAGTATTTGTAACACTTGAAGATTTATATACACTACTCAGTAGATTTCCTGAGTTTAAAGTGTTCATTGTCATTGTGTTTGTTCTAGAACACTAACAAAGAAATTTGTGAGCAATTTAGAGAAGGAAGTTAAAGGCTGAATATTGGAGAATGTATTTTAGAGGAAAGAGGTGACATGGAAGAAGTGGTAAAGGGCAGCAGCATCCTCAGAGCTCAGAGCCAGCTCACAGGCTTTGGGTGGCCCAGATAAATTAGCAGAGTGATTTGGGAGTCCTAGAGGCAAGAGATGTTACCTGGGAACAGATTAGTCTCTGAAGTAGAAGACCTCATGTTTCTTAAAAGACCAGTATGGTAGAAGGAGCAAAGAATGTATGTGGCCTGGGGAGGTGCAGTGGGATGTAGTCAGGGACCGAAGTGGCAGGAGATGTTGTATTCTTGTGGCAAAACCAAAGGAGTGGGAAGCATTTCCAGAGGGAAAACAGAATTTAATTGTGTCTGCAAGTTCAGTTGGAGGGAGTGGAATGTATTTATCTGACGTGATTATCTGCTTATTCTTCTTTTTTTCACAATGTGCGTGTCGCCAGCCAGCCTCTGTGAAAATGTGAGGAATATTGCAGCCAAGTCTACTGGTGCAGTATGAATTATGTCTGAATAAACCTCAGCCTGAAATAGGGAAAACATTATGTTCTCCTTGGTTCTTATGCGTTATTTAATTAATGCAAAAATGCAAAATATTCTGGTAACGCAAATTTTTTTGATCTGAAAAAGTAGTTTTAGAACTTAAAGAGACCATAAAAGTTGGTTTATCTGAAGTGCATCTTTTATTTACAGCCCGTTAGAAAGTTTTATATCTATTATTTGAGATGTGAATTGATTTTATATCAGTTTATGGCTTTTATTAGTTTATGTGACAGAAAACCCCACAATGCAGCAACTTTGGCGTAGCTTTTCATTTGCCTCCTTATATTACTTGTCAGTGTTAATGTTTTCGAGGGAGGACGTCTTACAAACCATTAGGTGAATTGGGGAGGTGTTTCATCGTTTTGATGAGTTGCCTATAAAAACTTTGATTTATTATTCTCTTTCTAGAAAGCGTCTATATTACCAGTGTCAGAATTAAAGATATAATGAAAAAAATACATCTGAGGGAGATACTGATTTTTAAATCCTCAGGTTTGATGGAACCTATTGAACCTGTTGTCCCCCTCGCAGGGACTGAGCAGTGCTGAGCATTTCCAGTGATGTCTGACTTCATCTGGCACTGCCAGCGCTCCCGGCATTTCAGACTCTGGATTTTAATTTGTTTCTTGGAATAGTAACAGTCCTCAGTTGTTTCTCTTTAATGTTTTGAACAGCTTTTCCACCCCTACATATGTTTGAATGGAAACAAAGGGCTCTTTAGCTGGTCCCGCCGTTCCCGAGAGAGAGAACTTGGGAAGAGCCAGGCAGGGTGTTTGAGTGACTTATGGGCTCTGCTGTAACCCGTGGCTGCCCCAGGGTCACTCAGGAACAATGAGAGCCTGGCCAGGATTTTCCAGGTGGGATATCAGTTTGTTTTAATCAAGGAACATTTCATTCTGTTTGTAATCCTTTTACTATGCACAACTGTTAAAAAAACCTGTACAACTGTCCACTATTCTGTGTCATATTTTCCAGCACTACCACCTGGGGTCTTTTATAGCAACATTTTACATGGTAAATGTCTTTTATCCCACACACATGCACATTTATTTATTTATTATTTTTCTTTGAAGCTCTCTGAAAAATGCACCCTTAGTTGTAAACCAGATCCTGTCTTGTTAGAGCATAGTAAATAAAACCTTTTCCACATGAGAAGAGTCCCTGCAAAGTTCCCTCACCAACTATCTTGTGTAAATATCCCTCTGTTTGCCTCTGGAGGTAAATTGAGGGCAGGTTTTCCACCCCCAATCCCCTCCAACTGAGGCTGTGCAGCCTCCTGAGTCTGAGGCTGAGTGACTCAGGTGGTCTTCAGTGGCTTTGTGAGGAGTCGAAGGACAGGGGTGGGATCCTCCCAGGGCCAGGCCAAGGCAGCCAAGTGAGGCCCCTCTTCCGAGCTGTTTGCAAAAGAACATTTCTTCTAAACGTCTAAGAAAAATAACCTCTTAAATCTGGGCGTTGGGAGCAGAAGGCTGTCAGGAGAACGTTTGGTGCCTTGAAGTCTTTCAGATGTAAACTTGCTCTGGGTGGGAAAGCAAAAGGCCCTTTTCCTCCCCGGCTTCCTCTGCCCTGTGAACCTCCCTTTTGTTTGAGGGAAGATCACGAAGGCATTGCCGGATCCCAGCAGGCAAGAAGGTTTTGGGAAAAAAAAAAAGGGCATCTGAATGGGGCAGCACTTTGTTATTTCCTATCTGTCTGCAGTACTTGTACTTTATTGCCAAGCTATTTGAAAGTCTCCTGGTTTAATGTGTTTATTTTCATGTCACAGTAAGGGAAGTTGAGAGTATTTATCTTCATTTCCAGGTGCAGAACTGAGGCTAAGTGACACATTCAGAGTTACCCAGAAAATCTGTGATGGAATGAGGAACTGGCCTCTTTCATCCTTGGTTAGGCAGCAGCTACTGAGCTTTTCTGCCGTATTGGTCTTTGCAGGAGAAGTTCAGCTAATTCCCTCTCGAGCATTAGGAGGTTCTGTTGGCTGCCATGCTGTCCTGGGAAGCTTTGTATAGCCTTGCCATGAGAACCTTTGGTGGATACATTCTTTGTTTCTCTACTAACACTTCAAGGTCTGCCTTTTCAAGGAAAAGGGCAAGACTTCCTTTTTTATTAGAAATGAAAAATTAGATCTCCAGCAATCTTTTGACCTCCACTAAAACTTCCTGGAGCCAGCAGGCCCTAGTGTTACTGATTAAAAAGTTAACTTTTTAAATGAGACTTTAATCAAGAAAATTTCAGAGCTGTGGCTAGGGAGGTTAATAAAACCATCTTCTATTTCTCTGTGGTTAAGGACTTTCTCTTTAGTAACTGACCTTTTTTTTGATTGACCACTCTTGCATTGAAAATATGTTGAGTGTGACAGGGACATAAGAGAATAAAAATGGATTTTAAATTGTGTAGTTAAAACACATGCAATATTTACTAAGGCAGATTACTTCGTTTCAGTAGTTTTGTTATGGGGTGAGATAAAGGATGCCAAGATCTTACTTCATACAAAGTTGAACAGAATATATTCAGTTGGAAGGGACCTACAGCATTCATCCAGTCCAACTGCTTGACCAATTCAGGAATGACCAAAAGTTACAGCATGTTGTTGAGGGCATTGTCCAAATACTTCTTAGACAGTGACAGGCTGGGGGCATCAACCATCTCTTGAGGAAACCTCTTCCAGTTTGACCACACTCCTGGTAAAGGAATGCTTCCTAATTGAAGCATTTGCTTGGACTTGAAGTCTTGGAAGAGCCTTGTCCACTTAATTTCAAAATGAAGTTTTAAAATTGCTGTGTTTTTGAGTGGATGGATTTTAGCTGGAAGAGTTTCAATCTCTTAATAAAAAATTGCTGCCTTAACTAGGGTGTGGCTGTTGTTGCCCCACGTTATTTGCATCGATTTCCAAAGAGTTAGGTGTTTGGTAATGCTTGGCTCGCGTGATCATTCCTATTTGGTACCACAGAAAAAAATACTGGAGATACAGGGAAGAGGACAGCCAGAGAGAGCTGTAGAAATTTAATTTCTGCACCTTAATTTCTCCCCACCACCCCCTCCTCCAGCCAGGGCTGGGACTGCTGGATTTCAACAGCAGGGCTCATGACCTGGAGGTTGCATATCCAGTGTCCCTTTCCATGGAGCGAGGGAGATTCATATCTTTCCCTCTCAGTACTGCCTTACACATTTTTTCCCTATAAAGAGATATGTATAAAGCAAGTGTGGTGCTGAGAGAATGAGGTGTTTCGTGTTTCCAGTTGGTGGGAAAGTAAATTTTCCTTTCCGTGTGCTTGTTGACGTTTGCTCCGTTGCGTGGCTCCGCTCTCTTCCCTGCTGCATCCCCTCACTGCCAGGGCTGCTCCCGGCTGCTGCCCCATGCTCGTGGATGGGCGAGGCAGGAGGACCCGGGGCTGTGTCACTCCCAGGTGTCTCACCCGGCCTCCAGCTGTATTGCAGAAGAGCCTGTGTTTCCTCAGGTCCTGTGCCGTATCTCAGCCTGCTCTGGATGTCTTTATAGTGCCTGAAGTGGTGCTGGGGTACTTCAGTTGTTCCACTTGTGTCTGGTGGTTTGCAGTGTCTTCTAAAGAGAATTCCCTCTGGAGTAGAAAATAGCCTGAAGCATTTCAAACTGGTTGTGTGGCCCTGCACCCTGGGGGACAGGGCTGGGGAGATGGTTAGTGGCCCTCAGGTCCTCCTCTTGTCCCTTGAGGTGGGGAAAGCCATAAACCTTCATTGTGCATGACTCAGATGTGGCAGGAAGACAGCGAGTGTGATTGCTGACTGGCATTATCCTGCAGGGTGCCCTGCTCTGGGAAGTAAGCGAAGCTTTCCACTGGGAGACTCTCATTTTAGTTTGGAGATTCTGTACTTGGGTGATTTTCTTTGTTCCTCTAAGATTCTGAAAATACAAAAGGGGAAGGGAACTTTACATTGTGGTGTGTGTCAACATCTGACTGTTTAAATCCTTGTGCTGAATGCCCATTACGGATGCTGCAGGGAGGGAGGGGAAAAGCTGCTGTAAGTGCAGTAGTGATAATTGACCCACTTAAGAGAGCTGCTCTAATTTCGCATGTTACAGCATCCTGGAAATTCAGATAAGAATGTTGATCTCTCCAGCTAATAGGATTTCTAAATATATCATCCAAAAGAAGCAGGAGGACTGTAATTTTGTGTGTATGTGTGTGTGTTCAGGCTAACGTTTTGTTTAAGAACTGCACACTCTGAAAATCTGCTTTTCTGTTCACTTGTTACTAACTCAGGATAAAATAGAACTTGACCTCTGGTGCTGGCAAGGGGAGACCTGATCATGCCCCATTGAATTCACTGACAAAATTCTCCCCAGCTTTTGTGTGGAGGGGTGACCAACTTTTTCCTTCCAGGATGTTGGTACCCAGCAGGTGGCTCAGACTGTCAGCTTTTCCATAATGCAGCATTAAACAAAGCATCTGCAGAGAGAGAGAGAGGGGACAAGGTCACAAGATGGCCTATCAAGATTACAGATTTTGGCTGGTTTTGATAGCTTTGTTTTTCCTCATTAAAGGGAAATTTTGAACAGTAAAGGTCAGAATAATCCTCTTCCGAAGTCTGTCTGCAGAAATACTTCATTGCTTTGCAGAGCAGAGTGTTTCAAATCTCTGGACAATTCTTTCTCTAAGCACATCGATGGGTATGACTGCCCTGCTCTGCACTGGTATGGCCTCACCTCGAGTGCTGTGTGCAGTTTTGGGTGCCATATTATAAAAAAGATACAAAGCTCTTAGAGAGCATCCACAGGAGGGCAACAAGGATGGTGAAGGGCCTTGAGGAGAAGCTGTATGAGGAGCAGCTAAGGGCACTTGGTCTGTTCAGCCTGGAGAAGAGGAGACTGAGGGCAGACCTCACTGCATTTACAACTTCCTCATGAGGGGAAGAGGAGGGGCACTCTGTGGTGACCAGTGACAGGACCTGAGGGAAAGGCCTGAAGTTATATCAGGGGACAGGAAATTTGGGTAGAAGGGAAAGATTCTTTACTCAGGGGGTGGTCGGGCACTGGAACAGGAAAGTGGTCACAGCACCAAGCCTGACAGAGTTCAAGAAGTGTTTGGACAACGCTCTCAGGCACATGGTGTGACTCTTGGGGATGTCCTGTGTAGGGCCAGGAGTTGGACTTCAGTGATCCTTGTGGGTCCCTTCGAACTCAGGATATTCTGAGACTGCTGAAAACGCTGGGGTTTGCAGTCAGTAGAGCTGCTACACCTACACTGTTAAAATTCTGGAGATCCTTTGCCCTTGCCCATCATACCTTTCTGTGTTGGGACAAAAACAGGCATCACTCTCACCCTTTGAAATGAAGGGATAGGCCTTACTCTGTGGGCTTCTGGATTAGGTCCACTGGAGTCTTTGTTGATGTGGGCTTGAATTACACGATGGGTGGGTCAGAGGAGTGTTTATTTGGCAACCCTGTGCTCCATCACCGTGTTGGGCCTTGTGTAACCCAGAAGGTCTTACAGCAGAAGCATCTGAGCCAGATTTCTACTGCATGCAATAGTGGTCTGTTATTGCATGCAAAAAAATAATAATTAATGAAAGTAATTACATGGTCTGTCCTCTTAGTCATTAGGTTACAGTTTGAGGTGTGTGAAGTGATGAGGCATTCTCATGGTAAAGGTGAAACAAGAACCAGAAGCAGGGAACTGGAGAGCTACAAAGGCATCAGTGATACCAGATTAGAAATACGAGGGACAGCCCTCAGTGGCAGCGCTGAGAGGGGGTGATGCTTGAAACGTGGTGGCAGAGACATGGGGGATAATGATGGGAACAACGTCAGAATGAGTTGTGGGTGATGGATGAGGGGAGGGAAATGTGATGGCAGAGAGGCCTCCTTCCAGGGAAATAAATACAAAAGAGTGATGATAAGGAAGGGATCACACCTCTCATGTCTTTGACCTTCAGCAATCCTTGCATGCTTGTGAAAATAAATATTTAACAATCTTCTTAAAGCTTGTTTGAAAGAGGAAATAATTAGGTTGGCTCTCTGCTTAATACAGAGGTTTATCTCTGCATCTGAATTTTGGGGCTTATGTCAGCAAAACCAGCATTATAACTGGGTGGTGTTTTGGGCTGATGGGAGCCAATATGTTGCTAACACCAGCTAAATAAAAACCAGTGTGGTACAGCTGGTCATTGTGTAGCACATTCTTGCTTTTGTCAGAGGATATGCGGGATATGCTCTGGGATGTGGAGGGGCTGCTTCCCCTTCCTTCCCTGCAATGCCCACCCCCCTCTTAAGAAATGAAAAAAAAAGAAGAAAGAGAAAAAGCGTTACCTGATGCTTTGTTTAAATAAATCCTGATAGCAAACATGATCAATTATGGTTGATGTTTTTGATGCAATCACTAAAAATATTCCTGGTTGTAGCCATCACTAATATTTTATGCATTTTAATACTTTAGAAGTCAATTAGAAAATTAAATGCTCTCCTTCATTAAAGTAGAAGATTGTGTATTTGAATTTTAATGCAGTAAGAATGCTGCCTTAGAACACAAATTCATAATATTAGATTAATTAAGATCAGTAATGCAAAATAGGGTGAACAAAAGCCAGTGCCTTGAGACCCATAAGCCCTTCTGTGCTTGCTATCTGCAAATATTTTAGCTTGAGGTCTTCTCAAATTGTGTCCATGTTCATCATATTCTGAAGTCTTATGCAGCTTTTTTTGTCTTGCAGTTTTTGATGTCATAAGAACAAAGTGAAGGTATATCAGAGAAACAATATTACCCATCAAATTTATTTTGTAAAATCAGGATTCATTCTCATACCTGGCCTGGCCTCCTATCTTGAAAGTGGTCTTGATAGTGATTTTTCACATCCTGATAAAGTATAAGCCTTTTAAATTCTGGTGAAAGTACATCTCAAGAGGTCTCTTATTTCCTTTAGATGTTTGTCGCTGGGATTTTGCTTGCATGACGTAGTCTTCGTACACAAACCTCAAACTGGAAATGCTTTTGAATGAAAGATTTTTAGTGTTTTGTAGTCTCATACCAAGTAAAATTGTGAGCTGAGCCTTTTCTAACCTTTTCCCTGCTAGTCTGCCTTTACAGCAAGTCCATGTCCTTCCTCGAAGGCAAAAGAAAACGTCTTTTAAGTTTAACTGCCAGACTGGCTCAGTATTGTTGTAAGTATGAATGATGTAATACTCCATCACATGGTGGTATGTCTGCTATTTTTCCCTCTTTGAGAGAGAGAATAATCTTTCCATCTTATCCAGTTTCAGCAGTCTGGGAAAATAGCAGCCTTAAATGAGACCCAAAACAACCAAAATCTTGATTTCTTCCAGAGCTTTGCTTTTGAAGCCAGATGTTCCCCATGTCTTCTTTATTTTGACTTGCTAATTGGAATTAAGATGTTGGAGATAACGTGTACTTTGAAGCCTGTGTATTGTGTATTTTATTTAGATTTAATCCTTTAAACATTTGACAATAAAACATAAATTGCGGAGCTCTCATCTTTAGATCAGCTGTGAGCGAATCATTTAAGTTTTCAACATCCTTCCAGTCTGAGAGAAACACAGTAGTCTCAGTGATGTTTTGACTGCATGTGTTGGTAAAGTGCTATGAGATTTGCTAATCAGTATTTTTAAATGGAGATATATAGCTGTTTCTTCAATGAAGGAGCAGCTTGTCTGCCAAAAATAAAGTCTTGGCTTATGCCTTGACAGGGAGTAGAAATTGGAATGCTCTTCAGATTCCTTTTGTATTGGTAAGCAAGGAGGAATAGTGAACAATATATTTTAAGTTGTCATATGTCACGACAGAAAGCAAATTCTGAAAGAGGGAAAATATATAGACTGGAAAAAAAAGCACGTTTTAGTGTGAACAAAAAATAGTGTGTAACTTACATAAGGCTATGATCTTTTTAATATGAAGAGAAGTCTGCAGGTTTTTTATATGCAGTAAAACTGCATATTCAGCAACATGACATGTACTAACAGAAATGGTAAAGCCTTTATTACACAAAAACCAGAACCCCAAACATTGCCTCTGTCTTATTGTCAGAAAGAATTCTCACTTTATCTGTTTTACAGTATTTTTCCTTCTGCAACTGGTCCTTTTAACTTTTTATTGTGCTTGTAGTGGCCTTACAGTTTCCAAGGGGAAACAAAGTTGTTATTGTCATTTCAGGTACCGTAATGTATGGCACAACTCTGGGACAAACAATGAGCTGGTGTTTCAAGTCAGACTGCAGAAAATTTGAGAAGTTACCTGAACCTGCTTGTTTCTGAGAAAGCACCAACGTGTCCTCACTTTTCAAGGCTTTTACCCCTTTCTAGTTGCATTAAAAATACACTTTTTTCCCTTCCCTAATGCATCCATGTCTTCAGAGTAATGAAGTTCTGCCTGTTCAGCTCCAGAGGCTGTGATATTTAGATGCTTTTCTGTTGGGCAAAAGAGCTAGGCTGTCTGAATTGAGACCATTTCTTTTGAAATTTGCCACTGAAATTACCGCTGGACCATCCTTGATCTCCAGGGAAATGAGGAAAGAAATGTAAAATATTTTTTAGTCATTACTGAAGAAGTCTTCTTTTAAAGAGACATGGGGAGTTTTCAGCTGCTGCCTCTCACTTGGTACCTGGAATCAGAGAACATTGTATTCTCTTCTTGTCTGCAGTTGAAAGTTTGGTTTTCCCACCTGAGTGCTATTAACTTCTGCAGAATCTAAGTTGAATTTTCTTCTCTATTTGAAAATTTCTGGTCCTTAAAGGATCAGTCTTCTAGAGAGTGCACCAGATGGACTGCATCTGTGCTGCAGAGTCCTTCTGAGGGACTCGCAAATCACTGCATTCTTGTCACATCTGGAGGACCCAGTTCATTGCCAATAATTATTTCCAGCGTGTATCCAGATGATAGTTTTTTAGTTGAAAAATATTTTTGTCAATGTTCAGCTTAATATTTATTATCATCCCCCTAGACTCTAAGCTTTTATTGTGGCAGAGGAAAGCAACTCAAGTATGGGCTGCTGCTGCACTCATTCCTCAGACTCTGAATGGGTGGCTTCAGTGTCTGGACTGTTTCTCACAGTCATTCAATGGTGAAACCAGAGAATGCTCCAGTCCTTGGTTTCTGCTGATCATGTTGGCAGCCCTTCCAGCAGAGCTGTGAACTGGTCACTTTTCTCCTGTTTCAGCAGGAGAAGCTGGGAGCACAGTCAGGTCCCAAGACCATCGGCTGAGAGGTAATATCCAGAACATGAGGACAGCTTCAGAAAAAGAAGCTTCAAAGAAATGTAGCTTGAGAGGAGTGTTTCACTACAACAGTCCTTCCTACTGAGAGGTTCTAGGATGGGAGGAAAGAGAATACAGAGCATTCATTGTCCACCAGCTATCCAGCAGCCAGAGAAGGTGTGTGATACATACACCGTTTTCCATGGGGACCTCCACCTGCTTTGTGCAAAAGCTGTTCTTGCCTGGTCAGTCCCAGCCTGTTCTCTGTCAAGTGTGTGAGGCTTTTCAAGAAGTTCAAAGACAGATGTCAGCCTGGTTCTCCAACCTTCTAAGACCCCTCAGAGTGGCAGCCCCACCTTCTGACGCAGGACTGCTCCCCCAGATCGGTTCCACTTGCAGACCTGCCCAGGGAGCCTCTGCCTCGATGCTCATGGGGACACTGCTGCCCCCGAGGGACGCCTGCAGTAACTCTCTGCTAAGTGGACTTTGTACTGTTAGTCACAGCCCTTCAAACCTGGCAGTCCAGCCAATTTTATGCTTGTCTTCTAGGCCAGCAAGTCAGGCCATGATGTCTCAACAACTTGGCTTTAGGAGCACTATGGCAGACCATGTGCTCAGCTTTGCTCAAGTCAGGATGAACAGCATCCATTGCAGTGCCAGTGTCCCTGAGCTGGTGTTGGTTGGGATGCCACTTTGCACAAGGGTGCAGCTGAACTGTCAGTCCACAAGGCAGTTTTTTTGGCTTGTGCTCTTTTCTCTTTGCCCAGAGTCCAGAGCGGTCTGTCTTTGTAATGGGCAACACAATAGGTGATCATCGATTTAATTTAAGGGTTTTTTTAAAGGAGCAGTGACTAAACCCTCTTCCCGACTTGCACAAACCCCAGATTCGCTTCCATAAGGGGAGTTAAAAGCCGAGAGGGTAGTTGGGGCCAAATCCTGCCTGTTCTCCTTTTAAAGCTGTTATTGCTGTGCAATCTGAAATGCAAGAATTGTGGGGCAAGGAGAAAGGCAAACAAGTGGGAGCTTTTGTAGGTGAATGGCCAGGCTGAGAGAGGGTGTGTACCTGGTTCAGTTTCTTCCTCTAAGGTTATTCCTCTGTGTTTCTTTTTTTACTAGTGTGTTTATTATATATGATTCTCTTGACCTGGTATGTAAACAGTTGTGGCAGCAGGACTGTAACTCCAATTTGCTTCCTCCCAGCTCAGTGTCCTGGTGATGGAGGTGTAAAATTTATGGTGTTTTATGAAGCAGGTCAGTATTGCAATCCTCATCTTCTGATTGGAGAAACTGAGGCACAGAAGGGAAGCAAAACAACTTGTTCATCTGATGTCGATATGTTTGTGCCCCGTGTGGATCTATGCCTCTTACTGCTGCCTCCCATAGTGTAGCAGCCCTGTTTTTCATATTACTCTTCTGTTTAATCTTGTTAAGGCACCGGAATATACTTTTCCAAGTGTATTGACTAAACCCCTTGGAATTTTAAGCTAAAACTGGGAAGAGGAGCGAGTTCTGCAGGCTCACAAGCTCTGGTATTGCCTTGAACTTGTTATGCGAAATTGTAGGCTGAATTTATAAATCTCAGTGGTGGGAAAAAAGTTATCATTTTTCTTGAAAGCTTTGCAAATATGACACAATCAGTGAGCAGCTGTAAACATGGGACTCACAATAGCATTCTCAGTTGTTGTTCAGAACAGATCTGTATTTTAGGAGTTTGCCGTCAGCATACTGGAGAATGTTATTTGCAATTACACTGCTAGGTTACAATAAAACTACTGCAAGACTGTGTCAAAGGCGTCTGAGGAGATCTTTCCCAGCGTATCACTGGCAGTTTTTATTTTCCCAGAGGCAGATGATATGTACATCATTACTGGCTTGTTTTTTGCTTTCTCTCACGAAGAATTCCAGCAGCTGAGATAAGTTTACAGCTTCTTAAAAACTGATAATGACAGACCAGTTTCTGTGCTGTAAGAGAGAAGTGAGATAAGTGCTTGCCATTGCTACGGCATTCAAAAGAACATAATACAGGGATAAAAGTTTAAAATGACACTTTAGGAAAATACCACATTTTCCATCTTGATTAAAGCCATTTAATGAAAGTTGTTAACTTTTAAGAACGTGAGAAATGCCATTTGCAAGTAAATTAGCTTCAGTTTGTTCACTAACTGATGCTGTGTGCAGCATTGTTTCGGGATGCTTTGTGAGTTCCTACCTAAATAAAGTAAATATTGACAGTAATGCCAACAGAATTGCAGTATCTGTGACAAGTGAATTGCACCAGATTGCTTACGGAATACCTGAGTTTTCAGTGGGATATTGGTATGTGTATTCTGGCCCCTTCCTACCCTCCCTCCCCACACACCTTGCCCCAGTAAAGGGTTTTCCTTTTATTCCTTAAGGATCCTTTCATAAAGATGAGTAACCTATAACAAAGGAGTTGACACTTGCTTTATCTTTTTTTTAACAATGAGAATTGATATCTGTATTTACAAAGTGATTTTAGAGCAAATTGGTGCAAAATATAATTAAATATTAACCTGAATAAAGGATTTTAAAGTTCTTATAGGAGGAACCTAGCTATATATGTTGGATAATAGAGGCATGAAAATTAGGACTGTCATGCTTGAAAGGAAGGGCTCAATCTGTGAAATCTCTTGCATCTCTTTTTATTATAAGGAGCTGAGGATGTCTCTCAGCTCTTAAGCTCTTTTTGCATGTTTTGCACAGGGTGACAAATTTCTGTGTTGCTTTGCATACCATCAAATGACTAGTTAGAGCAGGATGTTGCATTTAGACAGGATGTAGCTTGGGTCTTTCAAAGGCAGGGAGATGGTCTGAAAAATAATTGTTGAGCATAAAGTTAAGTTGTCTAGTGGGATATTATAGCTGAAATACATTTGGAAGATGGTTTTGCTGACCTTTTGGAGAGACTTGGGAACCTGAGAATCAAAATGTGCGTTATAATAGTAAGATAATCAGAATATTTCAGAGCACTTTGCTAAGGAAGGAGGAACTGTTGTCTTCATTATAAAAACATGATAAAGGATGAAATGTTTTTTGTCGGGCAGTGGCAAAAATGGAAACAGAAATCCAGTGTCCTGAGGCACAGCTGAGAGTCCCTCTGGGCTATGCCTTTGAGTTTCTTGGGAAAAGCAGATTCCCAAAGGGAAGCATTTGTTTCACATCCTTTTGTGTAGATGAAATACAGAGTGTATCAAATGCCTGTGACTGTGTTTTCCCTGCTTAATAGATCATCTCAAAGATTTATTCTCGTAATTGAACTGTCTGAGAAGTCAGCTGCTTTTGAAGCCTCAGATTTGTTGTCTTTCTTCTGTGCTGTGCAAGCTCCTCCTTCCACCTGTTTTTTTAGGCTTGTTCAAGGACCAAATTCAATCTTGTTCTAGAGACCACTTTTTAAGACATAAATTTGTTTTGACTTTAAAATCCAGTATTTTATGTCCTTGATGGGGAATGTGTCGTGTTGAGGATTGTATTCATTTCAAGGTATGATGAAATGTCCCTTGCTCTGAAAGGTATTTAAAATTATTTTGAAAGTTAGAAAAGCTATTGCAGTTCTTTTTCTGTTTTTTATTTTTAGTTCTTTTTAAGCAAGTATCTTCTCACCCTGCCAATGACAGCTAAAGGCAATATCTCCCTTGTGCATTGCTGGGAAGTAGAAGTGAAGACACGTTTGTATATTGAACCTTGTCCGCAGGTTGGTAAATTCAGACGTGCTAACTCAGTTGCTTCTGTCTGTTCATATCCCAAGATACCTGGGTAACTGTCCAAGGAGGTAATGGGAGTTTTCTACTTCCAGGTTGCCAAATAACCCTCCCTTGAACACTCTTCCGGTGGTACTTTAAAGTGCAAGACACATTATCCTGTAATTTGGTAAAATGTTTTATTGGTAACTCATTTGGGATAAGCGGCTATTTATGCACCTTAAGGCAAGCCCAGTTTAGATAATACAACTTTAGTTAATAAAAACCAAATTCAGTGTAAAAAACAAATTCAGTGTAAACCCCAAATTCAGTGTAAACCCCAAATTCAGTATACCTCTGTGCTGTTATGACTTACGTAGGTTTCTGCTACAATGAAAATGTAGGAATCGTTTGTCTATTTAGTGCAGGCATTTCTCAAGGTGAAAGCATTGGTTGAGGATTTTCTAATTCACCTATGCAGGACATCAGTTTAGCTCCATGTTTTCCTATTCATTTTATTAAAAATATCTAAACCAGACTGCTTGGAGGAGTTCAGCCAGTGTAAAAGTGGCATGTTGTCCTGACTCCCAAGCACTGCTGATAAACTAGTCCTGAGAGGCCAGTTTCCAGCTCCGTGCTGCATTTACGTTCTGTAACAAACACAGGTGATTGGGGAAGCTACTGGGAGTTACTGTAATGCTTTCAGACAAACTTGCTTTGATTACTACATGAGTAGTAATTAACAGTTTGGTAGCATCTGTGGAAGCGTTGCTCCATCCGTTCCCCAGGAGAGAGCCCAGACGCATCCATGGAGCCATTACACCTGCTGTTTTTCCAATGGAGTGCTGTGGGTGTGGGGCAGGGTGGGAATGCAGAGAGCTCTCCTGCCTGCCTGGGTGAGGTTTTCTGATCATCAGGAATAGATTATCGGGGCAAAGGTACTCCTGTAGTGCCCCTTTTCAAAATACGAGGCTCGCTTTGGTGCAGTCCAGGTAATGAAATAGGTTCCTGCAGGTGCCCTGGGCATCTGATACAGAAGGGTTTGTTCTGTCATAGTGTTATGTGACATGTGCTGAGATGATTCCCTTAAAGGCCTTTGAGAGTGGGAAATTTAACACATCCAATTGTTGTACTTCCCACCAAAGGCCATTAAGGAGTCAGCGGCCTCAGAAGGGCAGGGATGCAATTCGTTCCTTTTGAAGCTGTATTTTCTCTTAAAGGCTCTAGTGCCAGAAATTTCTTGCTGAAGGAGTGACAGTGTTACACATGTACAATATTAGATAATGCCTGTGCATGGGTAAATCAAGTCCTCTGATACAGGCAGGGAAGCAGCATCTGAGTTTCTGTGCAAACTCTGCCATGTCCCAGTGCTGGGACAGCAGCTGCCGCTCTCCTGCCCCAGAAAAGGTCTGCTGAGATAATTCTCCGAGGAACAAGTGCTAATACCAGTGCATTAGCCTCAGTATGGGCATGAAAGCAAAGATGTAATGCTTGGCTTCTGGCATGGGAAATGTAGAACGCTCTGTGTCCACAGAATTTGGTTTTATTCTGGTTTACTTGAGCATTGTAATGCTAGTTTTTACAATAAGTGTAACTGAGTGTTTACTGTGGCTAAAACCAGAGCAGTGCTGTGATGAACTCTCACACAAGGAACTGTGTATGTACTTAAAAGAACTGCTATCAGTTTTGAAAGATTTTGGGTTACTATAAAGCAGTTACTCTGCAGGCTTTTGTTCCTTATTTGTTTAAAGGTTTCTCTTTCAGATAAGGTAGGTCTTTGTGTTTTGAAGCAAGCTGGGGAAAACTCTGCAAACTTTAAAGAGAAATTTGAGAAGGTGGGATGGGTGACTGAGAGATTGTCTCAGGCTCTAGTTTTGATGAATGCTTTAAGCCAGTGAGAGCTGGTGCGGCTTCAGAAAGGAGTTATCTTGCTTTGCCCTTGCCTGCTCAGTCCTCCCCCAGTCCATCCCCTGCCGTCTATCAGCCCAGGTGTTTGCGCAGTTACATGAGAACTGGGGAGTTATCCAGCTGAAAACAGGCAAAAAAAAAAAAAAAAGAAAAAATATTTTTT
>VXAY01003412.1:1124699-1145901 GCA_013399855.1 Oxyruncus cristatus
GAGTTACCCAGCAAAAAAAAGAAAAAAAAAAAAAAAAAAGAAAAAATATTTCTTTCAGACAGTACCTTCGGCTGGTTTGCCACATTACTGCACAAGTAGCGGCCCAGGGAAGGGGGTCGTAATGGACTAGAATCAAACTAATTAGGGCAGGGATTTCTTTTCTTTTTTTCATTTCTTTCCATCTTTCAAAACACTTCCATTTGGAGTTTTCTGAAAAGGCAGAGTGTCAGGCTCATGACAATGCTGGTTTTCCTTTGCCACCTCTGAGCAGTCAGTGATTTTCCTCTCCTCCTCTCTCAGGCAGCTGCTTCACATTTCCAAACGTGTGCATTGCTGCTGTGCTGAATACTGGAGCATCATCTCAGAATAGTTCTTCCAAATCTGCACCTCTGAGTTCTTGTGAACTTTTCTTTCACTGTTGGTACAAGAGTCATAACCTTTATAGACTTTGTACACATGAGAGAGAACCGAACTCCTTTACGTTTACTTAGATCTTCACTATCAATGTCCTCCTTCCCAGCTGCTTTTTTTAAGCCTATTTTATTATCAAATGGTCATTCTGTCCAGATTTTTGGACTGCAGTTTCATGCCTGCTCGTGTTTTCTGCAGCAATTTTACAGTTTTTTCTGGTTTCTTTTCCCCTTGCAGCTTGAGCTTTGCTCCTTTTCTCCCATTCTCATCTGCCAGCCCTGCTCTTCTTTTAAGTTCTTCCTTAGACCTTGCTTCTCCTAGCAACCTCTCTTGTTTTCCATCACCAGCACTTGTTCAATTTACTGTTCGGGGACAGGGTCTCTGTTTCTTGTTTGGAGACTTGTTGTTGTTTGAATACAGCCACCTGTTATTTATACATGGCCACATCATTCAGGTTGAAGATTAACCTCATGTCTCTCACAACTTTTAAATTAATATTTACATTTTCATTCTATGCCTAAATTTTCTTTTCCTTAAGTAAATATACTAACTAGATTATCTTTCAGGAGCTTAGTATGAGTATTCTTTGCATATTTTATCCCTTTGATACCCTGAACAATTACTAGTTGACTGTACAAAGCATTTCAAGACAAGAAATGTATTTTTTACTCTTTTTTTTCCTTCTGTTGTGTTGAGCTGTGTTCTACATTTGCATGCAACTATGTAAATACTTGGCAATACCCCACAAAGCAGGTTTTTTTCTTGAAGTCAGTAATACCAGGAACATGGCCTAGCCCCAGTCCTTTGAAGAGGATGTTCTCCAAGGGCAGCGTTTTCAGAAGTGCTGAACGCTCGCCGCATATTCAGCCAGCCTGGCGTGCTTTTGAAAATGTTCCTCTAAATGGCAGTGACTCTGAAGACAATTATTAAGAAAAGCTGCAGCATTAATTTAGCAAAGACAGAGCTGTACGTGCGCTGGAGTCTGGAGGCTGATGTAGCTCACAGGCGTTGGATCCGTCCCGCCTGACCGGCTGCGACACCGGCAGCAGCCCAGTCGCCCCGAATTTTGTCTGCAGCTGCTGGAGATAGAGGAGGGGAGAGCTGGTGTGTGTCAAAAGGCTAATTCAGTGATTAGGTGAGCCAGAAAGCCACACCTCTAACCCTTTCAGTTAATGCCATGGAATCAGGCAGGCTGAATGCCGCCAGGAATGCCTGTCTCCTTTTTCATCTGCCTGGTGGTTGTACGATGCTGAATTAGTGCTGCTGATTTTGTGTTAACTATGAGGATAGTGAGGTTCCATGAGCTGAAAGGGAACTGCTGGAGGAATGTCCTGATAGACCTGGGGAAGGAGTGCAGCACTGCTTTTTGTTCTTAAGTTGGAGATTTTAGAATACAGAATTGAGAATAATATGGTGTTATGAAACACTGACATACAGCTGTGTGCAAAGAAGGAAAAAAACCCACAGACCAAAATGCACTTCTTTTTTTATCATGTGTTAATATACATATAAATAAAGATAATTTTTTTATTTAAAAATTGTGTTTGTGTTTAGCAGTTTGATTTGCTAAATGCTGTTTTTATTTGTGTACTCAAGTGCAGCCTGTGCTACGTGGACTTCTTTGCACAGACAAAATTGGAAACTGGAGAAATTTTGGATGAAACCGGAGAAATTTGGCTCTGTAGGTTAGTGTCTGAAAGGCAAAGCTTTCATTAGAGTTGTCAGAAATGAGTTTTCTACAAAAGAATTGGTTTTGGTTATTATTTTCTAATTGTTTTAGTTCAGTGTCATTGGACAGAGAAATGTTTGCTTTAAACCATTACTGTTGTCAGTCAGTTTCAATTAATGGATAATTAAAATGGGGAAAGTTTGTAAAGCAGCAGAGGTAGAACCATGATAAGTCATAATCAGAAATCATATGGGGTGTATGGCGGGGGGAAGGTTGTGAATTGGATGTTGAACTGAAAGGTCAAAAACTGGGTTCTGGGCCAGCCAAATGCTGTCTCTAGTTCTTCACTCTGGACAGTTTTCACCACTTCTCTGTCCACCCTCCCTTTTGTCTTATCTCCATGTATTTGTTACTGAAATTCCTTCTGGAAAGTTCCCATTTCTTATGTAATTTATCCAGAACCTTAACACTGAAATAGTAAATATTTCTTTCTATTTAGAACTTGAGCGAATTTTGTTTTAACATTCAGAATTTTTTTTTATTTTTGCTTTTCAGCCACCTTTCCTATTCAGCTTTGTTTTTCTGACTGCAGCTAGCTGAATTGCTGTTGTTGAGTGCAGAGAGTGAGTTTACGTTTAAATATTTTATATATTTAATGGATCTGCTTTTAGTTTTTGTGAGAAACAGCATTTTAGCTTAAGCTGAGAAAAGGTGACACTTCATTATGGGAAGCAGGGCCCTTATGGATGTCAAATTTCTTCTGAGTGACTTGCGGTCGGTCATGATTCCTTGGCATTTGTCCTCCTTACATGGTATGGCTGCTTTAAAATAAATAAAAATGTTCTGGAAGTAACTTATGAAAACTAACTAAATAAAATAAATACTAGACTCTTTGTCTTCTCCCTGCTTCCTATACATGCCTGTGTCTCCCAGCTATGACATCCTACGTAGTGGAAGAATTTTTACACAGCAGCATGAAATAATCTGTTTGAAGGTTTTCTGATTATTTTAGTGTCTGACAATCTACAATAAAGATTTGTATGTTTTTAAATTTATTTTTAGTAGGGGTAACAACTGTGTTGCAAATGATAGTTGTTATTTTAGCAGCATCTTCCACAATTTATTCCTGCATCTCTCTCTCTAACTTTGCAAATGGCAGATTTGCCTCCTGCTAAATGTTACTATTGAAACCCAAGGTGATTTTGCTGCATATTGGTACTTTAGGACTGCTGGAATATGTAAAATGTAGGTCTGTCTGAAGCACAGATGCATGCTTGTTTTGGTATTTTGGGGTTTAGTTTTCCAGTACTATTCATTTCATCATGAACTTTTGTTTCCTCTGTTGCTGAGAATGAGATCATTATTGCTGTGATTCGTGGAGCTCTCACATTATCCACAGATTACTGGATTATAAAGGCAGAAAGGGAGCATTCTGGCTACTCAGTCTGATCTCTTGCATCATGTTGGTGAAAGGATTCCCTTGAATTTAATATTTTGCAGTAAAGCTTGAGACTCATCTCATCTTGATTTAGATATTTCTAGTGATGGGCAGTCAGTTGCATACCTTGGTGAAATTTGCTTGAAGAATGAATAGCAAAGGAAACACAGTTAAAACTGTTAGTGCTTTTGCTTTTGCTTTTTCTTTTCCCTTTTTTTTTTTTTTTAATTGGGTGCATTCATAGTCTAATTCCCCTTGTGCCCTCTTATTTTGTATGTGTATATCTACAATATCAGTAGCTGTCTATCCCTTTGAGAGCTTTTCCATGTGGGGAGCAGTCTCCATATGTAAAATGAACATTGTTTTCTTTCAGCCTCAAAGAAAACATTTATCTTATGATTGTATAATTTTTGAATATATACTAAGTATTATCTGCTGCTTTCAGCTGTTGTTGTACGTTCTCCTGAACTGTTCCAGCTCTGAAAAGGAGTTTGAAAACAACGGCCTGTTTTTACAACCACTTCCTGCTGATAATCGTGCCCACAATATTCATAGTAAAGGCCAACCCAGTGCTACTGCATGACTCAAGTTTCCCCTTTTGATTTAATGTAGCAGCTACACATCTAATCAGGGAGAGAGATTGCTGGAGGCTACCTTAAATGAAATCCAGAAACGCCACATTTTTACTGTGACCTTTGCTTGCAGTTTCAATGGACACTTAAACTAACTTCTCTAAGGAGCAAAGGAACTGTATGTTAAAGCATCTGTAGTGTAGCTCTAAATTGGCTCAGAGTTGCCTGAACCCTGCAAGTGAATTTCCCAGCTCCTTAGCTCTGATCTTGTGTCACTATAAATGCAGGCAATGCTCTCTGTTTCTTCTTGGACAAAAAGGTGGGGTCCTTTTCTTACAGTAATAAAGTCTGAGCACTTGTACTGTCTTAATAAGTTTAAATATTCTGCCAAAGTGTGTTTAACATTTTTAGGGGGATGAAGAATTCTCTGGTATACAGATTTCATGAGTGTAAATGAAAAGTACCTCTCTGGCTCACCTAAGATCTGAATTAGCCTTTGGTACTGATGCTCTTTCTGACTCCTCCATCTCCAGTGACAGCAGCCAGGCTCTAGGACCACTCAGTGGCTTACTTTGGTGCCTCAGTAACCTATGAGCTGCTTTTCTTTTGGTGTTTTTGTTTGGGTTTTTTCCCCTAAATTGTAATGAGATCTGTCAGATATAAGTGATAATTTTAGTTGGTCTCAGTGGTGAAGGTATCTCAGGGTGGGCACAGCATAACCATCTACTGAAGTTAATAATGAGCAAGGGATATTTTCAGACATCAAGTATTTCTTGAGCACAAAATTGGCATAGTGATTTCTTCCTACATCTGTTTGATGAGCTGACAATTATTATGGTTCCTTGGCAATTGCATTTGTAAAAGTCTTTCCGTTTTCCCCCTCTTCACTATTTTGACAAAAAAGTTGCACTGAATTCAGTATTGCTCTGTGTAGATTTCTAAGCTATATATCTTAGAGATGGTTTTTGCTTGCTATTTCCTTGCTGTGTTAAAATTTCAGATTACTTTAATCTCTTCCACAATACTACCTATAATGGATTTTAGATTTTTTCAGAGCCACACTGAGTTTTCAGCTAATTGACTATCCAGCTACGCTGTGGCTTTTAATGCGGGAATTAATTTTCACCAGATAATATTAACATAATGTATTGAATTTTGTCACAAATTTGGAGTACATTCATACAATTTCAAATGCAAGACAAGGGTAGAAATACTCAAGGATAAAAGTTCTTAGCAAGGAAAATGTTTACGTATTAACTGATTACGTTATCTGAATTGCTCTCCTTCCACAACTGATAATGTTTAGGAGAAACGTGTACTGTATTACTCTGGCATAGAGTAAGAAAAACAGTCACTAGTACTTACGTTACCACAATATGTACCAAACTGTACTGATGTCCCTGCATTTTATTTAATACTGGACTCCTTAACACATTGCTACATATGCACAAACTCACATGCAGCCCTGCATACATGTTTTCTTTGCCTGCCTCACTCACTCTCTCTCCCCTTCTCTCACGCTTTACCTTGACACTCCTTTTAATAATAAAACCAGAACCCTTTTACAACATGTGAGCCACACCTGAGCAGCTGATACGAGATCCGGCATGTGTTCACCAACAGCAGCAAGAAGGCTACCTTTGCACTTTAAGCTTCATGGTGCTTGGTTTTTTTTTTTTTTTTTTTTTTTTCTATTTGGATACTGTTAAGACAATGCATTTATAAGTGTGCTTACTTTCAGTAAAGTCTAATGGGAACTTGTAGTGGTTTGGCTTGTTCTTAACTATTGTGTGTTCCAAGTGTGCCCATAATGAGTATGGTGACCTCATATTTTGTAGCAGCACAGGATATGATGGAGTGAAAGCTCAAAGGTAACAGGTGATTTGCTTGGCTGGAGAAGAGAGTAGGCAAAGCAGCTTTCCCTTTCCAGCTCTTTGACAAGTCCTGCTAGAAGAGGACAAAAGAAACTTATTTCAGTTTTCTTAGTTTGCTCTTCCATCTGGGATCCTGGGCTCCTAAGCTGGCGTAGGAGACTGATGGTGCTTTATATTCTTAAGTGCAATAAGAGTATTCTGTCTTGATGCTGTTACTGGTTTTTTGTTATCACAGAATAATAGAATGGTTTGGGTTGGAAGGGACCTTCAAGATCATCTCGTTCCAACCCTGTGCCATGGGCAGGGACACCTTCTACTATCCCAGGTTGCTCCAAGCCCCGTCCAAACTGGCCTTGAACACTAGGGATGGGACATCCACAAGTTCTCTGGGCAACCTGTTCCAGTGCCTCACCACTCTCATAGTAAAGAATTTCTCCTAATATCCAATCTACACCTTCTCAGTTTCAGTTTGAATCCATTCCCCCTTGTCCTGTCACTACATGCTCTTCTCCATCTTTCCTGTAAGTTCCCTTCAGGTACTGGAAGGTGAAAATTGGGTCATCCTGAAGCTTTCTCTTTTCCAGGCAGAACATTCCCCATTCTCTCAGCTTTTCCTCACAGGAGAGGTGCTCTTTCCCTCTAATCATCTTGGTGCCCTCCTCTGGACTCGCTCCATGTCCTTCCTGGGGACCCCAGAGCTGAATGCAGCACTGCAGGTGGGGTCTGACTAAAGCAGAGCAGAGGACCCAGTTACCACTGAGTCTTTCTTAGGCTGCAGGATGTGGTGAGTATTTTAAGTCACATGGGATGTCAGCTTGTTCTTTGAGACCATCACTTCACATAGACTACCTGTGCAGTAAATTCAGCAGGTGCTGGCAGGGCTTTTTGGGCAGCTGGACATTTAACTGGGTGTTGGTTGTTAGTGTAAGTGGTGAATTGAAGTACCTAACCCATATTTGCTTTATTTGACAGTTAAACCTGGGTTTATTTCTTCCCTTTTTTTGGTTTGCTAGTGAAATTAGGAAATAGTGTCACATTCAGCAAGCATGTATATTCCTTGACTTCTTCACAGACATGTTACTTGACCTCAGCGACCTTCTTCAGGTAATGTACCTTTTTTTAAATTTGACTTTTTTTGTTTTAATTGTTAAATTTTAAGATGTTTTAATTTTTCTCTAAAAATTCTGAGTGGAAAATCACTGGGTTTGTAAATCTGAGTAATTGTTCACTAAAATTAAAAGTCAAAAATATTTGTTTGCTTTCATTGCTACCAGTAATGTACTGAGAGTTAGTATGATCCTTTCAGAGTCCCTGCAGTGGCACAGGGTCAGATATTACATATTTTTAAAACAACAGTTGTTGAAGGCAGAAATAACCTTTTTGGTAGGTAATTCTGTGTAAATGGATTCCTGCACTACAGAAACATGCTTTATAGAATGTATTTTGAGAGAAATACAAACTTGCTCTGTGTGTGCAAACAGAAAGCTCCACTGACATATGTTGTCTTACCCTCATTCTCCCTGTTACAACTGTTTTACATACAATGTGAGTAGGTTAGTTGCATCTATTTTTGTCCTCCCAGCTGTCTTGATAAATGGCATCCCTCTGAAGACTATTTATTGCTTGAAGCAATCTGCTGGGATTGCAATAATCAAATGAATCTTTAATTCTTAAAATAAGTAACTTTTTTTCTCTTTTCTGAACTCTTACTGAATTATTTTGATTACTCACAACCAAATACTGCGTGTGTAGAATGGGAGGTTTGTTTCCTTCTAAACACATGTCATTTTTCATGGTGAGGGTTTTGAAATAGAACAATCACAGTAATATGAAGAATAGTCACAGAATGTGAAGAAGAGGTATTGTATCTGTAAGAGATGAAAAAAAGAAATCTTGTCAGCAGGAACAGACAAGATTGAATGATTTGTCTTTTCCCCTCTGTACATTCCAGCAGAA
This sequence comes from Oxyruncus cristatus, assembly GCA_013399855.1. NCBI lineage: Eukaryota > Metazoa > Chordata > Aves > Passeriformes > Cotingidae > Oxyruncus > Oxyruncus cristatus. The sequence continues at coordinate 1,132,620 of VXAY01003412.1, forward strand.
AAGATGCTAAGATGGGGCATATGAAGACCAAAAGGTTAAAGAGGGGTAACCGAGGAGATGGGAGAGGCAGAAGTACATTCGTAGTCGAGAAATAATCAACTCCTGAAAGAGAAAAATCCAAGATTTAAGTATCTTTATCTGCATTTAACTGTGTGAGGGCTTTTGATGAGCTCTACTTTATGGCTTCTTTAAGGTGAATCTGAGCAAATAAGAATGTTAGCTGTTATTGTTGACTATAGCTAGCCAGAAAGCCCTGTTTAAGAATGTATAAAGGAGGTTCTAGCTTGATTTTCTTTTCTCCCACCCCCAAGTCTGTTAAAAAACAAACAAACAAACAAACAAAAACCCTCAAACAAAACCACAAACCAAACAAAAAACCACCACAACAAACCAAGCAAAACAAACAAACAAAAAAACACAACAAAAAAACAAACCAAACCAGAAAACCCCCCAACCACCTGGGTGGCAAAACATTTATGGCCCAGGCAGAAAACTTCAGTACATTCTGCTTTAGATCAGCCTTTGCCCACAGATTATGTGCCTAAAAAAGAGTTAGTTTATTAGAATTAGTTCATTGGGTTGTACCGTTTGACCTTGAAGTGCCTCTTTTTTTCAAGGACAGCTCTCCCATCCTGAAGTTGGGATGTAAATGTCATTAAGGAAGAAGAAAAGTTGTGAGCAGTAGTAGTGGCAATGGTATTGTCTTTCCAAAATATTTAACTTGTTCAGACTCATCTGTACAAAATATGTCATACTGGTCCAGATAACTGTTTTTTATGGTAAAACGAGAAAGGTGTTGATTTTATATTACAAAAAAAAATCACATCTGAAAGTCTAAAAAATGAGCTACTGCTGACCTGCACCAAGTCTTGCTTAGCTGCTTATAGCAAATGTTGAGATTTTTCTTCAGAGTGTTCTCCTTGATGCGGCTCAGTTGCTGTGGGAGGTGAGGACCTGCAGGGCTGCTCGTCGTGTGACCGCAGGAATTTTTTGAAGAAAGTCACCCAATGAAGAATCCTTCTGGAGTGTCTTCATGGAGGCTACTGACTGAATTACTGAACACCCTGAAATAGGTTTCAGTGCATTTGAGGGGGGAAAGATCATAGTGTCATTAAGGGTGGAAAAGACTTCTCAGATCACCAAGTCCAACCATCATCCACCACCACGTTCACCACTAAACCATGTCCTCAGAAAAACCTCTCATGTAGTCTTGCATCTAAAAGAAAATGGAAAGAAAGCTTTGCAACTCTGGCTACCAGCAAAAAAGATAACTGAAAGCCTCTGAAAAAAGGCCATTCATTGCTGCCTTTTGCCATCTTGCAGCTGGAAACAGTCTTAGCTGTGCCATTCTGTGTCACACTTGGGGCACCCTCCACATCAGTGACCTTCAACCAGTGTCTTGCAAGCACTGCTGGAGCTAAAGCTGTCTGGAGCTCACAACATAGGTGCAGCTAAGAGTAATATGAAGCAGATTCGAATCTGCTGTCACCTGCAACTCAGTATTTGTTCAGTGACCTGTTGTATTTGTATTCTTTCTCTCTTGCTGATCTGTTTAGCCTTTTTTTTTTTAAAAAAAAAAAGGTGTAGAGGAAATCCTAAGCATGACCTCTCAGGCTCTGGTTTGTACTTGTTGTACAGCCTCTCTTCCTGGCTCTACTGAGTTGCTTTGGGATTTAACAATATAAAAAAAATTAAAAGCTGTCCCCTACAGTGTGGTGTGCTTTGAGATAGTATTGTGCTGCTGAAACTTCACAATAGAGGAGCCTAATTTTCAGTGTTAATGGCAATCTGTTTAAGAAGTCATATCTGTTTTCCTCTTATGCTGATGACTGGGATGTGGGAGTTTGTCCCACTAAAGAACCCCTGCATTTGATAATAGTTTTTGGAGTTTCAACATTTCCGTCCTCTTCGGAAAAGCCAAAATGCCTTTTTTTTTTTTTTTTTTGTAATTGAAAAGACAATTTCTTTGGTACTTTTTTTCTCCTGTTTTATCTTCAGGTGAAATATATCCTATGTCGTGAAAATCTCCTGTTGGAAGTGTTGTCAGAGCCAGTATGCCTCTGATATATTTGGACTTTAAAGTATGATCTGAAATGAACTGAAAATGTCCAGACCACTTCCTCCTGCTCAGCAGTCCTGCTGCTTGTTGATTGAGTTGGAAGGATGATCAGTCATCAGTCTCTGACAGGGAAAGTACTTGCTTATATTTTCAGATACTACATTTTACTTGCAAATATAGTCCTTAGAGAGGTCTGTAATCAGGCCTTTTGTTTGCTTTTTTGTTAGTCCAATCGGAGCGACAGGCCTGGCTGGTTTGGGAGAGCTGTGAATCTTGTCTAGCCTTGGCCAAGTTCTGAACAATTTAGGTTTGTTCCTGTGTTTCGTAGCATCCCGTTCCTTGCACCTGGAGAATTATTTGGCTGAAGTTTTACTCTGGTGTGGTGAAACGCTGCCTTTTGCATCTTCAGAAATGGCTGTTTCTTTTTCAGTCTGTTGTTCCAGGGTCGTGGTCTTTGCAATGTGGTCATAAAAGACTTTGGGGAGAGGTGTTGGCAATGCTTTGATCTCCAGTTTCAGCCTAGTAGAATATAATTTCTGGTGTGCCTTGTGGTGTGTCCTGCTGTTAGACAAGGCTGATGCTCACTGAAGAGATGTTGGAGGCCTGAAGAGCCAGGCTCTTTATAGGAGAGCGCAGCAGGAGAATTATCAGCAACAGACATAATTAATTAAAGTGAGATGATTACCTGATATCAAGAAGTTTTTTCACCAAGTGGGGAAACAGGTTGCTCAGAGCATTTTTGAAGTCTTTATCCATGAAGGTTCCCAAGATCGAGAGCAACCTGATCTATTCTTGTGGCTGATCCTGCTTGGAGAAGGAGGTTGGGCTGGATACCTGCTGAGATCCATTCCAACCTGAACTACACTACAGCTCTAGGTAAGGGAGGAGGGTGCACAAGAAGTGAAAATCAGTAACTAGTACTTGCTTGGTCTAGTCTTCCTTTGGTCTCTCTTCCACTTCAAAACACAACTCTCACCCCTATTTCTTTATCTTCAATTTGTCTAGTCAAGTAACAGTACTTTCTTGTCCAGAAGGATTTTTATTGAGAGTTATTTTTGGACACTTATTTTCATTTATTTCATCTAAAGGCAGCATTGGCCTCCCTGATTCCTCTGTGCTTGTTGGAAATCATTACTCTTTGACTTTCTTGCATAGATAGTATGATAATGGCTTATTGTACTGCTGTAGTGTTGGAGGAAGAACTCTGGGACTGCCATGTATGTGATGAGCAAAAGGAGATTCTCCCTTCAGAGTGCTCAGACTGAAGGCAGCTCTTTAAAGCACAGTATGAGAGGAAGCTGCTTAATTTCGATTTGTGTCTCTTTTGAACGACAGCCTGACCAGCCAGATTTGGTGAATGTTTGTAGTTTTGTGTGTTGCCTTGTGACTGTTCTGATTGCAATATGGATCAAAAAAATAGGAATTTTCAGTTTATTGTATGGAGAAAGGTAAAACAGAGTATTCTTTTAAAGACTGTACTCATTGGCTTCAGTTTTTAATACTCTTTGTTCATTTAAAGTTATTAACATGTTGACTGCATTTGCCTTTATTGCCCCTATGCAAATTGCCATGTTGATTGAGTTAATTTAAACAACCTGGTTGGGACCTTCAGGCATTACTACACTAGAAATGTTAATAATGAATCAAAAAACCACAGGTGCCTCTTTCCCCAGCAACAGACACTCTCCTTAAAAACTCATTTGCTTTTCATGCTTGCTTAATTATTTAGGCAAGCAGCCATGGATGTTTCACAGTGTGAATTCTCACTGTGTTCCAACTGCCTGGTCTTTGTCTTTCTAAAAGACAGAATATCTTAACCACTGTCACCATTTGTAATACTTTTCCAGAATGCCACACTATGGTCTTGAAAAGCCCTTTTGGAAATTGCTTATAGTGAAAGGGTTATTGGTTTATAAATTTATGGAACTTAATGGTCAAGCAAAAACTTCTTTCATTCAATGGTGGCAGCTTTATTTCTTGCCACTGCCCAGAAGTTAACGTGCCCTGGTAATTGTATGAATGAGAGATTCCCTCTTTCCCAAAGAGAGTTGAAAATTCTGGAAGGTGTTAGGCTGATGAATTCTTGTGTTACTGGAAACGAGGTATTTGTTGTTATTTCTAAAAGTGGAAGTATATTGGTATTTGTGAAGAGATCAGACATGATGTGAAAGCAAGAGGAAATTATGAAAGGATAAGTGTCCCTCTGGAAGTGTCCCTTTGAAATCTGTCTGATGACTGACAGATGTGAAATGAAAAGACTGTCTCCAAAAAATACTGTGAAGGGCAAAGAGCATAACAAGTAGAAGGATCTTGTTGTGAAGATGTAACTGAATAATTGGAAGCCATTGCTTCCCTAAATGCTCCTTTTAATTAACATAATGTGTTTGATAATGAGAGCAGAAATTAACTATTGGTAAAGGACAACATCCTAGTGAACCTTAAGGTCTCCTGTAAAAACAGGTTTTTGCAGTGCCTTGGTGAGCACATACTTTTTGTCTGAAAAATGTCTTCTTGATGAAGAATCTACTTGTTTTTTAAAGAAAAAACAACCCAGTGACAGGTCTATATGTATCCCCTCTGACAGAGATTGGAACCCCTCTGTTTTATTAGGTGTTGATACTTAAACCTAGTGGTTGCATCAAGTTTAGGAAATTCTAATATCTGATGAAAATTTGCAGAAAAAGAGCAAAGTCTTATGAAAGTGCATAAACCAATTGTTTGACAGTTTTGGTTGGGGAGAGTTTGAGGAAATACTGTTTTTCAGTATGATCCTTTTAAATTAAGGGGGGAAAGAGGCTGAAATTGATGTGATAAGCTTTAAAGCTGCACCAATTCAAGTTTAAGCCAGAGACGTCATTTTAGAAGGGCATTTTTGTTTATTCACCATTCTAAGAACTCCTATAAAATTAGGTTTTATAAATGCAAATGTCATATGATTCTAAATTTGGAGCATTAAGCTTTTGATGGATTGGAGTATATGAATTTTTATAAGAAGTTCTTAATGAAGAAAGAACTAGAAATTAAAGTAGGCCTCTAAATTAATTCTCTTAATTTTCTAAGCTTAATGGAGTGCAAAAAACCATACAAATGATGAGAAGTAAAGAAATGCCCTCTCTACATGCCTATTGTATATCATATCTCCTCTGTCACAGGATCTGTGTGTGCATGTGAGTAATATTGAAATTAGTGATAGTGGCATAAAATTTTAGAGAAAGGGCAGTCTTCCAGTAAACGCAGAAGTTCTTAAATACCATGTTTTAGCAGTTCATTGTCATTACAGAGTCGTGGGTGAGCCTTATGCCATCTTCAATGCCCCAGAACCTGTCAATATCTGGTCAGGTTTTAAAGTTGAGAAGCATATTGTTTGAGAGGGCCTTAAGTTTGGGGTTTTTTTCCTACTGATTTGCCAGGAAAACTGAAAGCAATGAAATATTCTTCATTCTTTTTGTGATTTTTCCCTAGCATAAGAAATGTGTGAACTTCATGAGGAAGACAATATTGAGCATGTAATCCACTATGTATTTTGCTTTCTTTCTAAATTGGTAATAACCAGAAACTACAAAGAAATTTGCTTGTGATCAAAAGAAAGAAATTCCCTGATGTACCATTTCTATTTGAATTTATTATTTTGTGCAAATACACTGACTACACCTTGAAGTTGGTCATAAAACACTGATGATGTGAGTGAAGTGGAAAAGCAGGTTAGATTTAGAGTATTACTTCTCAAGTAGACTCTGCATCAGGAGGCTCTTAGTTAGGCCAAGGAGAGAAAGATATATAGTCATTGAGCACATTTATTATCTATTTGTCTTTGCTTTAGATTTAATTTGGCACCCACTTTGATTGCTAGAACTTCACTTAAAAAAAAAACCAAAAAACAAAACTGCTTCTTTATGCCTCTTCATATTTATTTGTTCTTTGTTAATGCATTTATGGAAAGTTTGCTTGGGAGGAGTTTCTTAGAGAGTAATGTGGTTTGATGGGGACAAACATCAGGTATTATGAAAAGATTAGAAGGATAAATACCCATTTTGAGTTTTGGGGTTTTTGTCCTAGACTAAAATGAAAGAACTAGATGAGTTTGTGGAGCCTCTAATGGAAACATCATATCTACTTGGCTCCAGTGAAGAAACTTTATTCATTTGTGCGGTGAAATCGTCCTTGCAGAACGGGATCTAAGTGATGAGGTTTAAGATTTATAGGAACTTGGTCGGCCAGCTTAGAAGGCTGAAACTACAGCCAAACCCTCATTCTTTATGTTAATATTTTTTTAGACAAAAGGTCAAAACAAGCCATTTTGAGCTTGCAGTGAGTCTAAAGCCAACTGAAACACTGCAGATACTTTGCTGTAGCCGTATCTGTTCTGTCTCTGTGGCTGATGGAAAGTCACACGCTCTCAGACTCCCAGTATGAATTGCCAGATTCAGTAGGGGCTTATTTTTCTCTATAAAACTTGGTGACTTATTTCCTAGAAAATATGCTTCTTATTCAGAGGTTATATTTTGTTCACTTGCTTCCCATAGAATGGTGGTTCTGTGTTGTCTGGTATTTTCAGGGAAAAAAAGGACAGTAAAGTTTGAGGCCGTACTTTTGCATCTTCTAGGCTGCAGCATGGAAGGTATTCACCACTTTTCACTAAATATGGAATGAATTGCCATCATATCGTGTATACTTGATTGCACAGTGACTTTCAGGGCACATGATCTTTCTGAGGATTTCTTTGAAGTTCTCATTTCTACTTTGTTGTGTTTTTTTTTAATTCGAGAAAAATACAGGTCAAGAACATTTTCGCATAAACATTTTGAAGTGCGAGGTGAAAATTTATCAGTTGTTTAGGGTTTTATTTTTGTTGTTGTTTAAATACATATATTTATTTCTGCTAGCTTGGTAGAAGCATATATATACTTGGGAGGAAAGCCTGCTTTTAAACTAGTGTTGGCAAAGCTCTTTGATGAAACTGAAAGAGATTATACTTAGTAACAGTTTTTTAGTTCCATAGGCTTGCCCCGTGTTAAGCAATTCAGTTGGGTAATTGACTGCTTAGTAAACACCTTTACTATCCAGGCATAGGAAAGAGAGGGGTAGTTTGGTTGCATAAAAGCCATGGAGTATATACTATCCTTAAAAAAAACCCCAAACCCAAACCTATTCGTTGGGAGTGTAGGAGGATGGAGTTTTTTATACTAACCTTGACCTTGACATATGCCTTGGGGGAGCAAGGTGTTCACGGAGCTCTGTGGGAATGTTTGGGACTGATAGGGAACTGGAGTATATCCTGCCTTTCTTGCTGACCACAAAAACACATCTTAAGATCCAGAAAGAAAACTTCCTCAGACTTGTAAAATACAAATATGCTATGCTATAAATTGCAAATCAGAGTATGAAGAATAACTCCTCCCCTCAGTTTACATCCTCCTGGGTGCAGCAGTGAAGGAGCGGAGGGGAGCAGAGCTCTGTCCCTGGAGCCTGAGCAGGATTAATGTGGTTTAAAGCTTTTCTGAATTTTTTTTTTTTTTTTTTTTTTTTAATATATTCTTCATGTTTTTAATGTGATCTGGGGCAATGTCCAAACAGTAAGAAATGACAAATAACCCTTGGGGCATGTAGCACCAATCCTTGATTTGGTGGAAAAGTTTGGCATGTGCTTGTGCAATACTTAATTATCCCACTACAGATGATCTTGCAGAGCTGAAATTTGCACTGACTTGTGAGTGTTTGCTCAGGTTTTGTAATGTTACAAGATAAATGACATTTTATATATACTGATATTATATTGAAGTCTACTTGATGCCTTATGATTTTAGGTGACAACTGAAAAACTATACTAGAAAGCAGCACTGAACCCACTGAAAAACATGATGAGCAACTTTTTATATTTTTTTCAATATAAATTTATGCTTTGATTTACAATGCTAATTTGTGCAGATTTTGACAAGCACCAAGTATTATCCTATACCTATGAATATCACTTGTATAACTTCAATTGAATTTTTTTAAAGTAGGTTGTTTAAGATTTCAAAAGTTGGGGTTTTCTTATTTCCATATAAATGCTCTATAAAGAACATTTGTGGTTTAAGATTTAAATAATTATATTTTTTGTCTTTTAATAGGTGAATGTATATGTGCTGGGAAAAACTTTCCTTCTGTTGGCCAGAGAACTCTGCATAAATGCTCCAGCCATAGGTATTTTTTTTATGAGTTGACTTTTGACTATTTGTGTTTTTTGCATGATTACTTTGACAAAAATATGTATGTATGCGTGTGTATATATATATACATAGTACTGTGATCTAAATACCCAAGTAGTAACTTTAAAATGAAGCTGGAATCAATCCAGGCTGAAGAGCATTGCTGACTATAAGAGCCTATTCTCCTTTATGTAAGAGAACAGGCTTTATGTAAGAGCTTTTCTGGAACTAGATGGTATTTTCTTTTGCAAGTAATTTTGTTGCTTTTTCTGAGAGTAGTTTAGGCCATCCTAAGACAATGGGCTGATGTGTAACAAATTTGTGTGTGTCTGCAAGCTTGCACAGGCCTGTCACGCTTCACTTCCACAGATGCAACATTTGATAAACATTTGCCAAATTTACTATCTGTCTATCACCTGTAGGTGAAGTGTTCCATGCTTGAAATACAAGTGGCTTGATGGAAAATGAGGAGCAACTTTTTCCAAACATGCGAATAACTTTAATAAGCCAACACTGAAATCATAACCGTGATAGGAGGGTGGGTTTTAACCTGTCAAAAGGCTAAAAAAGCTGTTGTCTAGGCTGTGGCTTTTAAGCCAAGGGAATCTGTGCCAATTCCAGTTAAGAGTGCGTTTACAGTGAGGTCTTGTGACTCTTATCCACCTCTGTTCAGGAATTATCTTCGTGTATCTTTACCCACTCTTACTCCCACTCTCCTTAATCTGTACTGAGAGAATCAGATGTCTGTGTTGAAGAACAACACACACACATCCCCCTTCAGCTGTACTGAACTGCTGCCTTTGCAGCAAGAGAACCAGCAGCTCATGCTGAGCATCACCTGTGCAGCTGTTGGCCATGGTGGTGTGCTGGCTTTGTTCTTGTTCAAGTTCTCATTTTCAGTAATTCAGCTCCCTTCTTATTTTACATTACTTTTTTTTTTTGTTTGAGAGAACAGGCGGAATTTGTATTGCAGCTTAGCTTCAAGGTGAAAATTAATGCAGATTAGGAAAAGGGAAACAAGAAATGTTAGATGTAGAGGTATTTGTTGTACATGGAAAAAATACTGGTTTAGACTGATGTTGGAGTATTCTTTACAAGATCATTACGAGAAGAGAGATTTATAGAAACCAGTAGGTATTTCTAATTGGCTCATCTGTAATGATTGTCAGACACTTGAGAAAAAACACCAACTTTTATCACTCTCTGAGAAAAGTTAAGGGTAGTAGCATAAAATGACTGCTGATAGTGCATGAGACTATGTAGAAGTAGGAGAAAGATCCAACAGCTTTTGTTAAAGGTGGCTTATTTCTAATTAGCAATCTTGAGTGAACCTTAAGACCATTTTGCAAGTATTTCTCTAATGTCTGCTGCTAAGCACTGTAAGGGTGGGATGTAAATTTAGATGGTGGCTGCCAGCATTACAGCTCTGAGCTAAATCTGTGATGGAGCCTGTCACTGAATTAAGCTTCATCTGTATGTCTTGACTCTGGGCTTTCAAATGGGGTACAGTTTGACAGGTGCAAGTGGCAGTGTTGCTGTTTGCTGGGCAGGCTGGAGGTTAATGCAGATGATGTGTGTGAAGGGGTATTAGAAGCTTTCAAATATAACCACAGGATGATTTTGATCAACTTTGATTATACTGATGGTTTGTCTGTCTTCAGCTCGGGCACCACATGAAAAACCCTGAGCTTCCATAAGTGTCAGCTCCCTTTTTCATGAAGGGAAATAAAAGCTGCTGATGGATAGTTTAAGTTACCAGGCAAGGGAACCTTTGTATTTGCCATGTGTAAATGCACGTAAGGACCAGACCATAATGTCATCACCCCTGTTAACTGTACATGAATTAACATACACGAGCCACAAGATCAGCAATGATCAAATACACAGGATTTAGGGCAAGTAAAAATGTTTTATATTTCACAGATTCGTAAACTGCTCTAGTTTAGAACATTCTGTTTAAGTCAGCAAGTTAGTTATCTATATACAAAATAAATGCACAGTACGTGCAAAATTTAACATTTTTCTGCTTGTTGCAGTCTTAATAATTAAGTCAAATAGCTTATGAATAAATAAAATAAGATTAAATTCAAGAGCATTCCTTCACTTATTTGTATAGCCTGATGTAGCAGATAGGTAAGTAGCGCAACATTCCATACTGCTGCAGAGTTCATAGTAAAACTGAAAAATCCCTTAATGTGCATCATTGCAGCATTGGAATACAATCAAGGTGAAATGCATCATGCATAGAAAATGAGCTCAGGTATTTGTCCTCCTTGTACTCCGGTTCCATTAGTACTGTCCGAGGAGCACTGGAACTGGAAGGTCACTTTCCCGCATTGCACTTCAGTCATTCCCTCTTGTCCAAAGTAACTGAGTTCGTTACCATCGAGAATAGCACTTACATTGTAAAAGGTGTCTTGCTCAACCTGCACGGGGTGTTCAAACCACACAGAGAAGGTGTTGCTGGAGCCGTCGGAGGTAAACTTTGTCAGATTTTGAGCAAGGACAACGCCTAAGCGCTTCAGTTCGATTTTGACGCTGTACTCAGCTTTGCCACAGCTCGACCCATACAATCCCAGTCCCGCTATAAATATCCGTTTGTCTACGGCAAACTGAATACTGTCACATCGCCCTCGGTACCTCCACTGATTGCTGCGATACGCAGACGACTGGAACCGATGGCATCGCTGAGGCACGAGTCCTTTTCTCTTTGTCAAGGGAAACTCTAATTTGGGTTTGTTTGCGGCTGTGTACCATAGGAATATGTTGTGAGTTTCCTCAAGGGTGAGGATGTCGGACTGGGCAGCTCCGTTGGCAAACTCTTCCAAAGTCATGGTTGGAATCCGCACCAAGTACAAAGCTTTCCCTAATACATTCCTCTTGTTGCGTGGCGTAACAGGCAGCCCTTGCCTTTTGCATTCAGCCTCTGCCCAGTTGAGAACAGCCTCGAAAACTACCACTTCCTTGGTGTTGAGTGCCTCCCGCGTTACAATGATCTCTAGTGTTTGTTGATCTATCTCACAGAAGCCCTCTGACTTCAGTGCCATTTCTGCCTGAGCATCAATCACTTCCCAGCAGCGCTGCGTCAGCTCTGGCTCCTCGAAGAGCCTGCTCTGAGACAGCAGGACACAAGCGTTCTTTGCTTCTAAGCTGGTCTCCAAAAAATTGACGCAAGCCTTTGCTAGGGCCGGCACGATGTACTTCTTGGCAGCATACAGCGTAGCCAGAACTGTGTCAGCTTCCAGGTCTATTTCATCACTATACATGTATCTAGACGGGGGGAAAAAAATAGTTTCTTAGGGAAAAAAAAGAAGTAGGCCATGAAAATAATCTATAGATGTCTTTGCTGGCAGTGAATCTGACATTCAGTCTTTGTCAACACATAAGGTAAAACAGCAGTAAGTGCATATTGCACAATGCCAATTAGGAGATGTATATTTTATAAGCTACTTTGATTTTGTCCATGTAATTAGTAGACTTGTAGAGGCCACTTACTTTAATAGGATTAGAAAGGCTGCAGGTTCCACATCTGGTATATGGATTTCAGATTTGACCTCTGCGAGATCGCCATAAAACATAGCATAGAAGACAGAGCTACCAACTGCCAAAACATACTGGAAAATAAAGAGAGAGAAGCCTCAGTAACATGGATCAGGAACAGCTGAGCGTGCTGGCTTTGCTAAGAGCTACATTTAGGCAAAGTTACAAGCTGCAGTAGAGGCAGAACACTGCCTTAGACTGTTCCCTTTAATTGCAGTGTATGTGAATTACTTCTCAGATTAGACAAGAGCTGTAATTAGGAGAAAAAAAAAAAAGTGCAACCTAGTTGTAAAAGCAGGGGTAGAAGGAGATCTGCAAAGCAGCATTAAAAAGCCAAAAAATTATCTGCACAAACCTTATGGGCAGGAACTTTCTTGGATGCCCCTGGCGGGCCCACGATGAAATGAACGTCAGCCATGAGTTCGTTATTGAACATCAGCGCGTTCCTGCAAGCAGGGGAGGGGGGAGAAGCCCCGTTAGCCGCGGGCTGCCCCTCGCCCGGTGCCCCAGCCTCCCGCCGGCTCCAGCCCATCCCTGCCCTCTCGCCCGGCCGGGGCGCAGGTGCACAGGGCGGGCGCCTCTCTCTCGCTCTCTCTCGCTCTCTCTCAAAACCGCCCGCCCGGGGAGCGTCCGGCGGGCCTGGCCCTTACCTCTCCCGCAGCGTGGGATGGAAGGATTGCCAGTTGGCGCTCTCCAAGTTGTTGTTGTTGAGGTTTTGGAGCTGGGGCGGCGGGGGCGGCTGGGCGCTCTGCTGGAGCTGCAGGGCGTTCTTCTTGCTGTTGGCAGCGGTGGCGGCGGCGGCGGCGTTGCTGTTTGCAATGTTAGTGTTGGTGCTGGCAGGGTAAAGTTCTGCAGCCATCTTCTTCTTTAGGGACAGGGGCACTATCTCATAGCATCCTGGCACCTTGCCGTTTGACCTCACACTCTTTTTGGACTTCTTTAAGGTCTCTGGAAGCAGAAGAAAAAAAGTCAAACACTTCATGATCCTGCCATTGAGGCAACCAGGGGGCAGTGGCATGAGCAAGAGAACTAACAGATCCCAAATGCGAGTCCCACTATCAGGATATTTTGTACGCTTCTAGATGCAGGGTGGCCTTTGGTTTTTTTGGAGTGTGTGCGCGCTTTTTGGTTACCGGCCCGACGCACCTTTCCGGGGGGAAACGGGTGATGCTGTGTCGGATCAGTGCCAGCGCTCACCTTGGCTTGCGGGGGGGTCCCAGCCTCCACGGCACTGCCACGACTGCAGCGGGGAACCCGAGCGGGGCCGGCGGGCAGTTCCTCCCCCGATGAAAGGGGTCAGAAAAATAAAAAAATCGAAAACGAAGGAAAAAAAAAAACCACAACAAAATCCAGCAACAAACCCCCAGGAATCCGGCCGAGGCGGTGGGTCAGGAGCGAAAGTCAATCCACAAATCCTCCGAGTGCAGCAGCCCGGCGAGGGTGAAGCGCAGCCAGCCGCCCGATCCCCGCCGCCAGCGCTCCGCTCCGTCCTTCT
>VXAY01003412.1:1146539-1211603 GCA_013399855.1 Oxyruncus cristatus
GGGCCGCCGCACGGGCCGGCTGCGGGCGCGGGGGGCGCGGCCCCGGAGGGGTTACTGAAGCCGAGGCTGCGGGGTTGTCCTCCCCTCTTTCCCGCAGCCGCCGTGCCCCGGCTGTGCGCGCCGTCCCGGCCTGGGACCTCCCGGCCGTCCCACGGGCTGTCGTTCGGCAGGGACTGAACCCCCCACCGTGTTCTTTTACGGAGAGCGTTCAGCAGCGGGGCTCGGTTGCCGCTGCGCTCCCGGTTACCTGTTTCCGTGGGGAACGCTCTTCTAAACGGTGCCCGAGATGCTTTTCTGCATCCCTGTTAATGTGGCATCAATGTTCTCCGAAAAGTCCCAGGTTTCAGGTCAGGAATGGGATCAGGAAAGAAGTGAAAGTCTTCAGAAAAACACAAGCTCGTTTCTTAAAACATGAAATAAACGTTTTTCTCATGATCTGCTTCACGGCCCCGAACACCCTCTTTGAGGAAAACCAGCGAGATTTTTGCCCGACTTGAACTTGCTCGCCTGTGTAAAAGGGTTTCGGCCCCAGGGGTCTCACAAAGCCAAAGGGGACCCTCCTGGGAGCAAGGCACCCTCCCTGCAGTGGTGCTGGTTTGATACATCTGGAAGGAAGCAAGGGATTTGGGCTTTACAGCTTCCAAATTTTTTTTTTTTCCCAAATGTTTGCATCCATACAGGATGTGTTTATGCAAACCTAGGCCTTGCCTCGAATTTATGTATTTGCAGTCTTACTTATTTTAGCCTTTTTAAGGCTTGCTATTTAAAACCCACCCACGTATTTATTTTCTGAGTGTTTGCTAGCTTCAGAATTGAAATTAACGATGTGCAATGTTTTGTCAAACGTCCTGTGGGCATGAATGCCAGCTGAAATGTCTCAACAGCTACCAACAGCAATTGTATAAATGCTCCCGAAACTCAGCTCTGAAGAGAGAGCTGAGTTGCTCCTTGCTTTGGTCTCCTATGGTCTCTGAAGCAGAGTGGAAAGCAGAGCTGAGTTGCTCCTTGCTTTCCACTCTGCTCCGGAGACCATAGGAGCTGAAGTTGAGCCCTCTCTGGATAAGAAGAGATGGAAAAGCAAACCAGGCATTGCTTTGTAATATCACATATGTTCCTGTAATGTGAAGAGCAAAGTTTAAATGCCTGTTGAACCTCAGGCTATTCCTTCTGATAGGGTTTTTTTTGTTGTTGTTGAATTTGGAATTGGTCATTTCTGTTGAGCTTTATAAAATGATACTTGTAGGTGCAGAACAACTCTCCTTAGAATCATGGGGATTGGTTATTCTATTCTAAACCTTTGATTTTTAGGACCATTTTTAGAAGGTGTCTGCACTCTGGAGTTTTTTCAGTTTTGAGGGAGACATGGTTGAAAGTTCTTGCTTGATAAGTGCTTTCATTTAAATGCTTCTGCGAGGCTGACAGGCATCATAACCTATGGTGTGATCTTGGTAATTATGGATAGCAACAGGGCTTCATTGTTAGAACTTGGTGCTTTGATTAGTTGTAAATCCCTAAGATTTTTCCAGTGTTTCAAGCTGAATTTTCATCTTTAGCAGTTTTAAGTGCCCACATAGGGGATCAGCTGAGGAAATTGAGTTGAGACTAATAGTTAACAATTTACCGTACATCATGGATTTTCGGTCAAGTGATAAAAGGCTGGCAGGAAATGAGAAATTGATATCTCAAGTAAGAGTAAACATGTGTTAAGTGTAGCTTTTACAAGATTGTTTGATAAATTATAAATTGGTTTAGGCAAAGCACAGTGCATACTGACATATTTTGGTTAGTTTGAAGCTGGTAACACTGATGCTTGAAATAAGTTTATACATCTGGAGGCAGATCTGTGGCTGCTGTAAATTGTCATAGCATTGTTGATGTTAATTGGATTCCAACAATTTATACTTGAGGAGAATCTGCCTTATTGTCTGTAATAAACAGTGTTTTATATTGTTGGAATATGTCTGAGCCTGAGAAGGAGCTGGCATTAACTTTGAAGGTTGACTTTTCTTTGGGACCGAGGGTTTTAAGCAAATGAAATTTTTTTTTGAAGCTTAGTTTGTAGTTAGGATTGAGATGGGACATGCAAGTTATTTTGTTACTTTGCAGGAGATATTAAAAGTTTGGGGTCTAAGTCATGTTCTCATTATGCGAAAGCTTTTGCAAATGCTTCACTTTGAGTATGATTTCACTGATAGCAGTAACACATATCGGAGTCAGCATGTGCAGCCTTGGACACAGAAAAACGTATAGGAAAATGTTTGTGCAATGCTTTAAAGATATCATGTCTACAAAGCAAGAAAATATTTTAGCTTAACCAAAAAGGTGCTTCTAAAGCTTAGTGATCAGAGGATCTGGCCCAGCAGCACAGTCTATTTGCTGAGAGGTGGAGCAAGCCAAGCACAGCAGCCTTGCAGTTCTGCCTGAGCACTGCGTTTCCTAAATCAAACGTAGGATTAGAAATAATGTTATTACTTTCTGTTGCAGATCCGTGTTTATATATTCCCCGTTTTGCGCACATGCTGGAGTTCGGGGATAAGAACCACGAGGTGTCCATGACGGCTCTCAGGCTGCTGCAGAGGATGAAGCGGGACTGGATGCACACAGGGCGCCGGCCCTCCGGGCTCTGCGGGGCAGGTAGGGCATGGGCTGGGTGTAGCACTTCCCCCGCAGCAGGGTGGATGGGAAAGCCTGGAACAGATGAGGACTTTCTCATTTCCTTGGTGATATCCATACTCTCTTGAGTTTTGTGCTGTCAGGCGTCTACAGATTATACAGGTATTCATCAAAACAGTTTCTGGAACTCAAGCTTCATATTGCCCTTGTTTCTACAGTACTTGCTCAGATCCTTTGTAAGTTACAGTTTGGATTTTTTTTTTAAGTTCTTTTCTGGTACCTTTTCTGCCCCCACTCTGCAGGCTCGAGCTGCTGAAAGGTTTTTCTGTCAGCTAAAACGACACCATTAGTGCAAGCACTTTGATTTGTGTCTTTACATAGAGTCTTATGCAAGAAATGCCCTCTTTGACCTGTTTTGTGAAATTATTTTTCTCTCTTTCTTCATCTTTTTCCAAGATCCATTGCTGTCATGACGCTTGCAGAAAAACGTACCGGTTTGGGAGGGCCAGGTTAAAAGGTAGTAGCTAGTGAGGTCAGAGTAACAAAGGGTCTAGATAGTCACAGAGATCATGTATGCACTTTATTTTATTTAAAAAATCTTACATGTCTGTGCTTGAATGAGAAATAGAGCTCAAACCTTTGGGAACCCAGGACTATGCAATTGTCTTCACATTTCTAGCCCCTTTTTGTTAGTAGTATTTGCTTATTGCACATTGCTAAAGATCTGAGTCTAGACTGCATGGGAGAGCAGCCTGCTCTTTGATTCACTACAAGGACTATATCCACACAAGCAGATAATTTGATTGAACAGACATGGATCAACAGATTGAAGCAGGTGGTGCTGAACCTCTCCATCCATCCATGCAATATGCAGTTCTCGTGTTGGACTGTGGACTGGGTTTAGTTTGGTTCCCTGGTCTAAATGTCCGTGCCACGTGTTGTTTGAAGGACCAGTTGTTAGTTTAGCCCCTGATGCTCCCATGAGGAGCAGTTTAAAACATACCAGAAATGGAGCTCTGGTTTAGTTTCCTGTGTAAGGAACCACTTTGGCCTGCTTAAAACTGCTCTGCACACTGAGCCACTGCACGATGGGTGGGGGTGATGCTTCAAAATGGAGCTGGTGCTTTGAATCAACACACAGTGAAACTGCAGCCAGTTTCCGTATAGAGGGTCTTGCAGGAGAGCACTTGGGCACCAGCAAGACAGTGGTAGTGGTGACAGCAGTGAGGAGATCAGCTTAAGCTGATTCAGTGTTTGAAGGTATTTCGTTCAGGGCAGAATTCAGTAAATTCTCCTAAATTCTCCTAAAAATCTTTAAACTTTGAAAATAATGTGATCAATGAAATGTTCTTGTGCTGTAGCTGACCGTGGTTTCCCTACTGGTAGAGCATAGAATTTTTGAGGGTGCAATTTGTGTTTGGCTTAATTTTACTGGGTAGAAAGCAAAGTTTGTGAAGTCAAGTCAACCACTACTACTCAAGGACACAGCTCAGCATAAGCATTTACAACTCTTTAGCTGAAGGCAGGGACGAAGAGAGGGTGTAGTTTTCCCGCTGTTTTTTGCTTTTGTTCAGCAAATTTTTCTCTTTTTGATATTGACTTTCCCTGCTTATTCTCCAGCTCTGCTGGTGGCAGCAAGAATGCATGATTTCCGACGGACTGTTAAAGAGGTTATCAGGGTGGTCAAGGTTTGTGAATCTACATTAAGGAAAAGGTCAGTGCAGTTTTATTGCTTTTATCTTTCATTTACAGTACTGAACACTGGTGTAGTCTAAAATGAATGTATATCAGAGAAAACCAGATTCTGTTCAGAATTGCCACAAATGAAATAAGTGCAATGTGTTTTAGATGGTGATTTTAAAGTACTGACAACTTGCCTCTTATGTAAGGCCTCAAATGCTTGAGATGGTAAGGAGCACTGTGCCTATTTAACAGGTGAAGAGTTGAAGGCAAAAAAATTTTGTATCAGAAATGTTAGCAGTGTTGTCATGTCCTCAGAAAAAAATAATTTATTGATTCTCAAAGCTGACAGTCTACTGTGAGATTTTTTTTTTCATTAATCCAGAATCCAGTGATGAAAAGTCTTGTACTTTAGCTATTATTGGACTTTTCAAAACATTTTGCTGATATGTTCATTTTTGGTAGTGTTGCACTGCTAATAAATGTCAGACAGCACAGTGAGTCTAATGATAAGTTCAGTGAAGGATCCCCTGAAAGTGGGAATTTTTGAAGTACCTTTTATGTATTTTTTTTTTTAAAGATTTGGTAGTATTTTCCATATTTTAATGATATAAGTAGAAACCCAGTTTCCCTCATTTTACTTTTGAAAAGTTGTAACATATTCTTTTCCCATAGATTGAGTAAAAAAATGACCCAGCCGTGTAGTACCATGATTTCTCTTGCCCCAAGCTGGAAATTTTTCTATCACCAGTATTTACTGATGTTTGTTCCGCCAAGGTCTGTCTTTAGAAAGCTTCTTCTTTCTCTCCACCTTGCTGGGATCATCTTAAAGCACATCCAGCTGAGCCTAATACATATTAATAATATTCACTTCTTAATTCTAGGAAATATTTTTGCCTCACATCTTCTTTGGTGGA
This sequence comes from Oxyruncus cristatus, assembly GCA_013399855.1. Classification (NCBI taxonomy): domain Eukaryota; kingdom Metazoa; phylum Chordata; class Aves; order Passeriformes; family Cotingidae; genus Oxyruncus; species Oxyruncus cristatus. Next base: position 1,151,750 of record VXAY01003412.1, read on the forward strand.
ACAGAAGTGATGCTATTTCGCTTCTATACATGGGTGTCATAGGGATAAATTTGAAGTGTTTTAAATGCTTCAGGGTACTACTATAAGGATGGAGCAGTACAAATGCCACTTTTTTTCCTCTGGCCAACAGGTCGTGTGTTTTAATTGTGTATTTTGTATGATTATTGAGTTATGCACCACAATCTACGCCAAGGGGCTTTGGTTAAAGAGTTAAAGAGTTTGTTCTTAGTAAGAAAATAAGCATAATAAATTAGAGTTGGAAGGAAAATTAATTTCAGCAATTGTTTTGAGCGAGAAAATCTTACTTCAAAATTCATGCTTTGAAATGTTTACTCAAGTCACACACATCAACTAAAATGACAGCGTTATTTACTTTGACAGGGTAAACGTGACAGCTGAATTATTTTCAGGCAGCTATAATTACAACTATTTATCACGAATCTATAAATTTGATTGATGTTTTTCAAATAAGAGCATGTTATATAGTATTTAACGAAGGCAAATAAAAAAAATACCTTTGAATAACTCTTTCTGTACTCCATTTTTTTTCCTCTTCTTTCAAGAAATCATCTCAAAATGCCATCAAATAGATGTTATCGAAATGAATGAGAACTTGTTTCATGTTCTTAAAAATCCTTTTACTTCTCAGTTTGATGTACAGTTTTATTTCCTTTTAATTATTGATATAGTTACTCTGGTTGGTAAAGAGCTTCTGCTTCTTGGTGTGTTTTGAAAGTGTTGGGTGTAGCTGGGTGAATGCTCATTAATGGACAGCGTTGGATCATCTCATCAGCTCACTGATGGCTGATGGCTTTGCCCTGACAGCTCTGGATGTGCTGTGAAACCAAACAGGAGGCCAGAGAACACTGACACTTCCAGCCTGCAGGTTCTGCTGTGTGGTTTAATTTAGTTCCCGGTTACCTACATGGCTCAGACCATTGGAAGCTGGGTTTGCTTTCAGTGCTGACGGAATTTGACAGAAATCTGCCACGGAAGGGGTGGCCCCACATGATGTGCCTTTTCCTCCTGCCTTGTGGAGGCAGCTCAGGAGCCTGGGGGGGTCAGGGCTGTGTGGGTCAGTGGCTTGGCTGAGGATGCTCTTTTGTAAAGCTCTGATTGGGTTTCTGTTTTGGAAAGACCCTCAGCAAGGGGTGGCAACCCTTCCCTCAGAAGGGCTTTCTGATCCTGGGCAATGCAGCTGGCGGGGCTGGATTCGTTCCCTCTGTTGATCATCATCAGATGGAAAACACCAAGCCCAGGTGCCCGTAGGCTGCTTCCTCTTTCACTATGTGCTAGAGGAGTAGCTCTTAGGAGGAGGTTCACAAAAATGTGATGTGTCTTCAGGTCATGAAAATTAATGACCTGATCATAAGTGGAATGTGTTTTGGAAGGAAAAAAGCGACAAAGCATGACTTATGGATGCTGTCACTCATCTTCCAATCAAGACCTCCTAATTTAACCATCTGTTTGGTTAAAAAACAGTGCATGTTTATTTTTAATATGTGTGGATTTTTGGTAGGATTGGTGCAAAAACTTTGTAGTCACTTCACAGGGCCTTCTAGCTTTATGTTTTGAAGCACACAATTAAAATGTAAACCTTGTTGCTGTTGTTGAAAGCGAACTTATTAAATATTAATAAATGCACTGATAATTCTATCTCATTTCCAGTCTAATTGAAATTATATTAACTTATATATCACTTTATATATTCAAAGTACTGTACAAATATTAACTAATTAGTCAAATTGTTATTTTCTCTGTAATCATCCGTGGAGGTAGGAGAAATTAACTTTTAATAAACCCAACCCTTTTATTTAGTTCAATCCTCACATTTGTGCCTATGCACCTGTCTTTGCTGCTGCCTTTTTAACCTTTAAATACTCTGCCCCTTCATCTTTTTATTCACCCATTGCATGCTTTCTCTGTGTTCTGAATTCTGTCTTATCTGTAGTGAGAATAATTCTTGTGATATTTGTCCATTGTGCATTATCTAATACTGTGCGGCCCTTATGCCTCTTTGAAGATCTTAGGCACTTCTTCAATAGAAATAATAAAAAAAAATCTTATCTTTGTTAACATTTGCATTTGGCTTCTTTGGCTTACTCACTTTATCTTTAAATTGAACTGCTTTTTTTATAAAAAAATACTCCTTCTCAGTTCCATAAAGTACTATCTTGCTTAAAAACCTATTTGTGGTGAACTTCAGAAGAAGTAAAGCTTCATTTAGAAGAAATTGGAATGAAAGGCCAGAATGGGTTTAAAGGGCTCGGTTTTGAGGTGAATGTTTTTTTGTCACAACAGAATAGCATTTTTGGGGAAGGAAGACAAGACTTGTTACTGCAGAAGCTGCGGGGGCTTTCATAAATGGGGTCCTTTGCTCATATCCTGGGGACCCAGCTCCAGCTCTTTCATTGATTGCATTGTTAATTTTCTGGTAAAATTAAAGATTCATGCGTAGAGATAAATGTATTGCCTGCAGCTTTTCTTTTTTTTTTTTTTTTTTTCCTTCCTGTAATATGTAGCTGATGTAAACCTCGTGTCCAAGCGCCCAGTCTCAAGCCGGGCAGGTGTCTGTGAGAGCAGGCAAGGTGAGGAGGATGTGAGTCTGGGGTCAGGATGGGAAGAGAAGGTAACAGGGAGATGGGTAGCTGTGAGGTGGCTGTGAGGTTGTGTTTTTGAAAATGCCAAAGTCCTATCAAGGCCAGGACTGAAGGGAAGGGTGTGACGAAGTCGGTGTTGGGCTGTGATCCATGTACAGCCAAGCTAATGTTCTGTGAAAGGTATCTGGTGAATCAGTGAGAGTTGGTTACCCAAGGCGTTCAAGCATGGAAGGGCAGAGGATGCTCAGTATGTCAGAGCTGTATAAGGGCCCTTGGTTGAAGTCTGAAGGGGAGAGAAGCATTTAGAAAACCAGGAAAGTTATTTCATGTCAAGGAGCTTGTGGTGGTCTCTGCTCTGATCTCCTTTGCTGGCCGCTGCTGCAATAAGCTAAACTGAGAAATATCTTATGTCTCCAGTTAAATCATTTCAAGTGGCTTACAACTGATTTCTAGAAACCTTTCTCTTATGGTGAGTAAAACACAACTTGATCCACATGGGCTGGTGTTGCATACTTTTGTAAGTTGGATTGTCTGGTTTAATGAAAAAAGGTTTTATTTCTGAGGAAATTTCACCATTTCACAGGTAATGTTCCTTTTTATAAATCCAGCTTCTATACAGTTAGTAAGTTAATACATTAATTAGATTCCTAATATGTTTTAGTACATCATCTTTAAAAATGTAATTTCAAAATTATTGGTGACTCTTACTTCTGAAACAGTTATTAACTTATTCACACTAACTCAGGCTTAGATCTTGTAAACAGTTTTCTCTGTGTTTGACTTTACTCATCTGAGCTGCTGTTAAGAAATTAAGCAGCACTATTTCTCTTTTCCAGGAGATCATAGAGTGCTTTTGACAGACCACAGCAGAGAAACCACGATAATGAAACAAAATATTAAGGAATGCTAATGCATTTTGTTTCCTTAGCATGGTGTGAACACTTGAATTGGGGGGGGAAATACAAACAAAAAGTTCCAGGTGTTTTAGACTGACAGAAGTCTGGGACGGCCAGGGAGGTCTGACGGTGGGATTATCCAGAGGCCGTCAGTGCGCACAAGTGTTAACACAGGTTAATCGCATGTGTAAGCATTTGTAGAATTGGGCTTTAAAGTTAGGATAATGAATTTGTGACAGTTTTAAATCTCTGTTTTGGTGTGAGCATGTAACAGAAACTAATTTTAAAGGGTAAATTTATTTAGTACAGTAAATCTTTAGAGGTTCCCATTCTTTAATACCTAGAGAAGGATCGGAGGGTTGCCACCAAATGAGCTCTATAAATTATCAGTTGCCTCTTAATTGGCAGTAAATGACTTTGTGTGTGTGCTCTCAGACCATTGTAAAAAGAGGTGGTGTGTATTAATGTTGGAAGTTGTTTAAATGTGACAATATTTCTCTTAATAGTTGGATTGGGCTGGGAACACAGACTAGTTTAGCACAGCTTAGGTAGTAAGTTGTAAGTTGTAAAACCACAGTAACTAGATCACCTCTTATTTTGTCCTTATCTTTAGTAATGAGATACTCATTCCTACAGGCTTAAAACTATCTTTCATGTTGCTGCCAGTACATGTAAAATTGTATATATGTACAATTATATATTAGTAGATTACTCTTCTGTTTATTTACTTACTGATGGCTACTGGAAAACTTTTTGTTCTGTCATGTAGGAAGCATTTAATAACTATTTCTGATACATATTCTATATTAAGTATCACTTTTAGGGTATGTGTTTACATACTTCCAGAAATAGTTCATGTGTAAACATTATATGGCTTGGAAAAAAATGGGGAGAGAAGGGTGATGTAACAGACTGTTACATTTGTAATATAAAAATAGTGATGGTTTGCCACATCAGTGTGAATTCTGAGCTTCTCTCCTGTGAGTGAGTGCACAGGTTTGGGATGGCAGGCAGCACTCGTGAGTGTTATGTTAAAACAGTGGGGATACGCTGCAATATTCTCCTACTTCACTGAGACACAAAGGAAATCCCTTACTTTTCCAGAGTTTGGAATTGAGTTATCAAATCAGCTGATCTATTACTGGAATATTTGTAATTGATATGACAGTTAAGATTATGTAGATATCATATAAGTTATTACTTACGGTTTTAATTATATTGTTAATTTGGGAAAGCTCAGGGGAATATAATTACCACCACCAGCTTATCTTGCAATGAAGTTTTTTTCATGTATTTCTGCTGGCTGTGTGTCAATGTTCAGTTTAGTATTTTTCTATCCCGTTAATAAAACACCGTAAGTACTTTAGAAAGACCTCTCACAACAGGTAACTTAGAGGCTGACTGCTCAGGCTAAACCTCACGTTATGTCTTTAAAAAAACAGTTGTCTCTGAAGTTGTAATTTCTTGGCCCTCTGCATGGAGACCCAGCACAAGATGCCTCTGCTCATGCTGCCTGCTTTCTGGAGCTCGATGCTAATTGTGTGTATGTAGGAGGACACCATGGCTTTTTCCTAAGTGGGCTCTGCTTTGAAGTCCCTCTTGAACTTTGAACTTGGGCTCCTGAAGCATTTGTGAGTTGGACTCCAAAAGTCTTTGTTCTTCTGTGTGCTTGGTTGCAGCCCACTACTGCAGAATTTCACTTAAACATTAAACCGAGCACCGAGCTGCACACGGGAGCCTGTTTTTCCATTGCTGTAGACTGGATTCAGGAGTCTCCTCTGGATGGTATTCCTGAAACGAAACAAAGTGAAAAAAACCCCCTGCTTGTAACTTCAAAATGATTGACCCATTTTCCCTTATTGGGAGTTAAATTAAGTGTGAACAGAATTGTTTACTGGTTTGTACACAAAAGTGCTTTATCAGTGGTCGAGGTGTGGTTTTGTCTGTAAATGGATGAAACAACAAGTATGGAAACTTTCCTTTGTAAAAAAGGGTTGAGGTTAGAGGCAGATGACACCAGGCTCTGGAAAAACTTTTATCCCAAAGGAATTTGCTTGAAAGAGTTTGCTGTGAGAAACTGTAAGAGGACAGTTTATGCTGGAAGTTAAATCTTAGCCTGAGCTGTAGTGGCTGCCTCTGCTTTGACTATAAATAGAAAATACTTGTCTGCCAAATTTCAGTTTTTAGAACCCTTTTGAATTTGTGCCAAGGAAATAATATCTTAATTTGTATATCTGTTTATTTTCCTCCCTCTATGCATAACTTGAAGTGGCAAGTCTTATTAGGTTTTTTTAGGTTAACAAAAGTAAAAATGAACTTGGGTAGTATTTTTATGTGGGACTTAAAAAAATAGCCTGTAGCTATTTTTTTGTTTTCATGAGGGCACTCCCTCGCCCCCGAAAGTATTGTGTTTATGATTAAGGTTGCGTCGTTTTTTCTTAACTGCCAAACCTACGTTGTCTTGTTTCATGCAGTGCAGACTGCTGTGGCATCAATTTGTTGCCTTGGTGGGATGTGTCCAAACAGTGGGGTAAAATTAGAGAAATATTTAAAAATATGTAGACAAGATACCAGCCAATGTAAAATGTTGAGGCAGGCAAGTGGTTGGCAAGCGCAGGTATTTATTTATGTCAAGTTAAGAGAGAAAATGTTGAGTGTACAGCTTGCTCTCCCACAGAGATGATGCTCAAGTTGGGATCCTGACCATCAGGGGTGGTTCTTTGGAAGGAAGGCTGGAGGCTTATGGATAAGACCAGAGAGAAATGAAGAAATAACGTGCTGCTCTAAATGTGGGCTTGCCACTGGCCTATACCTACACTGTCATGCTGGCAGCCCTCCCCACTAGGTGGTCAGCTTTCCCCTGTTTGTCTTGGATCAGGACTGAGGAAAAGGAGGGCACGGGCATGGGACAGGATGCTGGAGGCCAGGTCAGATGGTCACACTGTGCTTTGCTGTAGGTTTGAGCTCCTTGGTAGCAGAGATGATATAGCTCTGCCCTGTCCTAGCGCAGGTTCACTGAAGGTCTTGGGAGAGACCTGTCCTGCTGTTCTGGCTCAGGGTGGAAGCTGGTGCTCAAGCCGGAGCTCGTGCCAGCTGCCCCAGTGGAGGGCTGACGTCAGAGGGGTGCAGGGTACGTGACGTGACTCACGACACCCTGGACAGGAGAGGGACGGACAGAGCCTGAGGTGTCCCAAGCAGACATGCACAGGGTTGAGTGCTGACACCCCAGCATGGTCATCTCACCCCCAGCCCGGCTTTATGAGCAACTGGTTCTGCTCTGGGTGTTTCCTTGTCTGCTTGGCATGCGCAGAGGTGGTGCTTTGTTGGGGCTCTGGCTCTGGCAGCTCACCTCAGACTCGGAGCAAGCGTGGGATAAACAAACTGCGTGTCTTTGCCAAAGTGCATGTTGGCTTTTAACAGTGGGAGGAGAATAATATTTTAACAAGGTGAGGCTGGTTGGGAGGAAAAGTCTTGCTGAAGCGGGACTACCTGTGAGTGCATGATTCATTTGTGGAGAGATGGATGACTGTTCTTTAATGATGGTGACCGGGAAGATCCACGTTCCTCAAATGATATGTGTTTGGCATTAAGTGAATCCTGAATTAAAATAATAATAACAGTGCCCTAGCCTGGCTTTCCCTCTAGCCTGATAGATGAGACTCCCTCTTGAAAGGTGGGTAATGCATGCTGGAAGCCCGTTAATGCTGAGAAAGATTTCTAGTCTTTTAATTAAAAGCTGGGTGCTGCTGCTGCCAACAGCATCCTCCTCTCCTTTCCAATTTGATCTAAAAGAGAGGAGGAGGGGGCTGGTCCCTGGTACTCTGAGGGAAGGTTTTGGGCTGTCAGTCACTCTCAAGTACATGGCTAATTTGGGGCTTTGTGGAGATGCCTGAACTCCAAAAGCAAGTCTAGTTTTCAGAGGCTTTCTTCTCCTCAGCAGCACTAATCTGGCTGGCATAGCCATGCATGGGCTCAGCGTGCTGCTTGCTGTTGGAGTTACATCGAGGTGCGTGGCTCTCTCTGAGCATTTCATGGCATGAGATGCCACCTGTGGCCTGTGCTCCAGGAGTGGAATACCTCCAGGCAAAGTGTCCTGAAGTGGCAGCACGCCTATGCCCCTCTGTATGGGCTGTCTTGTCTTGTTCCTTAGTTTATAAAAGAAGATATACAGATACTCTTGAGGATATAGGGGGAAAGTGTGGCCCTGTGCTCTTGACTTTGACCCTGGCATTGGTTAGAAACTGAATTTCTGTGTTAGAGAAAATTCCTTTTCAGAAGGACTTTCATTGCAACCAGAGGTAGAGGAGAAAACCACAATTGCCTTTAGAGGGAGAGAAATGCTGAAAGGTCCTGTGCTGGGAGCCCTGAATCACCATTTTCAGTTTTCTAGCTTTGCAGATGGAAGCTGTTGTCAGCTTAGCTTCCTCTGGAAGATGGGAATATTCCAGCAAAGCAGCTGCAGACCCATCATTGCCGTTTTCCCATGGAAAATGTTGATACTATTAAAAGGGCACTTTCTGTCAGAGAAGCATTCTGCCAGACGTTTCCTGACCTGGCTTTGTATTTAACCTTTTGTCTCACTTTCTCCCATCTGTGAAATGGATGTGCTCATTCTCCTGTATAAAATTCTCCACCTGTGTAAAATGCTGGAATTTGTGGATGAAATGATGACCGTGCGGTCTTATTTAAGATCAAATTCCTTTGAAAGATTCAGCTGCTTTCATGGCAATTCCCCATGGAGCTACTCCTGTTTCTCACTTAGGTAGGAACTTTTAAATGCAAACCTTAAACAAATACAAAGTTTATTATTGTCAAATTATGTGCATTCATCTGTTCCATCTGTGTGACATGCAGATGATTCCTTTATTTTACCACCGCTTCTGTGTGTCCTGGGAAGATTATTTCTTGTCCCTCTTCTAGTCTGCTGAAGAGATTTTACTTCAACATTTGATTTGCATAAATTAATCAGACTAACATATCAGGAATATTTTTGAGCATACTCCTAAACTGTGGTGGCAGAGATTTTATTTTGGGTGTCTGTTTTGTTGCTGCTGTTGATAACAAAAGCAACGAGAGGGGAGGAATGAGCCGTGTGTCTCGTCGTAGTTTTGTCTATACTTAATTGACCGTAGGGGCTGCAGTGTTTCTGTTCATCAAAAAAAACGTGTGTTACATACTCTAATAAATCAAAACCTAATTTGGGATATGAAAAGATACTTTCTTTGCAGCAGATGAAACAATTAGTAGCGCTTCAGTTTTAATGTAGTCTTTATTTGAGCCGGAATTGCTAAGGATGACATGTTTATTCTCTAACGTAGAAGTTTGTGAATTTTGTTACTTTTGAAGGAGTTCTTAGAGATGTTTTGGTCATGTGCTGTATGCTTTGTTAGGCTGACAGAGTTTGAAGATACACCGACCAGTCAACTAACCATAGATGAGTTTATGAAGATTGACTTGGAAGAAGAATGTGATCCTCCTTCATTTACAGCTGGTCAAAAAAAATTGAAGATACAGCAGGTGAATTCTGAATCGGATGCTCTCTATATTTTTCTTCTCTATCCTCCCTCTTTTTTAATCAGTTAATACAAAATTCTAACTGACCAGGCTTTGGTAAGGTTTAGTTACATTTATTTTGATAATGATTCTAAGAGAAGGGTGAGCATTAGTGCATATGGTACCCATTAACTAAAGATATAGATATATAATTTTTTCACCTATATGATTTTTGTTCGCTCCTCCAGAGAGACTTGCTCTTTCAGATATGAAGCTTCAAATGTAGCTTTAAACATCCCCTGCTGAGGGATTGAAGTATGTCTGCTGCCTTAGCTAAGAGGTGCAGAGTCACTGCTCTGGTTAGGAATGGCCGGGTGGCCGAGGACAGGAGCATCTGAGCAGCCATGTTCCACAGGCCACCAGTGCTTGTGCTCAGCCCACCACCACTGTACTGGAGATGAGGGCTCAGCACACTCTGCCCAGCCTCCCCCCATTTACACTCACACTAAGCACTACTACCCCCTTTATCCTTTCTTCCCTGGTGCGCGTGTTTCCCTTCTTGGGCTTTGACCTTTTATCGAAGAACCCAATCTTTTTGTCCTTACAAAACTGGGACAAGGGAGCTTGTGCCGTGGAGGTCTTGAGTAGCTGTTCTGACGTCTGCACTTCTCTCTTGTGTGCTGCCTGCTCTCTCCCACCCTGGTCAGCAAGGAGCAGGGTAAAGGTGTAAGGTTTGTAATGGGATCAGAAACCGTGCGCTGTTTTTAAGGTGATAGCAGTGGCCAAGAGAACTGCCATTGCATAGAACTTCTTTTAAATAGACATGAAAACAATAACCCAGTTACTTTAATGAGACTGCTGAGGGGTTTGTGTGGTACAACACCTGCTTCCACAGAGATTAGTTCTCATGTAATTTAATTTCTTTACAAAGCATGAACTAACGCTGGCACCAGAGGAGAAGATTTTACTGCTGTAATAGTTATTTCTGACGTTATTGGTTTGTTAGGGTTTTTGTTTGTTCTAAATATGCTATCATTTAAAGGTCTGTAGGCGTGTCCGTGATGTTCTGAAGAGCCTGCCAAGTGCTGTAGGTCAGAATTTCACTCTGCCATCACCTGTGTCCTCTGTCTGGTGTGGACACTCCAATCTCAGTGCTGTTTTGTGCTTGTTCACATCTACAGGCCCAGTGACAGGGTCAGATTGCTGAAGAATGAGGCCTTTTATTTACAGCTTGCCAGAGTGAAGGGTCTTTTTGGAGTATATAGATGGGGGAGATAACATTTGAAATTGGTCAGTATTCTGAAATTTGCCTGTCTTAACCTGTCTGACACTGCAAAGTAATTTCAGTTGTGAATCAAAACCTGCTTAGTGCTTTTAAAATACCCTGCCGTTCTCCGTCTCTATACACAGTTCACACAGTTGAAAATTGTGCATCTTTTTTTAGTAATTTCACATTTATTTTGTTTGTTTTCGTTTCAGCTTGAGAAGGCATTATCAAAAAAGCTGGAGGATTTTGAAGGTATAAGTTGTGTTTAGCGTAACATATCACTCATTTCTTCAAAATTACATCAGTGATTGCTGAGTTTTATTTTTATTTAAACACCACAGGAGAAATATCGAGCTACCAAGATGAAATAGAGATTGAGTTAGAAAACAGTAGACCGAAAGCAAAAGGCGTATTTGCAAATTTCACTAAAGATGGTAAGTCTATGAAGTCTTATGACTACTTAAATAGCATCGGGTTCAGTCTAAAGTGTATGGACTTTATTGTGATAAATGTGATCATATATATGCTTGCATAGATCTCTGTTGCATTGGGGTTCTCTCTGCCAAATACTTGGTTCATAGTTCACTCTTCCAAACAACTACATCGTGACAGTTCATTAATGATTTCAGTTGTTTTTCTTTCCTGGTGCAGTATAAGCTTGGCACTGGCATCTGAAAATGTGAGAATGTTTCTTTTCTTCACTGAACATGCAGTGGACCAGTATCTAGACCCTTCTGTCGCCAAATTCCCCAGTTGACTTCCCATATGGAAGGGCTTTGTGCAGGTTGAACTGGCTATTTTTAATTTGTAATTATACCAGGAAATAGCTGACTTCTCTCCCAAAGCCCTTTTAGCTAATGTGATAAGACAATGCTTCTATTTTAAATGTTGCTTGTAATCACAAAAATGCATTTTAATAGTCAAGATAATGAATTTGAAGAGCATCTGGGAACTCCATGTATTCATATGTTGAACTAAAATATTGTGTATTTTGTCTACAGATTTCCTCTACAGATTTTTATTCTTTATGTGAGCACCTCTCTATTTATTTTGTTTCTGTAGCAGATGGTATGCAATGATCTGCTGGGTTTTTTTTCCCCTACAGATTCTATAGAAGATAATGCCTCTAGCATACTTGGAGAGGAGGAGGCAGAAGATGAGGAACTGGAAGCAGCTGCTAATCACTTAAACAAGGACTTTTATGATGAACTTCATGACAAGGATAGAGTTAAAAAAAATGAAGAAGGGGAATGCAGAAATGGAAATGAAACTCTTGTAAGACCACCCGCACTGGAATCCTTGCTCGGCCCCCTCCCCACTGCCGCTAGTCTTGGCATAACAGAGTCCATAAAGGAGTGCATATCCACTAAGGACCAAGAGCCTGGTGAGTAGGAGTTCAGTTCAGCTCAGAGCAGAAACTGGACACATGCAGCCACTTGTGGGTTTGTTGTGTAATTTCCATGTATCTTGTTGGTTACTGTGGCAGCAATTCCTTGAATCAGTGTAACATCAGGGTACAAACAACTGTGAGGCTGGATGGGACCAGTGGTCTTGGTTGTTGATGTGGGTTGATGTGATTGTTGACATCTGCTTCTCTGGAAGCTGCAGGAAAATCTGGAGTGCCTCATTATTTTCTGAAGCCTGAGAATGTGCATCTCTTGGTTAAGTCGATTTGCAGTCATATGATAGCTGATGGGCATATTTCGAGCCATGCAGTCTCAATTAGGAAATTGGAGGAAGCGGATCCCTGTAAATATGACTGGAAATTAAAACCCAAGTACGAGAATTTTAGATCAAGGCAGACTTTCTCAGGAGACATTTTACTGTAGTCAAACGTGATGCAATCTGTCTCTGATTGAGAATCTTTGCAAATGGCAAACATTTAAAATGTTTGCAAGAGGAAGTAACTGGTTGTATGCTTTTTTCTTTGATATGGACTTTGGTGTGTGTTGTGCTGGTTCTGCTCCATTTTTCTTAAAACCTCCAGATTTGTCTGTATCGTACAGCTCTGTATAGCCCAGGACTGATCAACCAAAGAAGCCATTAAAGCAGCCAGTACTGCAAACAGCCAGTCATCCAGGCAGGTTTGTTTGCTTTTTCTCATGTGTTCTTGAACTTTATGGAGATGGCATTTTTTTTAATTCCTTTTGCATCCGAATGACCCTGAAAACAAAACGTGTCTAAAGGGCATTTTACTCTTTTCTTTATCAGAGTTAATTTTCCCATCATAAGACACACCCATCCAAATCTGTTTTGTCAGCTTACTTGGGGATCGATGCAACAGAACATTTTGTTATCCAAACTGTTCTGATGCTGATTTCTGCTCAACAGCACCAACTTGTAATAAGGTAATCCCTGCCTGAACACATTCAGATTCTTATTATGTTAGTGTTCACTCTCCAGAAATGTAGAAGGATGATTGCATGTTTGTATTTTGTACAAAGAAAATCATATAGAAACAGTTGAGTGGTTTTGGTTTTGTTTTAATTACGATTAAGAAAACGGATGGCTCGTGGCTCATCTTTCTCCGGGAAATCAGCGGTTCGTGTCGAAGAGAGGTCAGTCATGGCTAGAAGCTGTTGTTGTCTGGCTACCCACTGACCTGTAAAAAGGAGTTCCCAGTGATGGACGTTTCTCAGCTGGCATTGCTATTGACCATTTTAATGGACAGGCTGAGGACTGAGTTTAAAGATCAAACTAAGCTGGCATAACCAGGTAGGTTCCTTTGAGTCAGGCTTCAGGCAGGTGGGCAGGAGAGTGCAGGGCTGCTCATGCTATGGCTTGTCTGTATTTGCTGTTTGTTTTCTTGCAAAAGTGGAGGATGTGCCAAATGAACTGAATTTCGAAACCAAGCAGGTTTCAGTTTGTTCATTCTCTTTCAATGCATCTGAGAAATCACTGCGGATGTTTGTTTTCTTAACGTGTTCTAAAGCTCATATGCAAAATTACTGTTTTGGTTTCATTTTGATTGTAGATCCTGCCTCAAACTTTGTTGGATTTTGGGTGGTTTTTCTTGGTTGGGGACAAGGGTGTTTGGGGTTTTATTTGTGGGTTTCTTTGTCTTTTGGTTTTCATTGCCTTTTTTTCCCCCAGTGACTCTGTTATTTATTTTAACAATTTAAAAGTTTTGTGTTAAGTCCAATTCACTTTTGTTATGCCTGTGCTGCAAGATAGTTGTGCTGGGTGCAGTTCCCAGTCTCCAAGCCTTTGCCTGCGTGGTGTGGGTGCATCCTAGTGGTGTCTACATCATCCCCCTGAGGACCTGGTTTCCTTTGGGAAGTTGTCTGTATTCAGGAGCAGCGATGGAGCTTTGATGTCTTTTGGGTGACTGGGAACTAAGTCTAGCAGAGAGGATGGGAAGTATACCTGGCTTGCAGTTGGCATGTTGTTGTGAATAAAGAAAACTTCTTGTTAAGGTGCCTCCCGTTGATTACCTGTGCATTGTTGCTCTGAACCCCAATGGAAACCGGTGTAGGTCATCATGTCATCTCAGGCAGTGATGTCGTGAGTTCTGCCTTATAGTTTTGGGAAGTCTAGGAAGGGTTTGTACCTAGAGGTAGCATGTTCTTCTATCAGACCAACTCGTATAGTTGTGAAAATCAGACAGCTTGCAGGTTGGTGGGCCCTTCTTCAAACATAAAAAAGAAATGGCATTTTTCAAAACTAAATACAGTTGCTCGGAGTTTAATTTGAGATGGCATAGTTACAAATCATCTTGAAACAAAAGTAGTAGGTACCTGTAGAGGGAAGAGGAAAAACTCACAAAAATTGCTTCATTTATCCTATGTATTTGAATTTGCAATTTATATTGAGAATTCCAGCTGGCCACCACATGTGGTAGCTCATGTTCCAAGATTTAAGTCTACTGGAGGATGGAGAGTGTTGTTGCTACATTGAACGCTTAAGGTGATGTTCTGGTCCTTCTCCACAGCTGTGTAAGTCATAAACCAGGAGCCTTTCCCTTCCCTCAGCCCTATCCAGCTGTGAGTCATCTTCCTCTGCGTGGTTCAGGTTGGGCAGGAGACTTCACCAGGATGATTTTGTATCTCCTACTGGGCTCCACGTGTGGTTGGATGGGTGTATTATGTCCAGTCAGTTCAGTGGTTGGAAATGGCCTGCCTGGTGCTCCGTGGTGAGGAGGCCCAGCAAACCCTCATGGTGATGCAGGTGGCTCTTAAATAGGAGCTCAGCAAACAGGTGCAGTATGTGCCATGTTTGGCCTCCGTAAATGCAGGTTGTCTCTTCTCCTCTCTGTATGATCTCTCTTCCTCAAGAAAAACTCTGCTGTAGGTACCTCCTACAAAGTCTTTTCATTTGGCTTTGGCATGTGGTAATTCAGTTTATAATTGCCTGCATCAGCTGCTTTGGGAAATCTTCCACCTTTGTGCTACAGTGGCTGCAGCAACAGCAGAAGGTTTCTCACAAACTCCTTATGCAGATAAGAGTTAGTGCAGAGCCCAAGTATTAAGAAAAAATAAGTGTATTTTTGCTCCACTTACAGTTGGTATTTGAGCAGTGTGAGCTTGTCTATATGAATGTTTTATGGAAAGCACAGTATTTTAGCAAATTTGAATTACAAAGACAGCATGTAAGGTACCGGGTTAATGAGTCTGAGGCAATAAAGTGCCTAGAATAAACACTACATTTGGCTGTTTATCCCTACAAAGTATATTAATTTGCAGAAACTTTAAGCTGAAAACTGTTTGAGTTTTTGCAAACTGCTTCTTTCTTCTTCTTCATGAGAAAAGTGCTTTATGGTGATATCTCAGTTTCAGAGATAGAGATCAGGTACATCAGTTGGTCTGTTTTCCTGGCCCTGCAGCATCCCAGCATCCTCACCCCTTTTTGATTCTGCAGTTCCCCAAAACAGCACACCATTTCTTTTAGGAGACTGTCACAGTCAAATATCATGAAGTTCGTTCCCAAGAAATAACATCCTTTGGTGTAAGATTTCCCTCTGCAATTTATTTTTATGTCCCTTTTATACCACTTCAAATACTTTGTCACCGTTCTTGGTGTTTCTGTCATTCTGATGTGTGCTGGCTGTCACCCTGTCCCTCCCACGTTGGGCCGGACACTGCCACTTCATCTCTTCTTGCCACATGAAGGAAAAGTGAGGAAGGTCTGATAATACCAGAGATAAAGGCAAAATAAAGGGTGTAAGGTACCGACTGACTTTATATAACTTCCACTTCACAATCTAGTGCTTGAGGCCTGATTTATGTTTTGTTTTGAGTCAAATTTCACATGTAGTTGTTTAAGGTGGTGATTTCGAGTGCTGTCTGTGAAGTGGGTGGTAACACGCTCCTGCACGTCCTCATGAAAGTAAGCGGCTTTTGGAGTGAGAAATCGCCGTGCATGTATCATCTTGTGCTTGGGTAGGTACCCAGTGAGCTGCGTTCGCTGCTAATTTCACAAAGAATACCTGAGAAAGGTTCACAATTAACAGTTTGCTCATTTATTGCTCCTTGTATTTACGCCTCCATTACTGCTGCAAGCATGATCTGACACAGGCTGAGGTTGGAAGATATTGCCATTGATTTCTGTGGGTGTTGAAGACCCCATGCAGCCCATGTTCGTTGCTTGGGCAGTTGTCATCCCTGTGTACAGGGGCTGTTCAGCTTCTTACTCAAGGAGGATTTGAAAAGTGGCTAAAGACGATCTGATAGGAGGTGAGGATGGGCTCATCCACTTACTCGTCTTCTGGATTTCATCCCCTGCAGCTGCCAGCTCCCACTTCATAACCTGTCCTGGCCTTGGGGCTTCTCCAGTCCTTCCACGAGCAGATTCAGCTCCCTCACCCAGCGAGGGAAAATGGATGTGTGTTTGAACCCCCTTCTTTGTTTTGGCAGCAACAGACAACCAGTGCCAGCAGCACTGCAGGCAGGGAAGTTTGCAGACGCGTGACGTTCTGCAGGGTCTGAGCTGCTGTGGAAGGATGATCAGGGGCCTGCAGGCTAAAGGTGGCTGGAGAGTGGCTGTTGAAGGATGCATGTGCCAAGGAGAGTTGTTCACCTTATCTGGGATCCTAGCATGGATTAGGTCACTGCTGTCACCATTGTTGCTTGATCAGTGGTTGGGTGTTTAACCTCTTTGTACTGATTTCTTCTTCCAGCATCCTCCTTTCTTCATCAGGTTGTGTCTGAATATATCACTGCCATGTTCCAGTATTTAAAGGGTGGCTATAGAGAGGATGGAAACTCCATTTTTACAAAGAGTCCCATGGAAAAGACAAGGGGTAATGGGTACAGGTTACTCCCAGGGCGATTTGTATTGGAGAGAAGAGGAAATTTTTTCACAGTGAGATCATCCATTTGATTAATCTCCCCAGGGAAGTGGTGCATTTCCCAATTTTGGAGACTTTTAAGATGTGGCTGGAGAGGGTGCTGGGCCATCTTGTCTAGACCATGAAAAGTTGGACCAGAGGATCCTTAAGGTCCCTTCCAACCTGGTATTCTTTGATTCTGTGATACAATCAGTAGAGAGAACACTGTAAAGCTCTATTACATCATAACTGCTGCACACATGACAAACAAAGCTCCTGAGTTTAGCACTAATGGTGTTACATATTCAAAAGACACCTGGTGATCAGCACAAGTGTGCTTGTCCCCATCCTGATGACTCTTCTTCTGGCCTCTGGATTCAACGCCGCAGTTGCTTTGGTGGTTTTAAGCCCCACCTCTGGAAATGAGCCGTGCGCGGGACCCGCTCGGTACCGCCTTCCTTGTGCGATGCCTTCCGAGCACTTGGAGGGTTTGAACTTTGTCTCCGTGGGCTCCGTTTGCTCACTGGAAAATATTTTCTGTGGCAGGACTAGCCCTGTCCGGATTTCGAGATCTGAACAATAAAAACCTTGGTACAAGCTAATCTTCCCACTCTGGCCTCCATATGCCTGTGTTTGGCAGCCTCGACGGGCTGTATCCCTGATTGAGCCTTCATTACGCCGTTAATGAGATGTGAAGAGCTTGTTGCAGCCAGAGCAGTAATATGAGACCACCAGCTGCTTTGAGTGCAGTTTTTTTGATACCTGAAGTCTTGGGTATGAATTACAGATGACAGGATTTTCTTACTTGACTATGTATGTCACTCACACACAAGTACTGCGTGTGCGTGTCTTCCTCCGAAATCTGAGTGCAGGTTTTTTCATGCAGGATCTTTGCATTTCATTAAAGGATAGGAATGCTATAAATTCGTTCCATATTCATGCCGTGAGTAACTAGGAAGGTTAAGGGATGAAAACTAATCATCGAGTTTGGCTGAAAGATTTCCAAACAAATCTAGAGAGGGGTTTTGGAGAGAAACCTGCACTTTGTTAGAGCCATCAGGGAGCTAAATTTGAGTGAAAGCATAAGCTGAATCATGTGAGTACATTTTTATAGCATTTATGGACATTTTAGAAACTTTCCAAAGGACTGGGTTATCGATATGGACACTCCTTACAGGAAAATTTATGCTGTTTTTGTCAGAAGTGTTGGTCGAAAAGAACTGCCCCAGAGTTATGGGTACTGGGGTTGGGAAAAGGTACTGGAAAATGGGGTTCAGGTTCCTGAGCCAAGTGAAGAATACCCATCTTTTAAACCTTACTTGGCCATGTCACCTGTGAATGAATGCCCTTAGCCCGTGGCTGTCCTGTTATCCCCCTGTTATCCCAGCTGTTTTAGGGGAGCAAGTCTCCTTCTCCTTCTTGTTATTTTTTTTTTTGCTTCTTAAAATTCTGGTCTACAATAGGAAATGTTTTAAAAACTTGAAAGCTTTTCCAGGGTTGGAATTTTTTTTTTGCCTGCGTCATTCTGACTGCAACGGGCAACGTGTCTTTTCTGTCTTGAATTTCTCCGATAAAAGCAATGGTGGAAAATCAGCTTTATTTTCAGTTCGAGTAGCATAAAAGCCTTACATTGCTCTTTGATGAGTCTAACCAGCCGCTTAAGGCCTCATCCTCCCTTGCTTGAGGGGAAAAAAAAAAGGCAAAAAGGTGCTCTTTGCTCTCACTGCTTCAGCTGGCTGCTGCCTGCCGGCTGTTTGGAGAAGGAGGCAGCAGCAGGGCTGTGTCTCCAGCTTGGAGACCTATGGCCAGGAGAAGAGGTTGAACGTGTGGAACAGGGACTCTGGTGTGTCCTTCTGTGTATTGATAATCGACATGTGTGCGCTGCGGCATCGATCCTGCTTTTTAGTGGAGCGAGGAGAGGCAGTCAGCCACAGCAGGGTTTTATGCATTGCTTTCCAGTGTGTTGAGGGGAAGTGTGGGTCTGCTGTCACCTGCTCCAGCACAGCTGCTCCCCTGGGCAAACAGGGAGAAGAGGAGAAGCTCACCTGGGGATTTAGAAGTGGTCCTTTTCCCATACCTAAATAGTGGAATTGCAAAAACAGTTGTTCCCCAAATACTAAGGGAGGGTTGTGATTCGTGGCTGACTTAGATGCCTCAGCATTTGTAGGTGCCAGTCTAAGGTTTTCCTTCTGTTGGGGCTTCTTTTCAAGGTTTTCTCCTCTCTCTACACTCCCTAACATCTGAAAAGCTGCTGGTTCTCTGTGTGGGAGGTACTTTCAGGGGCATTTATAATTGCTCCTGCCTATTTGCGGGTTGATTCTTAAGGAATCTATGGAAACATAACCCCTAAGGGATCACTGTCCAGCTCTTTAACCCTGGTGGAAATATAATCATAGAATATTTTGGGTTGGGAGGAACCTTTAAAGGCTATCTTATCTAGTTCAACCACCCTGCAATGAGCAGGGACATGTTCAATTAGATCAGAGCCCCATCTACCCTGAGCTTGAATGTTTCCAGGGATGGAACATCCACCTCTCTGGGCAACCTGTGCCCATGTTTTGCCACACTCAGCCTCATAACCTGCGGATTAAAACAAGATTTAGGGAGGTGATGTTTAGGGGGATGACACAGACACCTACAAGCACTCAGGAAACCTGGCTAAAAAACCTCCCTGCTAGTATGAGAATTATATGATCCTTTTCTGCACCTGCCAGAACGGGAGCCCATTAACACTCACAGTTATTTGGTCAGGTGGCCAGTTTGCAGGAGAAATGGACATTCCTGCTCTGCCCTTCTGCCAAAAAGGAAGAAAAGTCACCAAAAAAACTCAAGTGAAGACTGGAATTGTTCTTCAGAGAACTGTGGAAAGTGAAATGTGTGGAGGCTACAAGAGAGGGTGTTAAATTTGCACAGAAAGCTGACTGCTGAGGAGGATGTTATCTGAGCAATTCATCACGGTATCTGAAATGTCAGGAGTGGAGGCCTGGGTTCAGTTCAGGGAATCTCCATGGTCTCAGTTGTTACTGAGAATAAAGACTTATTAACCCAGGTCAAGGAGCCACAAAACATGCCCTTGGAAGAAGGAAATAACAGCACGGAGAGATTTGCAAGGCTTAGCTACGTTGGGTTTAACGCGATGGGTAATAAATCCATGTGCGGGTGCTGTGCTGGATCCCTACCCCTTGAGTTTGTCTGAAAAAGCTAAAATAATCCTCCATCTAGTTCTTCATTTTCTTGTGATACAGGTTCACTGATAAAGGCAGTACCTGGCAACTGAAAATCCACCAAAGTAAACCCTTTAAATGGAGTGCTGTTACTGCAAGGTTTTAATGTCTTTGTGCAGCAGTTGTGTTGTTTTGCTTTTGTTCGGTCGCTTTGAATTTAGTTTGAAAAACTAATTCCTATATCCTCTTAGGATTAACTTCATCACACCCCTACACACTTCATCTGTTTTTGTTTGTTGGTCTTGAATCCCTGGGACTGTCACAGCAGGCAAGATGCACGGGCTGGACTGCAACTTGTGTAGATGACCCTTGTAATTAGGGATTTCAGCTGTGGCACTACGGACTGATGATGAAAACAGTCCTGAGTTTCGCCTTGTATAATTGTAGTTTGACATTTTTGGTTTGCTAAATGCTTTCATAACTAAAAGGGATGTATTATCCAATAGAGAAAGGATATTAATGTTGACACTGTTGGCAATTAAAAACAATTTTGGAAACTGAGTTTTACTACTCCCGATTGCTTTTGAAATAATTTGGTTTTCAGTGTTACTTTAGGATTGGTTCATTTATTACGTCTTTTTTCTTGTGTGACAATGAGATAATTGCTATTTATTTTTTATCCTGCAAGCAATTATAATCAAAGCAGCCAAATATAGAGTCTGCTTTGACCTGGAATCAGAGTGACCTGTCAACATGAGGCTACTGTAGTCTTCAGCTTTTCAATTTAATTTTATTTCATAGGCGCTCACCAGAATGCATTCAGTAGGGCTGAAAAAATTGTGGTTAGAGTTTTCAGTGTTCATTAATTACAGTGGTGCAGAGCTGTAGGAACAGGCGGATAAGAACAACTTTAGGTTGGCTATTAATAGCAGAAATTGTGATCTTTTATCTAGAGCTGGGTGGGCTGTGTTGGGCCAGTGTCCGAAGCAGCCAGAGGAGGGGAAGCTGGCAGGCTACCAAGGGAGGGGTAGCTGCAAATTAGGGGAAAATTTCAAAGAGTTGACTCGAGCCAAGTTTTGTAAAAGGAATCAGAAAGTATTTTATTTTTAAAGTTAGCCGTTTAAGGTAAGGCTCAGCTTTCGTATTGAAAGGTCTGTGTACACCTAAGATTGTAGAAGTTGTTTTCTTTGATGAAAGACCTGGACATCTACAGCTCTGTTGTAGGAATAAAAAGGGAATGAATATGAAATGAGATGGAGTAAATAATGCTGTTAAGTAGTACCTGGAAAGAAATTCAGAGCAAGGAACAAGGCTCTAGAGGCAGGTATAAATGCAGAAGACAGAAGTAAATAGCTGTGCAGTGGGTGGAAGGATACCATTTTTCAGCAAATTCACTACTTAAATGCCATGTTTGATTTAGTTATGGTGGGGAAGCCACTGTGTGCTCACAGATGGGAAGGAACTAAAACGGTGTGCTCTGTGACCAAATCCTTAACACTTACACAGGATCAAGGCAAATGGCTTTGGTCACTGGACAGTGATTTTGGAGGTTATGCTTCATGGTCCTTACTAATTTCTTTGTAAAAGTGAAAAATGCAAATCTACAATACCATTGAAGTCATGTATTGAAATGCCCCTATCAACATGAAATGGTGTCACTGGTGGAGGTATTTTATTCTGGCAGTATTTTTCATTAAATTAAACATCCTTCAGTGAGAACTTGCTTTTCCGTGAAGTCCCTCTTTGCACTTCCAAGGCAGAGTTTTTTGCACTTAGAGGGAGCATTGTGTTTGTGTCTCATGGCTCTGCAGCTGCTGCAGGACTAAGCAAAGCTCCTGTGCCAAGTTCTTTTCCAAGAGCAAAGATAAAATCTCGGGTTTATACTGCACTGTTTGGGTTTGGCCTCGAGTTTTAAGGCGGAGCAGGTGTGTCAGGATATGGTGTGGGCGCTGTTGGTTGAGGTTAAGAAGTGTCTTGCCTTCCTGGCTCATCCCCCTCCTGTCTGCTGGCATCGACCTCCCTCACCCAGGTCTGTCCAAAGTGTCACAGGCTCGTGCAGGCTTTTTCAGTAATGGGGTTATTTTGATGGATGTGTGTTAGGGAACGATGCCTTGGCAGGTACAGTGGCAGCTGAGAGGGAGGTGCTACCTCCTGCAAATGGGGGGCCACAGGGCTGAGTCAGGGGTGCAGAAACCAGCTCCCCTGTTCAGCTGGGGTTGGAGCAGCACTTCAGACCATGTCTTTGCAGCAGCAAAGAATGTGTATTTTGGAGGCTGAGCCTGTCATTCGTGCTTGTGCTGAGGTACCAGTGCTGGAAAGCTTCTACAACCCATCAGTGACCTGGGATGGGCAGTTTCAGATATGCTGTTGCCCAAGGTCACTTTGTAATGCAGCATCTTTGTAGAGAGTGAGGTTGATGCTTGGAAGTTCAGCTCCAGAAACGCAACACTTAGAAATCTGGGAGCAATGAAGAAGGTTGGTTTAACAAGGTGGGGAGGGAGTTCAAAAAGGTACGCTGAATCCTCTCCTGAAAAAGCCTCCTTTTAAATTTAAAGTTTATTGCTTTGTCTCGACTTTCAGAAAACCTGCATGAAACTTCATTGCCTTTGAAAGCTTGATAGAAACTCTTGAAGTACTTTGACTGAAACAGAAAATTTAATAGTGAGGCATTTTGAACACGGAATGATGTTTGTGGGCAAGTAATTTAAACAGGTAGTAATATGAAACAGTGTTGTACTTGAAAGGCTACAACTGGTGTACACACAAAAATGGGCAGGAATATCACTGGGAGCAATAAAATCTAGGGATGCTTCATACTGCTTTCATTGCAAACAGTTTTTATGGTATGGCCTGTGAAGCAATTGAAATGCAGAGAGCTGGCACATCACTAGATTGATAATTCCTCCTGCTATTTACAGCTTATTCTCAGTACAGATGTCCCCAATTCTTTCTTTCTATCACATTAAAGTTTCTTGTCTGCTTCTATTTCACGCCTGCCTCAAACGTAGCATTTTTCAAAATTGTCCCTCCAATTTATTTTTTTCCCCCTCTTTAAAAGTTTATATCAGATGAAACCTAACTGCTGGGTTTACACTTAAATTTTTAACAAGCTCATTTTTAAGATCAGTCTTCTTTGAGAGAGCACTTGGCTGATCCATCAATAATTATGTAGCAGTAAAGCAACTGTGTAAAAATGGCACCTTTGTGCCGAACAGATTGGTTTGCAGAGACACTGACAAAGATGAATGTTTATTACAATTTACTGCTTTTGGTTCTGCAGACGCAATATAGCTATTTTCTTTTTGGCTTAAGTGTCACAAAAAGTAATTTCCAATTGTGGGATGTTTATGGTAATAAGGATGTATAACTAGGGAGAGCCCAGGCTGACTTTCAAATACCAGCGTGAGTTTGCAATGCTGCTGGTTTAGAAAAAAAATAAAGACCATTTTTTGGTTTATTTTTTTGGTTTATTTCTTGTTTTATTTCTTTGCTTAACAAATTTTTTAAGCAATCACTAGGACAGAACAGACAGGGAATCCTACAGTGTCGTTTAGTTACTCTTCTGAATTAATTGCTATTATATTAATTGCTGGTTCTTCAAAATTTGGCAAGCTTCCTCATTCTCCTTGCTGCATCCAAAGATTTCTACTGTTAATTTTACTACAACATGAAGAAAAATGAAATGTCTGAAATTAACACGACAACCGGATATTGTTGTTCTTGTTTCCTTTCTTTTCTTTTTTTTTTTTTTTTTTTTAAAGTGCCAGCACAATTAAGGCTGTGATTTAGATGACTTGCAGTGTTCAAATCTGTCCTCTTCTTTCGGGCAGAACGCAGAATAACGTAGTCTGTAAGTTTTTATGGCCGGTAGATGCACGGTCAGTTCGGTCAGCCAAGCTGGTTGGTTGCAGTGTCACCGCAGTGATGAAATCATCTCTTGGTAGCAGCTGAGAAACACCTTGGGAATTAAACTTTTGTGGATGCAGATGTCGGGATCCCTGCCTCCGCAGCCTCCAGCGCGGCCCCTGGGTGCTCCTTCACTGGATTTCCCCAGGCTGGTGCCGGGGCACGGATGTCTTGGCACAGCCATGCTGGCTGGCTGTCAGTGGTGCCTGAGCTATGAGGTGCTTCCATCGACTTGAAAACCTCTTCTGGACAAAGGCAAAAATTCCCAGTGAGAAGTAGTGACTTGGCCTTATCGGGGGTGTGTTGTGCCCAGTTTGGAGGGAGAGGTGCAGTTGGTCTTGCTCCCAAAAGACCCTGGAGTGGCAGAGCTCCAGCTTCATCCCCTTGGTCCCTGCAGGCCATGACAGAGCTGAGGTGTCCACGTGCCTGGTTCTCCTTGGCAGGAATGAGGAGCTGTTCCACAGACCAGTTTGCTGCCCCAGCCCTCAAGTCTTTGTGGCAATTTGTAGCTACGTCAGCAAACACTTTCAAACCCGCATCATTCATTTCAGTTGGCATTCACTGACAGTAATGCTCCTTTGCTTGGCTTTGTTTTAGCATTTAATAATTTTTATGTTGGTTTTGATGGCGTGAAGGGAGTTTAATGGGAGTGGTTTGTCTGGACTTCAGTATTCTCTGCTTTATCTTGCTAGTAAGATTCAAAATCTTACTCCTTCAGGAGACAGGGCTTCTGTGCACCTTGCAAGCTCTTCCCCCATCAGTCCTTTCTGTCTGCCCATTATTCTGGGCTTTTTTCACTTCGCAGTTAATGATGCTAAAGTCTGCTGTGGAAAGTGTTTATCTAGTTAAAACTAGCTTAAAGAGCAATACATCTTATCTAAGAAGTAAAGAAAAATATAAATAAACATCTATTTCATAGAACAGGACAGTAGGTCTGAATTTTAAATCATTATCTTAATAATTTAAATAATTAAATAATCTTTAAATCATGGACTGCGTTTTATTTTTAATGAAATACTAGAAAGTTATCCAGAGCTTATTTTCAGAAGATAACTTTGGTTTAGTTAATTCAAAATAAACTTTCCCAATTTCAGAGAAATCAATATTACATGTGATGCTGAGTGTGTTTAAATGAATTGGTACATGAAATGTACATCCCTGTCTCCCAGTGGGCTGGGGACACATAGTCATGTTTCTGAGAACTGGTGCCATAATCCACTATGTTACGGTGAACCTAGATTAAGGCCCACGGGAAAGCATTGTTATTCAGTTAATTAAAGAAAAACAACTTTGATACTGTGCCATATGCTGTACAATAAAAGGGGTGCGTGGCAGAAAGAGCCATGAATCCTTTCAGTGTATGTGAGACCGAGCCATGATTTGTGACTTTGTTCTTGCCTCTGCAATACCGTGTTAAGTAGGGGCCTCTGTATTTAAATGAAGAGTTAATTGCATGTGGATGTGGGACTTTATATTTTCCAGTGCACTACTTGGAATGCTTACTTGGTTTTCAAGACTTACTAAAATCTGTCCAAAGTCTTCATTTTCACTTTGCATCTAATCAGCATTTAAGCAGAGTCCTTTGTGTGCCTGTAACCTGGAGAAGATGGGCAGACTGGGGAGAAACTGTAAACTCAGCAGTACATAACTTAACTAAAATGACATATGAAGGATAGTCCTGTTAGTATATAAACTTTATATACAAGTCAGATGTTGAGATTAATCATAAGGACAGGTTGCACAAGCAGATGGCTGGCCTTTCTTATAGCCATTAGCTTGAAAGGCTGGCTTTGAAACTGGCTCTCTTCTCTGTAGGTGAATCGTGCTGCAGGGCTTTGTTGGGCAAAGGTTATTTCTCCAGCTCCACCTAAACCTTCTGTGCACAGAAGTGCTGTATTCCACCGTTCCTGGAGAATAAGGCAAATTATTCTCCAAGAACTTCTCCACACTTTCTTCTTTTGAAGAGTTGTGGTGTCAGAGGGCATTCCAGTGCTGTAATGATGGATTTCAAGCGTATGGAGTACACATGCTAATTGTGCTGTGCTTATGGATCAGTCTGTCCAAATGCCAAGGCTTCAGGGCCTCAGAGGTGCTGCAGGCAAAATGTTAAAATCCTTCTCCACTGTCTACTGTGCATCTGGGAAAAGGTTCATTGCAGTCCCTAAAACATCAGGGGAGACGAGGAGGAGGAGGTGGAGGACAGAGTCCACACACATCGTCTCCAGGAGTTTGCTGTGGTACTTGTGCTGCCTACAGCAGCTTGTGCTTTATCCACCTATGTGTTTCTCAGCCGTTGGCATGGTCAGAGACAAAAAGACGGCACTTCATCTAACAAGAAATTTCTCAACCTCCGTGATTTTTATTTAAAAGCATGGTCTGTGCTGGCTGCAGACATCTGCTGCATAATGGTCTGGTGCTCTTAACACAGATCTGCATTTCTGTAGCTGCCTCCTTTTAAGAATTCAAGTATCTCCTAGTTCCAGGTTTGTAAACCCCAGCTGGTGATCCTGATCACCGAATCAGTCAGGATCTTAAGTGTCATCTCTCTCTGTTTCATGCCTCTGATAGTCCTGGTGGCATAAAACCCTGCCTGATGCCTGCTCTGAGTCCAGCCCCCATCCACCTCAGAGGCTTTTCTTTTGGGTCAGGTTCCCCACCTACCTGCTTGGTTTTCAAAGCTTTTTCTTTTGACAGGGAAGCTTTCTGCTCTTGCCTGTTATTCTAATATAGTAATAGCAAGTAATAAGAATAAACTTTTACCTTCTCTTTCCTCCCCCCATGTCTGTAATTCCCTGTTTGCTATTTCTCATTAGCAATGAAGGAAGAAGCTGGGTAACAAAATGAGAAATTTCTTACCTGATAATTTTCTTTCAGTTAACAGCTTCTCACCATCCAGCCCACCTGGACAGTGTGGTAAATGCCCAGGGTACATATTGACTTTTTTCTCCCTCTAAATAAAGACTCAGGTATATAATTTCATGAACTATATTGTGATGTTGTCTTAGTGCTCATAATTGGCTGCTGGAGCATTTCTGTAGTCCAGGTGGCTTCTGCTGGCTGGTGCTGAGCTTGTCATCAGATTTACCATAGACCAGCTCTGAACCTCAGAGGAGGGGGTCAGCCCAGCTTTGCTGAGAGATGGTAAGGGTGAGTAGGAGAAAGTTTTAAGTGGAAAGTTCAACTCATTCCACTTACTTGCTCATCTGGGTGAGTTATTTTGGTAGACTGTTTTTAACGTGGTGTAGCCCTTTGATCCAGGCCACAGTGCTGGAAGGAAGAGAAGGACTGTTACTTTAATGGGAGAGCTGACACAGGCCAGATTAACAGGGAAGTGAGTCTGTGGCCTTTGAATGCCCAGCACAGGCCCATGTGTCTGTCCCCCAGGTGGGGAGCTGGGTATGGGGATAAGTGTGGTAACTCTTGACTTGGCAAGAGACATGTCAGAGTTAGGCTGGGCTCTGGTTTGCATTTCCTTGTGACAGTTCAACCATTTGTGCTTCTTCTAAAGGAAAATAGCTCTGATTTTTGGGCCATCATCTGAGCCAACCATGACTTTTCAGCGGTGTCCTAGGAATGTAAGTTAACTTTGCTTTTGCGTTCCAGTCAGTCAAATTAGCCTTAAAATGTTATATTTCAAGCCTCCTCATTTTTTTACTGTGACTTTGTAGCTTAAAAACTGTCTGTATATATATCATAGTGTCACAGAATCATGGGATGGTTTGGGTTTGAAGGGAACCTTAAAGATCATCTAGTTCCAAATCCCCTGCCATGGGCTGGGACACCACCCACTAGACTAGGTTATATATTTCATTTATATGGCTGTATACATTTAAAAATTTTCCCTGGTGGGACAGAAACGTATTCACAGTTTAAAAACATAGATAAAAATAATCCAAGCAGAATTCTTGGATTTGCTTTTAAGTTCTCTGTAGTGCAGAGCTCACCATTGTGTTTTAGTTGTTGTGGGGTGCTGGAATAGATTTACTTCTCAATAAAACACATGTCCTCCTTCTGGGGTGGCTGAGTGCTGGCCAGGCAAAGATCCTGGGCTTGCAGGGACAGACAGCAGAGCATTTAGTGCCCACGGCAAGACCTGGCTGCTTCACCGGCGAGCTGCAGAAATGATGCTTCAGCACTTAAACATTAAGCCAGCTGTTCCCTTTACTGCTGGCTCGGGTGTAAAGTGCTCTTGCTGTTTTACATAGTGGCCTGGCAGTATGGGGAAAGTGAGCTGGAGTGGGATCTGAGCCTGGCTGCTTTTGCTGTCGGCTCTCCAGGGTGTTGGACAGCCCTCGCCCTCTGCGAGAGATAACGGCAGCGCTCTGCCCTTGTGGGGTTTGGAGAGGCGAACTGATTAAGATGCTGATCAGTTCTTCTCCTTGGCCTCTCCCTTTATATAAACTGTTACTCTTGGATCCCCCTGCACAGATTTAAAAAAACGCAGAAAATACAGGCCAGAAAGCACCAAAAAGAACGAAGGGTGGGGGAAGGGAAAGGGAGAGAAAAGATGCCAAGAACAGCATAAAAGGCAAAAGAGGAAAATGCAGCAGGGAATTGGTGATCGGCTGGAAAAGAGCAGTGAGTAGGGGAAGTCTGTCTTTATAGTCTCCATTTTAAAAAGTTTTAAGTCCTCCTGCTCAGGCAGGAGGGGATGAACGTGTGATCGTGGGCTCAGATGTGAGTGTGTGGCACCTTTGGCAGGAGCACCGTGGTCGGTCTCGGTGCTCCCAGATGCAGAAAACACAAGGTGGAGAAGATTTGTGTCTCTACCTGGGAGCTTGTACCACTTCTGGGCTTTGGCGCTGAAAAATGGCATTTGTGGTAGTTAGTATGTTTCTGGGTGAGTGTTGGTCAGTTTGATGGTTACTAGTTTCATCAGTAAAAATTAGCTTCTTTGATCCTGTTCAGAGCAGCTGCCCGCTCACCCCTCAGTTGTGACAGCGGGGTTGTGAGGGCAAAAAAGAACGACAAGCTGCATCATGTATGTTGCATAAATCATGCTCTTTTTCATTGTTTTCCAAAGGTGTTTGTGGGACACAAATGTTATTCCAGAAGAGGAACCTCTGCTGCTGATTTTCAGGGCAGTGTCAAGGTATTCTTCAGTTCAAAAGCTTAATGTTCAGCTGTATTTGTTTTGGGAGGTTGAAAGGGTTTTTTCTTAAGGGCTTTTTATACTGCTGTGTAGTTCAATGACCATGAGCTTACCTTTTCAAAGAAAACTCTTCAGAATCAGAAAGGTTTTCTTTATTGCTGGACTGGTTTTGTACTACCTGCTTTAAAAATATACATATTGCAGGGAGGTTTTGTGGAAAGAATGGAGAGATTAACTATTTTTCTGATGCTTTAAGTTTAAGCTAACGAGTTTCCATGTCTGTTAGATGAGTGGTCTAAAGGTATAACATTTAACTGGATATGAAATATGTGGATGTGGTTTGGTTAGATCCTCTGTGGGCTGTGAGGTGAAACAACAGCATTTGTTTCAGGATGGATGTGCTCTCAGGAAAGCAGCAGGGTTTGGTGGTTTGGGGGTATTTTTTCCAAAGTGGAAATTTAATTTATAAAAAATATGTTCAGTATCTAATAAAAGTTTGGTGAGAGACGACCGACTGCAGGAAAAGCTTTTCTCATAATTCATTCCCATATATCATTAAGCACACAAATTTGAAATTCTGTTCCTGTGACGGGGTAATTGTTCTGCGGCTGCCGTGCAACAGCGGCTGATGCGGGAGGGCTGTCGGGTGTCAGTCAGCTGCTGCAGGACACACGTAGCACCTGGAGCTTGAGTCTCAGTGTGAGGAAATAGGCTCAGGCACTTCATAAAGATGGGTTTGTAGTTCTGCAATGTGTTAAGGCCCGATCCTGAAGGAAAATCTCCTTCTGCCTACAGCAACAGGGATGAGCCCAATGTAGTGAGTGCAAACCAGTTGGGGCTGCTCCCAGCTCTTAGTTTGCTTTGCTTTGTGAGAGGGTCCTGTTTTCCATAGACAGGAGTGAGGAAATAGCTGATGAGCTTGTACATCCCTGCCATCCCTGACCTTGCACAGCCACAATAGTAGACTATGTGGAATTTCTTTGTTTTCATTAGATGGTGCCTTTTTCCTCTTTGCCCTTCATTTGCACCCATTTGGGCTTTGTCTCTCTACACTTTTTAGAGTCCAAGTATGAGGAGCTGGCCAGTGGGCACTTTGCAGATCCAGGGCTGTGTGCCCTGGCACTGCCAGGCAGCCTGGCGCCGGCCGGCAATGCTTCCCACCATCCCTCGTCAGCAGGAATGAATGTTTCTGGGAAGACGGGGCCTCGCTCTGCATGGTGTGGTGTGTTTGCTTTCTCTGAGGAACTAGCAGGCTGGAAACTTGGCTTTGGCTGGAGAGGACCCCGTAACCTTGTCTTGGCAGAAGGAAATAATAAAGTGACAGACTTCATTTCTCTTTATGCTGTATGTGTGGCCTCATGTGCTCTGTACACCATCAGACTAAATCCTGGTGTCGATTTGGCACTTTGAAGGAGTAGGCTGTAATTTTCAACGTGGCTTCAGGTACAATAAAATAAAAACCATTTTGACTTAAATACGAGCATACACGTCATGTGTTTTCTGACCTTATTTCGTCAGTAAGTGCAGTCAATTTTGCCCTGTCCTTACGTGTTGTTTTTGTGGAATACTTTTGCTGTGACAGCACATGATGATGCTGCTGAAGGTGAGCAGGGGGAACAGGAGCCCTCGGCAGCCATGAGGTTCATGGTGTGGGATGGGAGCATGGCAGAGAGGGCTGGCATTGCATAAAGAAGTGCCTAATCGGGAGCAGTGAGGTTGGCAACAGCTTAAAACTGCCGAGATAACCTCCCAGCCTGCTCCGGCGGGAGGCTCCTAGCTCATATTAATAAAACTCGCAGTGTTACCTGCCCCACGGACTGTGCTCACGCCTTGATGTGTGGTGTGTTCATTTGCACACCATCGATCCTTGTACTTCATCCTGCACTGCTGCTGCTGCTGCAGCATTTTCACATCCATTTCTCTTCCCTGCCTGGTCTCTTCGGCACTTCGTCTCCCCGGCACCGCTGCCGCTCCCCTCCCAGTTACACACTTCTAATGACTGTTCTCTTCACTCCCCTCGGTACATCAGTTATCTTACCCTCCAGATGGGTTTGTGTCCCCTCTGATCAGCTAATCAATTATATTTTGGCACAGTTGTGCAGTGCCTTTTTTGATGCTAAGCTACCGCCTTCCTTCCCTTCGCACTCCTTTCAGGTCCCAAAGTGGCACAGGCACTGCTCATCAGTTTGGGCTTCTGAAGTGTTTCTGCCCTGTCGGGTCCCTCTGAGGATCTGCAGGAGCTTTTTGTGGCTCCTGTTGGGTTTAATCCCTCCCTGGAGAGCAGCAATCAACCCCACTGTTTCTGATGCCCTGGGCTCAGGTTTGTTGCTTAAGTATTTTTGTAGCTGAAAAAGCATCTCCCAACTCTTTTCAGGGTGTGTTGTGCTCTAGCCCCAAAGTATTCCTTAAATACTGGGTGTACTTAGCATCTGGTGTTGTGCTGAATAGGTGGAAGGGTTCTTTGTTTCAACTCCTTTGGCTGTGAAATGGTGCAATGAAGGACGTATTTGCTGCATGGGGCCAGAGCACCAAGTGCCTTCTATTATATCTACTCTGGAGGATTTCCTGGGAAGTGTTCAGCCTCCATTTCTGTCTGTAAGGAAATCCTCTTATCTGGGCAGAGCAATAAATAGTACTGCCTCCTGTAATAGAAACAGAAAAACACATTCTTCACGTGGCTGTTTTTAAAAATGTGGGGTTTAAAATATATCAGCTGGAATGATTCTTCTGTAATAAATCCCCATAATAGTGTGCTGTGTATACATTTAACTAGCTGCACAAAGGTAGCGAGAGGGGGAGACGGTGTGTTAAAAGTGGGTTTAGTGTGCATTTAGTAATGACAAGAACAGTAAATAATCCTACAGGTTTACAAACCTAATCCCCAGTGTCTGATTGTAGCCCTTGCGTCTACTGGAGTAGCTTGGAAAGACATTAAAAGGCTGTAAGGAGAGGGCTTTGTGGGGGGGCGTTTATTTTTAAATATTTGGGGAGCTGGCTGGGGTGATTGATGGTTCTAAGTGGTATGAATGTAGCTGATTCAGTACCTTGATGGAAAGCTCTAGAAGTGCCCATCCTTCTCCACTTGCTGCAGAGATATTAGGTGAGGATGGAGTATGCTGGTCCTCGCTGTCTTGCTTTGCACTCTTCCTGATGATCCTTTCATTTAACAACTGGATTTGTAGGGCAGGGTGGGAGGGTTGTTGTTTTTAATGCCCAACTTATTTTTTGCCTGTGCCCTGCAGTAAAGTGGTTGTTTTCCTTTACAGAAGAAATCCGCGATGTCTCAGAGCTGTGCCACGTGATGCTGCTGCTTTTAAATAAGCTTTTAAGAGGCTGGACCAGATGTTGGCCACATCTGTGTTTTCATTTCATCGAACATTTCATTTCGACCCTTTTATTAAAAGAGAACATGATCATTTAGAAATTGTTTTGAGAAGTTTAGCAGCTGGGAAGATTTTTCTGGTATATAAAAAAGCAAGGGGTTTAGTTTCCGTGCCCTGCAGTGAGCTGGTATAGCATCAAGCAGACGGATATTTGTGGCAGGTAGGGTCTGCTCCTGTTGGAAGCGATTGCCATGGAAATTTTCATATCAAAATGGATGTGTTCTGTTTTGAATTGGCGTTCCGTAGCAAAACAATTTTTTTTTTCTCAGTTAAAGCATTAAACTAGGGATTTGAAGGCACCTTCTCATCTGAAAAACCCATTTAATGAATACCTATCACTTTGGCAGAAAAAAGGACAACTTGCAGGCAGAGGGATATCCTGCAATTACTCCCTCCGCTGCTGTTACAGGGTCTAAGAAATGCTTATTACATATAACTTCTGGATTCTTCTCTGCAATTTACCAGTTGGAGAATGAGTTTTCCATCCCTGTTGCTAATTGATGCAATGAGAAAAACTGGCACCTAATTCGGTAACAAGTTATATTTGAAATGACAAGTGAAATTGTTCATGGTGCCTGAAATTACATCAT
Source organism: Oxyruncus cristatus (assembly GCA_013399855.1). Taxonomy (NCBI): domain Eukaryota; kingdom Metazoa; phylum Chordata; class Aves; order Passeriformes; family Cotingidae; genus Oxyruncus; species Oxyruncus cristatus. The sequence continues at coordinate 1,184,406 of VXAY01003412.1, forward strand.
TTTCAGTCTGGCATGTTAGGACTGTGTAAGGGAACAGACACCTACTGTACTGTGACATATTAAATTTTAAACCTCTGATCCAAAAATATAGCAGGGTATAGGAAGAGCAAGGTGTATAATGATGAAAAGCAGTGGCAGCTTGATTTCAGTGGGATATATAAGATGCTTTGGCAGTTTTTATAACAAATAATATTGGGATCAATGTTATGTGAAGTTGAGCAGTGAGTTGAGTAGTTCTGTCACCACTTCCAAATTTTGGTTTTCTAACCTACGATTTTCAGAACTTAATAATGATTTTCAAGGTTGGCTGCCTTTTTCTTTGTTCCTAATTCCAAGCCTGTGCAGAGAGTGTGGACAGCTTAGTTTACCTGGTGCAATGAATATGGAAGAAAAATAAATCCTGTATTTGTGCAGGTAAACCAAACTGAAAATTGGGATCTCAGCTCCGGCAGGAGAGACGTGCAGCGCTGTTTTCCAGAATACCCTGCACTCCTGTGGGTGACTCCTCTCCACGCTTTGCATGATTATGTTTTTCTAAAAAAATTCCAGTGAATTATATTAAAAGGTGGCAAACCACAGGGATGTATTTTGTCACTTTGCTTTTCCTCTCTGTCCTTCAGCCACAGAGTGCTTGGCCGTGTCCTGTGTTTGCATCCCAGCCTGGCTGGTAGTGGGGTGCCTGCATGAGGAGCTGCTGGCACTGCTGCAGAAAATTCTGCTCTTACTGCACTATATAGAGATCAGACCAGAAGAAAAGCATATGTACTGATCAATTATATAGTTATTATAAAATATTTTACACTTTGAAGGTATTTTGGGGGAAAAGGTTGTGAAGTAAATCTGGTGCCTGGGACTAACGTGCAATTAATTTCTGAATGTAACAGCAATGAGAAATGCTCCTTAAGGCCTTTTCGGTCATATTAGCAGCACATTATCTGAATTGGTGAAGTTGGTATTGCATTTATGAGACAATCTCAGGAAAAAATCAAAGTATAGTGTTATGGAGGGCTGGAGCACCTTTCCTGTGATAAAAAGCTGAGAGAATTGAGATTGTTCAGCCTGGAGAAGAGAAGGCTTCAGGTGAGCTAGATGCGGCCTTCCAGTACCTAAAAGGGGCTACAGGAGAGCTGTAGAGGGACTTTTTATAAGGGTCTGGAGTGTCAGGACATTAGGGCATGGCATTAAACTGTTAGAAGTTTGAGATTGGATATTAGAAAGAAATTCTTTACTTTGAGGGTAGTGAGACACTGGAACAGGTTGCCCAAAGTTGCTGTGGATGCCCCATCCCTGGAAGTTTTCAAGGCCAGGCTGGAATGGGGCTTTGAGCAGCCTGGTCTAGTGGTGGAAGGTGTCCCTTGACAGTGGCAAGGATTTGGAATGAGATGGTCTTAAAGGTCCCTTCCAACCCAAACCATTCTGTGATTTTATCATTCCATGGTTCTGTGCTGTTCCTTGTGACATGGCATTGTTTTGGAGGTAAAACCTATTTTGCGTATGACTTGGTGTGGAAAGTTTAAAACTTTCTGGTGGTTGTTTAAGGTGAATTTTGAAAAGACATTTGTAAGCGCTCAGTGTCCAATACCAGTCAGTGTCTGTGGAGCTGAGCATCCAGACCCCTTGCACCACCTCAGGAAGCTCAGCCTCTATCCCTAACCAGGTGTTTTGGTTGGATTCACAGCCCTATGATTTCATGTACTTCAGGCAACTGGTTTAAACTCCTGAGATTTGCCAAGCAGAGCATCGTTTGTATCTTCTGGGAGTGCTTGTAGTTCCAGCCTTTGCTTGTTTCACTATTTGGTTGCCATAAGTTGCTGTTGGATCAAAGAACTGCTGCTGCCACCCCCCTCCACCAGTCCAGAGCTGTGCAGGAGCACCAGGCTGGGGAATCAAACCATTCAAAAATCTTGGTTTGTGGGAAGACACATCACCAGTACTGGGGAGTGGGAATTGTGAAGATGCCAAGCTGCTTTGCACCATTTTGGTTTTAATTTGTTATTGCAGATTGTTGAAACTTAATTTGTTTACCTGGTTTTTTTTCTTCAGGTAAACTGGTTAGGTCATCTCTTGTTTGATCTTTATTAGATGTAATGTAGATGACCAAGAAGATTGCTTCATTCCCCAGCTTAAGTCTTTGTTGAATAATTTGTTTTCTTCTCTACCTGGATACTTTAATAGTGTATTACTACAGTACTTTAATGTGATGTGGAAAATCAGGTTTTGCTGCTGTACACTGTGCCAGTCCCAAATTAGGCCTCAGTTCTGTGCTGTTATGCTTTTTAATGGACAGAATATTTAAAAATTTGTTTTCAGAAGAAGTCTTAATAGCTACCAAACTAGCAAAATTGCAGTGAAATTGTAATTACAGAAAGTGAAGAAGAAAGCCATCGTGTGACTGTCAGCATGATGTGTTATTCACTGGTCAGTGCTGCTTCCCTGAAAACAGAAGATATTTTCTAAGTCATAATTTTTGGACAAATTACTGACTGATGGGCTCTGACAGAGAAATTCTTACTGTGTTGGAAGAAAAAGGGTCATATTTTAAAATGGTTTCCCCAGCTTCCTGTTGAACATTTGTAGCTGTACCTTAAAATGGGGGGGGGAAAAGATGACTGGAAGTCTCTGACAGATTTTTAGCACTGAAGAAGACTGTGCTGACTCCTGAATTTTAAATTAATTCAGTGTGGTGGATTTGTGTGCACGTGTACCTCCATGCTGAAAATACTCAGCAACACATTAAACCTCCTGGATGAAGGTGGAAGGATGCAAATCTCTGAAGGACAATCCTGAAGCGTTACATTACTGTGGAACTTGAGTTGTGATGGATTTTGAGCAAACGTGGCTGATTAAAATGTGTTCTTTTCTGTAGGTGAGAATACGGGAGATGGCGAATTAGATCTGAGTGGGATCGACGACAGTGAAATAGATCGGGTAAGGTACCCCCTTATCCCGAGTGTCTCTGCATCTGGATGTCTGGGAAAGACAAAATGATTCTTACCTGGTTTATCCTCTACTCTCAACTGCCTCTTCTCTCTGATCTGTAGAGGGGTTTGAGCGATTTCAGTGATCTGAGGGCAAAGCTGATGTTCACACAAATGCGTGAATTTGTTGTTCCATGCCCAAGTTATATATATATACATATATGAGACTGCTGCTGCTGCTGCTTGCTCTTAGCATGCTGGAATAATTAAGTTTTAGAATGTCTTTTATTCTAAAGGAGGACTTTTAAAAGTTTGGTGGAGCTCTAAATTCATTATTTAATTAGATATATTTAACAAGATTACTAGATATTTTAAATAAGATTATTTAATAAGATATATTCAGCATAGGAGGCTGCCATGGAAACCAAATTGTAAAACCAGTATGTACAGCTTCTGTGTGCTTCCAAAGATTTCTGTAATGTTTTCTGGATATATTACTATTTGTGTGGCAGCAAAAAACACCCTGTATCATATAGCCTGAGCAGGGCAGACAGATGACTGTGGAAAATGGCTTGTTGGAGGCCACAGAGCAGGTCAGTGCTTGGGCACATGGCAGTCCAGCTCTCCTGTTGCTGGGCCTGACGCCCTCTCCAGCCACCACTCTGGTTTACAGTGTCATTGGAAAAGTGGCAATGCTAAAAACTCCTTTTGGGGTACAAAGTCACTGAGAATGTTGAGGTTGCACAGGGGTTACTGGTCTCTAAAACGTTGCTGGTGATGAGTGGACCGTAGCCGTGAAGTGGGACTTGCTGGGCTGGCCTTCAGTGTCTCACGATTGGAGAGGATGTGGAATGGAGGGAGTGGGAATGCTGAAGTTTTCCACTATAGCCAGTCCATAATTTAAACAAGCACAGGGGAAGAACAAGCACATTTTCTCCTCTTCCTAGGCTCTGTGATGAGGTCATAACTCTGCTTTTATGACTTCATGTTCATTTCTATGGCAATAGACTGTAATATTGTAAGCCCACGATTATGAACTCTCTGAAAGCCTAAGCAGGATGAATAACTGAGCTAGGAAGAAGTGGGTTTTACTATTATGGTGCACTTTTAATAGAAGCAGATGAAAGAGTAAAAATATTGGTCTGATAAACCAGGACTTGCACAGCCATTTGCTCGCCTTGTTTGCCCTCGGAGGAAGGACTCCTCCCTGCATTAGTTTAATTTGACTGGAGTTATTTTTCTTATGAAATCCTGGATGTACATTTTACTTTGGAGAAAATCTCGAATGTTCAGGCCCAAAAGATGGAGAAATCAAATTGTTTTTCTTGCACTTAAACATTGTTTTACAAGTCTTGGGTGCACTGCTTAAAATTAAAGTGTCTTGTCCATGACGAATGACCTAATTTGTCTTTGTTCTGCAGAAACTCTTCACTCCTAAGCAGCACTGACTTTTTTTTCATTGATAGCTGAGCTAAATACTGGGTTAATGTTTACATTTAAGTAATTTACAATTAAGTAATTGCTACCTATCTGTTTATTTGTTTCTGTGATTCATCCAAATAGTCCTAGATGCGTTTTACAGCTCCATTCCCACTAATGATGTTAGCGAGACTAAGTGGAGTTAACTGCAAATAAGCCTGGATGTGGTTACTGAACCCAACTCTCTAAAATCTAGAGGACTAACACTCCAGCAATTTAAGCTGGTTTCCTTCACACAGATGTGGCCATTGAACTAATAATCTCAGTAACTCTGCCTAAACCTTGGCAGAAACATACCCAGAAGACACATGTTTCTGTTTTGGTCACACGGGGCAATGGTTCCCATTCTGTTTTGAATTACAGACCACCATCAACACACAGAATTACTTGCAGACAACCATATTGTCATGATAACCTCTTGCATCATCTGAAAAAGATCATAAACCCAGGGTCGTTTCTGGTTGATTACAGACGACGTACAATCAGTCCTGGATGGTTTTTGGTCACCCCATCATAGTTGGGAAAAAAAGCACTGTTTTTTTGAAAACAGCTCATTGCTTTTGCCAACTTTAGAAGTTATTAGAAATGCTCTCTGATTGTCACATCTCACTCATGTTTACTTTTATTAATGTATTTTTAAAAATGGAATATGAATTGACCTTGCCACTGGTTTTTCAGTTCAGTTTTGCTCTATGGTTTTTGATTTGATTTCTGAAAGTAGATAAACTTGTTTTGTCTTTTAGTATATACTTAACGAAACAGAAGCTCAGATAAAAGCAGAGCTGTGGATGAAAGAAAATGCAGATTATTTGAAGGAACAAAAAGGTAAGTATGTAGGACAGAAATTCTCCTTTTGGCTGGTGTTGCTGAAATATTCAGTCTATGTAATCTTCATGCTGGTTACCCTTTTGTCATCTTTCAGAAAAGGAAGCAAGAATAGCAAAAGAGAAAGAACTTGGGATTTATAAGGAACACAAGGTATTAAACTGTGTGTTAATTGTGTCTGTTTGAAAATGTCCTGGAAATTCATGACATCTGCTGATCAGCTCCATGTAGGATTATGGGCATACTGGTACAGGTCACCACTAAACGAGCAAAAGCTGTCGTATCTCTAGCTGTTATTGAATTGCAAGGCTGTATTTTTTCAGGTGGTGAGTAAAATGCTTTCTGGCCCAAAATTTTGTTTTAAATTGCTATTATGAGAAAATTCTCTGCATGTCAAAGTCAGAGCTAGCTCTTTGCATTTATGATTGCTGTTCTAATTGCTTGCTTATTAAAATACAGGTCTTAAAACATGCCTAATTTTTTTTTTTTTAACGTGTGCGTGGGGAATTTGTTTGTACTTGCCATAACTTCAGTGGCTTTCTTTGCTCTTACAATAATGATTTCTTTATGAAGAACTGAACAGATCCTTGTTGCAGTCACTTGAAGGAGTATTTTGTTCTACCTTCCATAAAGAATGCGACAGTTATGTTAACAAATGGCATGTCCTGTCTCCATGTTTAGCAGTTTAAACAGCCTAATTGGCCATATATTCATGATTTACAGCATTAGTATTTTGTGTAATTGAGCAAGTGACAGGTCAAATCGTCCACATGCAACTAAAGTCCATGTTAGTTTTTAGTGCATATATCCTCTATCTCTTTTTTTTCCGACTAATGCGAAAGACAGAGTTTCCTGCTTCCCTTAGGTATTTCAACAATAAAAACAAAACCAGACAATGAAACACTGTTTTATGCTTCAGAGTTTCTCATTCATCCTGAGCTCACGCAGATGTGGCAGTCTACCAGCAATTTTCAAAATTGTATAACTCGTTGGCACCATCAAGTAGCCCCAAACACCCACTTTTTTGTTTGGACAACACAGAAGTTTTTCTCTAACCCTGTATTGTTTCTGACAGCTCGAGTAGAACTTGATTAATATGGTGCTTTCCAGTTTCAAGGTAGCACTTGACCCATGTAGGTAAACAGAGGGGCTATTATCCATTAAAAAATAAATCTCCTGCAGAGCTTGGTGTTAAAACCTTCCTTTGAAAAGGAAAATGCCAAATGAGAAACAGAGGTTCTGGGGTGGTTTGGTTTTTTTTTTTCGTACCTACCCAGGCATGGGACGTGGCTGGAAATGTTCTCTGGTGTCATTTCTCGTTGCCTGGCTCTGGGCAGCGTCAGCCCCGCAGCCCGTGCCTGGGAACGGCACTTGTCGGTGATGTTGCCGCAGTGCTCGTGTGTCTGCAGCCTCCTGCTTCCCAGCCATCGGTGTTAATGCCAGTCCGTGCTTAGAAAGCTGCTGCTCATGTTCTTGGCCTTCTCCAGTGAGGAGGAGGAGTAGGGTAGATGCTTTCCCACGCCGCTTTCAGACCTGATACAAACCAGCGTTGCAGCTTCGATGCAGAGTTGTCAGTGCTTAGGGGAGTCGTGACCCAGCTTCACTCTAACTTTAAAGGCAGTTTTAGCAGGGGAAATTCTTTATTTCCATGCTGGGCGATGCTATCTGGGTCCCTATTTCTGTAACAGGAGTTCACTCCCCCCCCCGCCCCGCTTTTTTTTTTCACGCGTGAGAAATGGCCCATCCTTCTTCTCTGGCAGCATTGCAAATACTAAGTAAAGAATTTGTGATACACTGGGCATTTGGCAAAAAAGCAAACATTTATCTGTCAGAGAAAAGAGACGCTTTGGTCCCGTTGAGTGGCAGGAGAGGGAGCGCTGGCTTAGCCTGGGCACATCGCCTGCATCCCCACCTCAGCAGCACCTGAGCCAGGACTGCTGCACTGTAACTCGCCCCTCTGCTTCGTGGAAACTTTGTTTGTATCTACATCACTAATTTTATATTTTAATTAAGCCAAAGAAATCTGCAAAGAAGCGGGAGCCAATTCAAGCCAGCACAGCAGGAGAGGCAATTGAAAAGATGTTAGAACAGAAGAAAATCTCAAGTAAAATTAATTATAATGTGCTAAGGGACCTGAACAGCAAAGGAAGTAACACAACAAAGAAAGAGGATGACAACACTGATGACAGCCCCAACACCAAGAAGCTGTCAAGAAGAAAATCTATTGCCAGTAGGAATATAGCCAACCCTGTAAACAGTGTGGGAAAAAGGTACTGCAATTGTTCATTTATATCTCTGTCTGTGAGACTGTCTATGTATCTTTCTGAGCCAGACAGTGTAGGGGCTGAAACATTTGTTTGAGGCTGAAATAATGTTGGGGCTCTGTTTTTATTTATTTTGCCTGCAGTGTCATGGCGACACCTTATTTATAGTTCACATTTCAGAGGTCTGCTTTGGTGTGAGTTAATCATCCTGAAGCCCAAAAAAAAAAGTAAAAATCAATGGAAATTCATAAATATGAATCGTTAAGTCAGGGACACCTTTTCTTCATAAAATCCTGACATTTGCTGTCCTTCCTTTAAGTTGTCTGTATCAGCTGACGCAACACTAAATGTTCGAAAGCTTTGGCTTTTTGCTTGATTTGAAAAATACAGTTCCCATCTGTTTTGACAGCTAGCTGCTCTGATTAGCTTTTATTTTAGTTTCATTCCAAACTTGTGTTGTTAATTGATGACACAAATATAAAACTTTACAGTAAATATGCTTGTCGGTTTTCTGGTCTCCATTCGAAAATGTTTTATAGTGCAATGAAAGCTCCTGCTTTAATGAGTAAAATGTTCAGCTTGCTGGGCAGATTTGCAGTGTGCTTTAAACTGTATACGGAGATTGATGTGTCCAGTCTTTAATATTCAACTATTTTATCTGTCTTAAGTTTATAAAATCATGTTGATCATCATTTGAATCATTTTGATGTGTAGTAATTTCTCACTTAGATGTTACTTATTTATTTACTGTCTAAAAGATAACATTTTTTTTGCTTCCAGAATTATAGGCCAAACGCCACAAGGAAATTTTGGTATTTAATTCTGAAATATAAATTGATGTCTTTGCACTGTAGTTCAGATTTAGGCACGTAACTGGGTAAAGGACCAGGAAGGGCAGGAGGGCAAGCACCTACAAGGTGTGAGGAGTAATCTGTTTGTGAAAGAATGGGATAGATGGGATACCTGAAAACACGAAGCTGGGAGGGATTGTAAGTGCAAGTCTCTCAGAAGCTAAGCAAAATAAGGATTACTAAACCTAACCCCTTATTTTGACTTCAGTTGACAGCAAGGCCAGAGGCATGGGCTCAGTTTTGGCTGAGAAGCCAAATGCCAAGGCCGCTGGACCCACTGTCACCAGGATACAGGGGTTTGCAGTGTATCAGACATATTTTCTTCTTTATTCTCTGTTTTTGTCTTCATCCTTGTTGGACTTCTCACTCTCAATATCGATAGCTTTTTTCACACTGAGGATTTTAGTCTCTGTAAGTTGCTACTTAGTGGTGTTGTTATGATCCAAGCACGTAAGTTTTCCAATAGTCAAGGGCAGGGAAGATGCATTGAGGATTAACTTAACAGCATTTAGCTTATGTTTTATTTTCAGTTTAGAGGTATTAATGAGTGGTATTTCTGGCATTTCTAGTAAAATATGGCTAATTCTGTTGTCAGAAATACAGTGGTGGATGGGAAATATGGGCTGGGCGGGATCCTGGTTGCATTTCAGAGCTCAGCAGTGACCTCCATGTCGAGCTGCTTCGCCACATCCCAACCTTGTCACTTCTGAGGTTTACAGAAATGCTGGGCCCTTGGAACTCCTGTTGAAGTCAGCATGTTAAACTCTTAACAGGTGTTAAACCCCTTGGAAAATCATGCCATAAATATTTAATTTAACAGTGGTGCAACTTGAAAAGGTTTCTAAATAAATACAAATCAGTATTTTCCAAAAGCAGCTAATAAAACGTATTTATTTTTCCTCTTGAGAGCCTAAAGTACGTCCTTAAGATGCATAACAGAGTTTCCTGATGATGATTAGCAGATCTCGGATACAAGGAATTTTGCAGCAGAATACTTCAGAGGAGGTTGAGGATGTATGCAGATAAGTGAGTTAAGAAGATTTTGCACTCCTGAAGTAGGCAGTGTTCATGCTTAAATGTTATCAAGGACTTGGCAAACGTTAGTTTGGGGTTTTTTTTACAATTAAAGATTTATGACATACTTTTGATTTTTTTGCTAGTAGTCTAAATGCCATGCCTTTTTAAATGGCATGCATAAATTTGTGTGTTCTGCATTGTTCTTATATGCTGAGCTTTCATCCCCTTTGTTCAGCATTGTCCCTCTGAGAGGTGAATGGCTAAATACTTTGCCAGGTTTAATAATAATAAAACCCCTGAACATTGATCATTAGAATAATGAGTGAAGTACATGATGTATCTTTTTCCATGAGGCATTTGCAGAGAAAAAAATCATAATGGTTTGGATTGGAAGGGACCTTAAAGTTCATCTCTAGTTTTCATGCGTAGTGATTTACAGTCCTGCATGTTATCTTTATGTATCTTAAATATTTAGTAAGCTGCATGGACTGCAGTAGCACCGTATGAATAACCAGGCTTTGAGCTGGTCATTCAGTTTATCAGAGTTGTAGTCAGATTTTAAGGAGTTCTTGTTTTAGTCCTGATCCCAGTTAGAAGTTGCCAGTTACAAGGAGTACCAAGTTACAGGATGGGAAAGGAATGCTCCCTCTTGGTGATGAAAGCAGCACTTCTGTAAAGGTATAAAACGAGGAAAGTGTATTTTTTATATAAAGAGATAAATAAATATCTTTATTGCTTTCCATTTGTAAACCATTTTACCTGCCACACCAGGTTTGGACAGATGATGCAGTCAGGTTTGTCACATGTCTTAGAATCATCTTCATATGCGGTGTGTATCACCCTGGAAATAGGAAGTTCATCTTCATGTCCATCTTTCCAATTTCCCCTTGCTATAAAATACTCCGTGTTGTTACTTCCTCTCAGGGGACTTTAGATATCCCTAAAAAATTGTTACCCCAACCAGGCATGGTGCAGTGTCTGGGTGGTTTTCCTTTTTTTTTAATGTAACATAAAGTAGCAGTTAAAATATTGGAAAAGCATTTGTTTCCTGATGTGATAATGATAAGCAAATTTTACAGTCTTGTAAAAAGTTGTTAATTTGCAAGAAATTTATAAAGAGCTGGAATGCTAGGCATGGTCCCAGGAGCAAGCTTAAACTGGCTAAGTCTTTGAGTTGGTGGCCCTTTTATTATAGCTTTGTTGCTACTATAATCATTTAATGGTTATTTGGATTCCAAAGGCGATGTAGTTCTATCTACCTCTTAATTTCATTAAAAAAATCCTAATTTTGAAATCTAAGAAACGTTTGGTATTTTCTGCACTTTTGTTAGGAAGTTACTTGCAAATAATTCTTCCAAAGATCATGCAGGTTTCTCCTGTTTAGGTGGGTAGATATTACGGACATCAGTATTTTGAGAAGCAAACTGGGGTTTTGACATGAACTTTTTGAGCTTTAGAAAAATTTGTGCTTTCCTCAGACATGCCTCTCAGAGTTATACTGGGGCCGCACTTATTTTATCTGTCAAGATGGCAGAAGACTAGTAATGACAATGTAGGTAATTTTAGGAAATTTTATGTTGTGTAAATGTATTTTATTCCATTTCTTAATGCATTTTTGCTCCAGTGAGTGTCACGACTGGTGCTTCATACGCAAAAGCCTTTTCATTCTCGGTGTGTTGAAGATGTGGCACAGTGGATGTTACCGTAATAGATGTTTCAACTCTGATTTCAATTACCAGTTGCACAGTTTATCCTCACTAATGTCTTCTGTGCATATGAAGCATAAGAATAATATGTTGAACTCTGAGAAAAGAACAATAGCCACTTCAAGCTACTTAAAATCTGAACTACAATTAGAGCTGTGCCATGCACTGGAGCACTTCAATAAAAATGGTTTTTAGGACTGGAAGCTTTTGGTTAGAAGCTTAATAATTTATTTTATATTTACTTGAGCTGAATCTTGCAACATTACACGTAAAGTGAAATGTGTTGTACCAAGAAAATGTGGGAACAAGAAAGCTTTCAAGTCACTACTTTTAAGAAATTTTAAGCCTTTTTCTTGCTATGTGCTTGAAATTGGTAATGATATCAGAAAAGACAGGATCTATTATCAGGGGACTAAATGTGTCAGGTTAATCTCCTGAAGAATTTGCCTTGGAAGAAATGAAGCAGGACTGTGAAGCACAATGGAATTCGCTGTAATGAAACGAGGTTGTTCTGAATGGAACCGTATGAATATATAATAGCCAACCATATCGTACCTGTTATGAGTATGACAAAAGCCCTTGGAAGAGATCGTAGATCTGATTAGATCTGGAAATTCACCTCCAGAATCTCTCCATGGTCTCCCTTGTATTGACTGACTTTCCATTTTGCTAGTACATGTTGGTGCACGGCTCCACCTGTGCTTTAGAGCTATGGGATCTGGACATCGGGAACCGTGCGCCTTCAGTACCGGGGACTTGTTCTGCTGCTCAGGTTCCTGCTCCTGGATGCACTTTTTCATTTAATAGCTGCTCCAGCTACATTTTTGTTGACTTTTCAAATGGGTGTCACAACTCAAAAAAAAAATACTTTTTTTATTAGGGAGAATGTATGTGATGCTTTTCTACAGCCTAGCATTCGGCATCTCACTTACCCTGATAAAGTACTTGCTGCTTTCTTGGCTCTAACTGTAATCACATTTCCCTTGAGGGGAAAATACGGGCAGAAGCCTAATTTTGGTGCTTTGGAGGAGCCTGACAATGCCATGCTGCTGAGGGAGCCTGGGGAAGCCCAGGGGGCTTTCAGCTGGCTCCCCCAGCTTCCATCCTTATTTATAGTTGGCCCTTTCTGGTGTCCAGGTTACTCTGCAAGGTAGGAGGTTGTTTTGATGTCACTGGCTTTGCCAGATTAGTTTTGGTGACATAACCCCAAACAAATTTCAGTGAACAGTATTATTAATTTGTTTTATATTATGAGAATGGTGTTTGTGGAGGGGAGGAGCATCAGCTCATGTTTTCCACATTACTCAGGTCAATCCAAAACAGCGGGAAACAGAGCTCAGCTTTAATAATCTAAGGGATTCCTGGGTGTCTTAAAAACCTTTGTATTGGTTAAACCCAGGTGATTATTAAGGTTAGAGCACTTTTAATTCACTGTGTCAAGAAGAGGAGTAGTTTGTTCAGAATCTTTTTTATTAGGAAAAATGATATTGCAGAAACAGTTTAAAAATTTGGGAATGGGTATCTTAAAAGTTCCTCGTCTGCAACTGGTGCAGTGGAGTCTGCTGGGCTGATGGATGTCTGATGCCAGTCCTACAGGCTGGCAACTTGTGATGAAGCAGAGCTTCTGAAGGGGGACATATCCCCATAGAATCATGAAGGTTGTAAGAGACCTTTAAGATCATCCAGTCCTACTGTCATGTTTGATGGATATGAAGCTTTGAGAGAGAGTCTTTTCTGTGCTCACTTTGGTGGTATGCATTCTCTGTGCAAACTGGCCCTTTGAGATGGGATCTTAAGAGTGGTTTTATATGCTTTAATTTTCCACCATATATTTTTATTTTTCAGGAGTGCCTTCAGCGCTTTGTCTAATTTACTTTTGATATCCTGTTTTTCTCTCTCTGCTTTGAAGTCTGTTACAGGGTTTGGAATTCACGTGTATTTACTCTGAGGTATTAAATTTTATTTCTTGTCTTGTGCTGCTTTAGGCCTTCTCTTTATATGTGACTGAAGTGCTAACACCGATTTTCCCAGCCGGAATAAAATTCGTTATGGAAGATACTGGGAGTAGGTGCTGAGATGGTAGTTAGGAGTTTCTTCTATAGCTTAATTATTATTTGGTTGGTATTTTTGGAGTTTCCTCTGGAAGCAATCTCTTGTTGGCTACAGGATTCAGACTGGACTGTGATTCCTGGGTATGAATGTACATGTGGTGGGAGCCTTCCCATGGAGCGTGTGGAGTCAGCTTTTGGTTTGAGTATTGTGTACGTGGTGAATACATTTTCTAACCACTTTGACATAACTGTTTTCTTATGTGATCTGCGCTTCGAGAGTTTCTTGGGAGTGTAGTTTTATGTGTGTTTTTGCTTTGCTGTGGTATATAATCATTTAAATCAAAGGTTAATCAAAATGATTAGTCATTTTGAACAGGAAAACGGTGACATTTGATAAGTACCTCCACTTCAAATAAATCTTACCAGTATTTTCCAGTCTTGTAACTTTTAGAGGGACAGGCAAAAATTATGTTCAGTATTTTATTTACAAAAAGCAAAGCCAAGAAAAAATGAATTCAAGGCTTCCAAGGTTCTGCTTTTCAAGTCATGCATCTCTTTATTAAAGTTAGCTGTTTCGGGGGAGAGCTTCCCGAATGACCTTGAAAGGAGCTGACACATGCGTTTACTTGTTCACAGTTGATTTGAGGAGTGGATCTGCTAAAGCCTGTGGTGTTGTAACCTGGCTAATGCTGCAGATTGCTGCTGTTCCTATGAGCTAAGAAGCCTTTTGTAATAAAGAGATAAATCAGAGGCAAGAACGGGAAAGAAATGGATCTGACCCAACATGTTTTAAAACGAGTGTGTGGGGTTTTTTAACTTCTGAACACTGAAATGTGATGACCAGCAGCCTCTCCTTCTTCAGTATGTGAGGGCACAGGAGGAAAAAGGCATCACTTCTGCGTGTAGCACCATGCTCCACACAGGATGTGGAGTTTGGCAAATGACACTGAGAGACTGGGGAGGCAGGAACCAGCACATGGTCCAGGGAATGGTGTGGCAGGTTATCCCTTTGCTCTCAAAGTCATTTCTCTTAATACTGAGATAGGACAGAAAAATGGGGAAATAATTTTTTTCCCCCAAAAAAAATCCAAACCAAACCCCCTCCCCCCCAAAAAACCCCACAACAGTTCCCCAAATGTCCCCTTCCAGAAGCTGGCAGGTGTTTGTCAGGATTTGATGTTTATTCTGATTACTCAGTCTGCTTTGAAGATCAGTTCCCCTGATAAAATAGCATTTTAATTTCACATCTGTTGGGCTTGATACCCCTGAAAATATATCTGCATTAAACTCTGAAATGTGTGGGTGGTGCTTTGAATGGCTGTGCTCTGCACCACTGGGAAAGGAGCTCCTCTCCAGCCATCGCCTGGCACAGCCTGCATCCCCAGCCTGCTGCAGGAGCTGCTTCTGCCACTCATTCCGTTGTCATTCCAGCAGTAATTCCAGCATCTCAGACTTTTTTGTCGAGCAGCACTGGTTCTTTAGGGTGAGGTTACTAAAAAGCTCCTTCCTTCATCCCTCAATCCTTTCCTTCCTTCTGCAGGAGGTGAATTCATTTCCCCCTCTTCTGCCAGTGAGTCAAGAGAAACAAAACTAAAGATTTTCTAGCTTGTTATATTACTAAAATGGAGTATTCGTCCTATAAAATCCCAGTTTGGGATTCAGTAGTTTCTGAATACTGGAATAAAATGTCAGAATTTCAGTATGACAATTAACTCACCTATATCTTCACTCTGTAAAATATAATTGGAGAAAAATGCCCCTGGATGCCTTAATGATAGGGGAAATAATGTAAAGAAGCCTTCTTGATGTGACCTCTACCGATTTTTTTAAGTTCAGCGATGCTGCAAATCATCTCCAGTTGTACATCATTGATTAAGAACTTTCAAATTTTATAGTACAGATTTTTAATGTTATCAGGGTTTGGTTTAGTGTAAGGATAAGGGAGCATGGTCTGCTGGGACTGCAGAGGAGTGTTCCTGAGGTGTCATTTATTGGGATTTACAAGAACCTTTGAGAAATAGAGAGAGAGAGAGAAAAACCCTTCAAGACTGGGTGAGGACACATCTAGGGTTGTGTGTGTGTTTCAGCAATAACAAGCATCTGCCAAATCCAGTGCTCGGTTCCATTTTCCCCAAATTATTAGAATGCCTTCAATTTAAAACTAAAAAGGCATTGATCCGGCTCGACCTCATGGCCCAGACCCAGGTCAAGTCTCCTTATTTTTACAGCAGCCTTCTTGTTTGTTTAATATAAATTGGATATTGCTTCTCTGCCTCCCACTCAAGAAAATCATCTCCTTGTCGGATTCCTGGGGAGGTCGACTGGGCAGCACAAAAATGCAGAGGGGATTTTGGTGACCGAAATAATTTTGTCGTGCGTTTTAAGACCAAACAGGAGCAATTTCAGCCCAGAAGATAGTTTTGTGTGACAGTTGGATTGCAAGCTCCTTGTTTATCTATGTTCTCATTTTCAGGTTGGTTACAAGAAAAGACTCTGCGAGATATTTTTTTCTTCCAAATTACACCCAGTGGGTCTAATAGGAGACTTAATATAAATATGTATGTGCAGTCTCCTGAACTTTATAGCGTGTTAGCAAAACTAGTTATATGTGTTGCGGGGGTGAGGGGAGTGGGAAGAAACAAAAAAATTGGAAGTGTGATGTGTCTTGTTATCAAACCCTGGAGGTGCACGTCCTGCTGTCATGGCTGAGGGGGCTTCAGCACTGTGAAATGCTCGTTCTCAGCCTGTAGATTTTTCTGATTTCTTTTTTCTTTTCTTTTTTTTTTTTTCACGGGTGGAAAACGCTTAGTTTCTGAATTGATTTTCCTTTGACCCTTTTCCCAGCAGGGACTGCTTGTTGATCCTCACAGTGTATGTCTGCTCATTTTTCTACTATAAACCAAGTGTATGTCTGATGTGTTTTAGATTTGCCGATGAAGTTGGGTCTTCAGCGAATATTTGTAAAATGGTGAAGGAAAAGGAACAAACCAAACAAAAAGTCAACTTTTCCTCCCTGCAATATGGCATACATTATTTTACCAAGGCTAATATGAGAGCAGTCACACGAAGCTTCTCTTTCCTTGCTGTGTGCAGGCACTTCCAGACTCGACGGCTGGCAGCCATGATGTGGTTCAGGGTGCAGTTCTTTCACCACAGCTGGGTAAAGTACTGGAAAGTTACAGCAGTTTGTTGCAAAACCTGAAGTACTTTTTGTTCACATAATATTTAACAGCATCTACGTAATTAGTTTTAAAACTGGCCAGTGTGCTGTAACTTAGTCATTTATGTAAGTGCTGTTCCATTACCCGGTGATGCTTCTGGGGCACTCACTGACTTCAATTTTACCTTGCTGCGGTTGTTACTAAATATAGAATGAAACATTCTGAGATAACTTCTAAATGTGGTCTTGGAAGATATATGCAGCAAATTTAACTTTTTCTTCTGTTGTTGAATTTCCAATTTATTTTGCGTCAGAAGTCTCTGCCCAGCATTTTCCCCTTCCTCCAGTGCAACATGACGATATTTTGAACAAACCCACTGCTGTGTTTAGGGTATGCAGTAACCAAGGACACTTCCTGACCTGCTCTAGAGTAGCTCATCATCTTCTTTTCTCTCCTACAGACCTCTTCCTTATGACCTACAAAGTAAGATGGGAAGAAACCACTAACTTTTATGTGCAGTTTGCTCTTCCCCCATGTATTATTACACCTGAAGAGAAACCTGTGCTGCCACAGAGGTCAAATAGGAAGGTACAGAGCACAACACGTATGGACCTCAGGACCTAGCATCCATCTCCCAAGTGCACATGCAAGTGGAGAACCTCTTGCCCTGAGCACTCTTCCAAGGCATGGCTTGGCTCAGCAGCTGTCAAAACCTAGACAGTTTGAAATCTTTCCATCAAGCAGGCCTGTGATAGCTGGGAAGGAAAGGGAACAGTGAGGCTATTACAGCCCAAGTGACACGGTGCAATAGACTTGAAATCTTTGTTGATCCTCAGAGTTGAGTGTAACCTTGCTGAACTGGAGCACTGGAAGATGCTTGGACACGGAGAGCACTCTCAGGCCACACACAGAATAGCAGTGCCAGACATGTACTCAGTAGTCTGTCATCTCTTTATTCAGAAGCAGGTTTAGATGTGGTATTTATGTGAAAGAAATATATGCTGTTACAGCACAGTGTTCTTTTAAGAGGTTATCAACATATTTAATCTGAGTGGTTTGAGATACTTAATCTGAAGTATGAAGGACACGCACACAGATTTGGAAGTGGAATGAAGTGGCTGGCATATTTATTTTGTAAGGTTATCTTTGCCTGTCTACAGGGGTAACATAGTAGTTTTAATAGAAAAATGGCTTTGCATACTTCTGCAAGGATTTTACCATGGAACAATAAAGAAACAAAATAATATAGAATCATAACTGAAATCACTATTGCTCAAGTTTAGTGAGATAACCGTCAGATTAAAGCTGTAGTTGAATCAATCAGTCATCTGATGAATTAATAACGGAGATTAAAGTCAACAGTGAATCAATTTTTTAGATAAATAGAAGCAAGACAGAAATCAGGGTAGTTTAAAACATATGACTGGTTATTACAAGGCAGCATCGCCTCCTGCCTTGTTCTTGGAGGCAGAGATGGGACCATCCAGTCTGGGCTTTAGTAAGTCAATGTAAGGGTTAATTCTGTGCCTAAAGGTGCTACTTAATTGAAGGTGCTTTAGACACTTGTTCTTTTTCCTGCCAAATGAACGGTGTGCAATATTGGCTAAAAAAAATTGATATGCAAATATAGCACGTCTTAGACATGTTTGCACTTTATTCATACCTATTGAAATATTACAGGGAAAAAATGATGGGAACAGAGCAGAGGAAAGGTGAACTTCTTTGTGTAGGTTGTTTGTAGAACAAGGTGGGTGGGAGAGCCGATTGGGTTGCTCATATCGGTGATGGATGCCTACTGTGGGAATTCCTATGTTAGGCTATACCTTCTGAGCCCTCTCCTTTTCCTCCTCCTCCTTCTTCGCTTCTGGACAGTGTCCAGGAGATTAGGATCATTAATGGCTCTCGCTGATGTGGCAGTGCAAAAAAAACTACAGTTTGCCAACATGTTTATTCATTGCCACATCTCTTCAAATGGTCTAAATGCAGTGGTGAGTTAAGAGCTTTCTTTGCCTACAACCTGATCCTGTCCCATTGTGACTCTGAGCTTTGAGCAATCTGGAATATAAAAAATTGTTGGGCCTTACTATCAGATTACATGTAACTTATTTTTCAAGTCAGAACATAAATGCTCCAAAAGTACAAGAGAGAAGCTTGCTGAGAAAGCTTTAGTCTCGTCATGGGAAAAGTTCAGAATATATATACCTTAAATTTTCATAAATCCCTGTAGGAATAGAACTACTTTTTATCCATGCATTCCTATTTTTATTTTCCTGTTATTTCTGAAAATATTTTTGTTCCTTTTCAAGAGCAAAGCATTGGGGTAATGAAAGAATTCGGTTTAACTGGATTTCATACATTGGTGTTATATGGCTCAGAGAGACTGTGTCATACATTTCATGAAAATAAACCTAAATACCAGTACATAAACTCCAGAAGTATGAAATGACAATACTTAATTCTGTTATATTTATAAGAAAAAAAAATGGGGGGGAGGGGAAGCCATTCAGACCAGAAAGACAAAGAAAGGGCTAATTAAGGATTTAAAGCCACTAAGGTTTGGTTGGAGGGGGGGTTTGCAACCAGTGAACTGAGTCAAATGTAAAGTGTGGTGTGTTTAAGCCGTAAGAAATCATAAATTCTGTGTAATGCAAAAGAACTTCATAGCGAGTGACTGACAAACTAGAGAGGTCTTGAATGGAAGGGAAAGGTTTCTACAAAAATAAACTTCATCTCGCTGACCTTTGCTGACCCTGGCTGCCTCTCTCTTAATCTAACCTGAAGAGATTAGAAAAACTCTAAACATCAAAAGGAACCGTAGGGCTATTGTCTCCCAGAGTCCCATTGTGTTCAGGAGTGATTTCCCAGGAAGCAGCAGCCTGCTCCTGCTCCAGAGCCTTCCCCCGCTGGCACCAACAATGCGGCCCTGGCTGTAGGGTCAGCCTGCCCATCTCGAACCCTGCCCTGGAAAAACAACCCACCACTCTTGACATGATGGATGGGAAACCCGACTCCGGGATTCATTTGCCCAAACTTGTTTGGAAGATTTGCTGGGTTTACTGAGTCAACATTTTTCAGGTGCTTCCTGTGTTTTATCCAGGAGTGAGTAAATAACTCTTACTTCGTTCAGTGACAGAAAACGCAGATGTAATTAATTCACATCAAAAGTTTGTCTTTGAATGTAGTTCAATCCTCAGCTTCTGGATTTTTTTTATATATATATATTCTCATGTGTGTGTGTATATATATATATATATGTCTGTGTGTATATATAAAAAAACACAAGTTTTACAGAAAAATTTCTTTAAATAGCTGTTGGAGGAAAATGCAGGTTTCATGCATTTATTTCTATCTCATGGGGAGAACTGACAACGTTTCTGAGATATAATGATTACTAGGCTGTAGTTTTCTGCTAACTTTGGGTCACAATTTAAAATTACTCCTTAAAGCATAAGGAACTCTTAAATTATGAAGCAGTAGGAAATCCTGAGATCCGAGGCATTGAGTGGGCTTGCAGTATAGTATGTATTCATTATTTTGTTGCTACTTCAGTAGCTCACAGGTATTAAGCACAGCATTATATTAACTTTTTGGTGACGTCCAGACACTAGAAATCTCAAGTTTTATGGTTCAGCATTTGCTGATAGGATTTGTAACAGAGGGAAGTCCAGACTTCAGATGGTTTTTACAGAGTGCTTGTGAGAGGCCAACCACAGGAACAGATGCATTTTTGTCTAAATTACTTTCTCTCTCTTTCCAATTTCAGTATCTTCCGATTTAATTTTAAAATCCATTTTAAAGCAAATGAAATAGCTAAGGCTTTTTCTAGCACAGTAAGCAAGACCTTTAATACCCTACCTCTCTACACGCCACAGTTTTAAGAGCTGGTGTTTGTGGTGCTACTGCCTGTGCTGGGCAAGGTGTTCTTCTACCCTGTGGGAGAGGTAGTGGAGCAGGGGGTACCATTTCAGGCTCTACTTTCAAGTAATTTTAAAGGTTGATGAAGATTTTCAGGCTTTTATTGGAAGACTTATCTTTCCCTAAAGCACTCTCAACAACAAGAGCTCCTCTCGCCTGTGTGCTCTGCTCCACATTGCAGCTCCAGAGATATCTGGCCAGCTTCCAGTTTAAATTCACTTAATAGGGTAAATCTGAAATGATTTAAACACTCTCAATTTGCCACCATAACCAAAAGGGTCAAAGCCAGGAGCTGTGGAAGCACTGATATTCCAGAGAATTTTTTTAAGAGGAATTTAGATGTAGCTGCTTTAAAAATGTCATTAAGATGAGATAGGGAATGCTTTAGGTAAGTGATTTCAGCCTCCCAAATCTTCTATTAATGGATCACCTTAAGATTTTCTGTCCTGTAACATACCTGGGGCTGGAGTTTGTCCCACTGACCTCTGTGGACTTCATTTCATGCTCTCAAGCCGTGGAGCAATATGTATTTTGGTATACAGGCACCACACAGATTGGTGAGGCTTAGTCCCTAATGAGGCAGGTTGTTGACTGAATGGATGTACTCAGGCTTTGTGCATGCTTTTGGGAAGGAATGGCAAAACAATCTACTTAAAAACGTCTGAATTTTTGCCAATTTGTGCTACAGCTTTCCCTGATAAGTAACTAAAGATGCTGCCTATGCTATTGCTGCAAATAACTTCCTTTTTTCTTTTGGGAGACTTTTTTCTAGGATGGGCATCACCCTCGTGTTTAATGATATTGTTTTTCTTCAGCTCTTAGCAAGTGTATTTCAATGTTATTTGTTGTCTTTTTGTCTAACTTAGGCTCCTAAGTACGGTTTTGACTGCAGTCCTCTCAAAATCTAGAAAAAAACCCTTTCATTTTGCATGAAGAGGAGAAAATTGCTGTGTTTTTCTTTTCCTTAGATCTTCAAAAGCACAAAAAAAGTATTAAATAGGAGAATGGAGAAAAATAATTCAGAAATACTGAAAGGTGCTCACTGATTAAACTGTAGGGAACATTCACGCATTGCCATTTGGTCTCCTGAAGATCAATACTATGAGACTAATCTATGATGCTGCAACAGTCTACAATAACTGTAACGTATTATCTTTCAGAGTATTATTACTGGAATAAAAATTGTTGGGTTTAAATTTTGAAGATACTGGGATACTCATCCTGGCATTCATTATTTCATAAAATGGATCCACAGTGTTCTCTGTGGGCAGACACAGTTCGATACTCTTTCAAAATGATATTGAAGGATGATCATGCTGTTCCTGTGATCCTGTCCAGCACACTTGGATGGGAATGTAAAAAAAAAAAAGAAACAAAAAAAACCCGAGCAAAATGTGACTGCTTCATATCTGCTGCTCAGTGTTACAAAGGTGTCATCTCTCAGCTGGATGATGAGGGGAAATCAAAGGAGTGTCTGTGCCGCCACGATTTTTCCCACTGAGAGCTGCAAAACCAGCTTGGAACTTTTTTGTGTTGACTTACGGTCTTTGTCCATTAGATACTGCGAGTTTATAATTTGGTGAGGAGGGAGAGGCATCTTAGTGATGTATTTATTGCTGTACTGACAGACAGGTAAGAAGTTTGGGCTAATTATAATTTCCTGTGTCTCCGTAAATGGATTTGAAATTACTTGTTTGCTCTTGTGCTGGAGTAACTTTTGTCATTTATTCTTTTTTCTTTCAAGCAACTGAATCCCATATTGCTTCTAAATTGGGAAATATTAGATTTCCTTTACCTAATCCTAGAGTCTTGGGTTTGCAATTACATTTTGAAACACTGATGGACAATTGTCAGTGAAAGCAAAAAGACACTATTTCTACTGAGGCCGAATTTGGAAGTCTTTGTTAAAAATATGGTTGTAAAGCAACCTGTGCCATGAGCAGCGAAGTAGCAATGTCTAATTTTCTGCTGGCTGCCATCTCTTTTCCCTTGGTCTCTCCCTTCCTTCCCTGAAACAAGAGCCCCAGTTCTCCGCTGTGAGCCCTTCCTGCAAGCAGAGATGGGTTTTCTGGTATGAGGCACATAGCTGTCAGCCAGCTGGTACCTCTGTGGGACGTGGTCAACTCCTGCCCCTTTGCTGAGGGAACTCTTTTGAATCTCCTCTTCCCACTTCCAGTTTTCATGAAGGGCACAAGAACTTGGTTATCTTTGGGACTTTCACCTCTGTGGGACTTTGTGGCCACTGGATGTTTGGAGGGGTTGGAGTGGAGTGAATGAGGGATTGATGGACATACTGCATACTGCATAGTTATCCTTTTATAATTATCTGTTCCACAGAGTGGAGAGTGCACCCTGTGTGTGGGGGCAAAGTCTTGAAAATAAGGAGTGAATTTCTGTTATGTAGTAGCTGATTTTTGGGGGTTGGACCAGATGACCTTTAAAGATCCCATGCAACCCAAACTATTCTATGATTCAATGATTTAATTGGACTTTCAGAGCTTTTAGTCTTGGAGGTTTTGGTTTGGGTTTTTTTTCCCAACTGAGCTACTATCTGAATATCTTCTAACGTTTAGTAACTGTTGTTTTTTCAGGATGAATCCCAAATCACAGCATTGCTGAGGAAGGAATAACCTCAAAAATAACCTTTAACCCTCAAAAACGCAGTGTTAAAGTTGCCCAATATCGGTAATCAGTACATAGGTGTGGTACATTTTATTAACTTTGCTTGGACCAAACCAAAGGGAGTTCGTCACAACACGAGTCACTTATTGATGACATGGTTGTCTGTGATTGATTAGAAGTGGCAGATTTATTTCAGCTTCAACTCTTTCCATTAGCATTCCTATCGACCATCTGGCAGTGGAAAACCTCACTTGTGAGATGGACTAGGATCTTGTTAAAAAAATTACAAGATTTCTTGGGGCTTTTTTTTTGCCAGTGTCCTGATGAGCAGAAAGTTGTCACTTTTAGTGACAGTTCTTGTTGCCTGAAAGGGTTGAGACTGATGCTGGGTCAGCCCGTGGCTTGTTTTTAATGGCTTTTAATTATTGCCTTGATTGCAGCAAGCATTTAGTTAATGGTTACACAAGTATCATTTTGTGGGCTTTGTAGGTCTTCCATAAATTTCAGTTGCTGGTTAGAATGAGAAAGATCAACTTGCTTCTTAAGTGGGAGGAACAGAGCAAACAACTTTTTTCAAAAGGGTATCTACAGAAAACTAGGACTTTCCCTGAATTACTCAATTATGAGAATGTCGTATCATAATCAAAATCATTTGACTGTGCTTAAGATGCCCTGATCAAAATCATTTAAAGATGATGTACAAGGAGGGATGCTTAAGGGGCAAAAATGAATTCTAAATGAATTGTGATGTTCCTAAGTGTGAAGTTGCCTATATGTTCATTAAATGGTAGATACATGTACTGATATGAGAGAAATACGCAGCTGGCATGAATGGAGATGACACCTGAGGACATTTAGTGGAGCTTCTCCAACAGTCCAGTAAATTACATCACAACCTGAAGTGCAGCAGCTGCTCTGGCCCCACCATCTCTTTATGAGTAATAGTGTATCAGGCCAGTCTTTGGAAAACAGCTTTACAGGGCTTCTCTTCTGCAGTGTTTGGCACTTGGAACTGTAATGCTGGCTGTGCAGCATCCCCTGCTCCCCAGAAATGCAGTCATTCAAAATAAAGGCGTGAAAACTTATGGCAAAGACCCCTTCTTTCTAATTTTACAGGTGACATTCTAAAGACTAATGTTATCTCTGTGTTGCAGAGAGGTCAGTTACGGACAGAGAAAAAATATTCTCTATGAGTTTCCCCTTGTCTGCAGGTTTTGCTTAAAACAATGCTTTGATATCATTGTTAACCATACTTATTTTCAGAGGGGAAGGTTTGGCAGAAGTGTTTCTGTTTCTCAGAGTGTGATAGATTTCTGTCCAGGATCTCCAGAGCTTGACCTTGGCGTCTGTAAATGTTTTAAACAGTTCCATGGGTATTTCAAGGTTGTGGCTTGTTGAGCCGTAATGCACAAGGGACTTCTCCATAAATGGGCTCTGCATTGCACTTAGACTCACACAAACATTGCAGCAAGTGAAGGTGTTAAAAAATATGCATGAAGGTCAAAGTGACAGGTCTTATTAGGAGATTACTGGCAATAGTTTTCTTGAAGAGTAATCTCCTAACAATTTATTCTCAATTTTGAATTTGATTTTGGAAATGCGTTGAGGCCGCATTGAGATTACAAAGATGGTAGTTACTTGTGCAATATTTAGCATTAGAAAGGAGATGGATCCCTTCTGGTTCTGTTTTGCATTGTTAGTAATGTTTATGCTGGGGGAGTATGCAATTTCTGAAAATGAAATGTTTTTGGACATTTAGCAGGGATTATCTGAAACACATGCATAATGTATAGTGTAATTCTTTTGAAGGTCTCCTCTGTTACCCTTTTTTTAGTCTGAAGGAAGGTAATATTGGAGCAAAAAGGGGGAGGAAATTTATTCAGCCACTTGAAGGCATTCTGTGGAACATTAAGATTTGTTTGGTTTTAAGTGTTTCTCGAAAAGTGCTTCTCTTGTCCGCTATTAATTGTGCCATCACATCTGTGAAAGATCATTATCATATTCTTTTATCCGGACACGTGTCAAAGCGTTACTCACTTCCAGCCATCTGTAGACTATTTGATACAAATGCTTCAAAAATTGAGCTAATAGCCAGGGCACCATCCCTGTATCTGAAAGTTTCTTAAATTTCATCACCTGCAGGTTTTTTTTGTCCTACTTACTACACTTTCTTTCCAAAACAATGCCTTTTGGCAGCTCCTGTTGTATTCATACCGTTGCTTTGGATAACGGGCCAGACTTACACACGCCACCATCTCAGTGCACTCTTCTAGATCCTTTGCCAGTTGTCTGCTTGAACACCATCTGTTCCTGGCAAGGAGTTACCTTCAAATACCTAACAAAGCAGGTCATGGGAAAAACCAGAGCCTTCCAGGAGCTAATGGTGATAACACACCCTGACTCTCTAACGCCGTTAGCATTTTCCTCATAGCACTTCAGGAAACTTGCTCTGTTTAGGCAGATTCTCTTACCCCAACATCTTTCCTTGAGAGGAGCAGTACCAATGCCTGCCCAAGCAAATAGTGAGGAGGGTGCTAACTTGCAAGAAGATGTTTTGTGGAAAGCTTGAACAATGCATGAAATTGAGTCCTACCCCATAATGAGCTGGAGAACTGTGCTAATGAAATCTGCAGGAGACAATAAAGTGAGTCATACAGCAAAGACGGCTGAAAACGGCCCTGCAAAGTAGTGCTGCTAAGGAAAAGATATAACTGAGAGCAGGAAATAAAAAAGAGCATCTTGGAAAACATCCAGGCTAATGCATCCAAAGAAATACAATCTGAAACGCAGACATACGTGGGAGCAGAAGCTGTAAAAGCCATAAGGCTGAAAAAGATAGAGAGATAGTGGACTGCAAATTAGATATGAGGCTCTACAAAAGGACCAATTTGGGCCACGCTTTGGAGGAGCAGCATGTGACAGATTAGGGAGGCATTAGGCCTGTCTTGGAGAACCATTCTCTTCTGCAGATGAGAGAATGGGATTCATTAGGGTGGTTTCAGCAGGAAACAAAATAGTGATGATGATCTGGAGGAAACGCTGAAGCGCCATCCACAGTGTGGTGTTTGGAGCCTGCCTGTGGGGAAGCTTGCAAGCTTCTGGAGCATAGATGAGGGAAACAACAGCATATGGCATGGCAGAGCTGGGATGCAAACAAGGAAAAGGCTGATTTTAGTGGGACAGCAGAAGGAGAGTTTCAGTGGTAGTAAGGTTGGGTACCATGTTTGAAGATGGCATAGTCAAAATACGGGTTCCGGACCAAATACTGAAGTGAAATCAGATCTTTGTCTCTTTTGGATCTGTATCTGATTAGGTGAAGTCTGAATTTCTTCCTTAAGGCACTCATGAACTTGAAGAAAGAGATATATGATGATGGTGAAGCATTTACTCACTTCCAAGGGTCCTCCTTCCTCACCATAACTCTGTGAAAGCAGAGGGTTCTGCTTGTCCTGGTCACTGTTGGGTGAGAGAGGAGGATGAGGATGCCAGGCTGGCCCAGTTTCATCTCCCCCTGTGGGAGTCAGCGTCTGCAGTTTCTTTTTTCAGGCTAATAACACAAGCAGAAGTACAAAAGGGTTTGAAAACATCTTAAAAGAAGCTTGTAGATCACCAGGGCTGGTTTGTTTCTCGTGCAGGAGTAGGGCTGTCAGATGCTTCTTGGGATGGGGCAGCTGAAAGCTCCTGCCTACGATGCGGGTGTGAAGGGGAGCTGTCTTGACCTCTCCCCACCATTGCCCCTGTTGACCCTGTTAAAGTGGGTTTAATCCTAAAGAAACAAATCATCAGCTAATTATTTCCATGGCTGTTGTCATGGGCGTTCTACTGTTTTAAGTAGGAATGGTTGCTTTGAGCTTTTTTAGGGGTTTTTTAGTGTAGCAAACAGAAGGGAAAACTAAAATCTGATTTCCTGTGATCCTGGATGTGGGTCAGTTGTTCATGTCAAAAGGGTTATATGAAAACAGGTTATGTGGAAGCTCTGAAAGTGGTCCAGTTTGCTGCTCAGTAGTACTGCATTTTGCAGAGCCTGATTATTCATACTCCTTTTTCTAACGTTAGCATTAATTCCCTTATAGCAGTTTTATAAAGTTGCTCATTTCACAGTCCTTTTAAGTGTGGGAGCCTGGCTGTAAGCAGAGCAGGCAAATTCTCAGCTCAGCAGCCACTGTTGCTTGCCAGTATTGTATGTTGGGTAAATGCTTGGAGTCAACCTTGAGAGTTTACGGACATTGGCTCGTGTTTCCTTTGCGCTGTATTTCGCTGTTTTGTTTTTTTCAGGAGTCTTAAAACCCTGCTAAGTTTGGAGAGAAGAGGGAATCTGTGAATGCCCACAAAAAATGCACCCGCTGGCCAGCGAGAGCTGGAGCTGGCTGAGGTGTGAGGGGGCTGGGG
>VXAY01003412.1:1211729-1301385 GCA_013399855.1 Oxyruncus cristatus
AGACATACCCCAGCAGCAGTTCTGTGGGTGTGAAGTGAGCCCAAAGGTACTTTATGACTTTGTCAGAGAAATGGAGAGGGAGTAAAAGAGCCTCCAAAACAGCACTTTTAAAGGCTCGAGGTGGTTGGGTTTTTTCTCCTTTCAAATGGTTTTATTTTATTATATCTGACACCAGTCAAGGAGAGAGGAAGCTCTTTAACCTTAATGCAAATAAAACAGTAGTGCTTTGGAAAAAAAATATGTATGCTTTATAGCTCTAGGCCGATCGTTGTGACAGATCAGAGAATTTAACAATAAAATTACCCATTAGTTGGGGTTTATTTCTTAATCTGTTTAGCTGTAACAATCTATTTGAAGCCTGATTTTTGCTTAAGAGGAGTAAAAGATTACCTACAGCAAGAAATTCATCTTTCTGTCATGCTGTTTGTCTGTCTGTCTATCCCCTAAAGACTTGAAGATGTTGGTTTTTATTTCTATACTGTTACTGAAAATCTACTGTGACATTTTCTGTTTAGGCTGCTGAAGGTTTTGGCAGATAGAACATGGATTTTGTCTTTTGATGGTGAATTCAATTCAGCATTTATTGTGAAGTCCTCATGTGTTTAAACGTGTGGTGATAGACAACTAAACCTCCCAATATGCTAAACTCCACCAGGTCTCGTCTGTAGTTCTATGCAAAAAGAACTGGGACTTGTTTCATCTGTTTTTAATAAATGTGAGCCTTGTGCGCTGTTTATATCAGAACTAAAGCCAACTTTGAGTTGTAGTTTGACATGTAGAGTCTAACTTTTTAGCTCTTGCTGCTAAAGACACCTACTCAGGATGCTGTTACCCTTTAAAAAAGGTGAGGGCCTTGTGCATCGCCTTATCTGAACCGTGATGTGTGAGCTAAAGCTGGTCCACAAAAATGCTGGTCGTGTAACACGGCACACAGCTGGACCTGCTTGCTGGCCAAGGTGGATTTCCAGCATTTGGGAGCAATTGTCTGTGGCTGGGTCTGTTGTCCTGATGCTGGTGTGAGTCTGATGGTGTCCTCTTCTGATTGCTGGGACCTGAGAGCAGGACAGAGCTGCGTTTGGTGGGTCAGGCATCAGCATCAGCCTGACACCTCTGGCATCATCTTGGAGAATTTGTTTAGGTGATACTCCAGGAGAGCGTTTGGTGATCCCAAGCTCCTGAGCTTGTGCCCTGGGCGCCCTGGGAGGTGTAATACCCTGCAAGTGTGATTTTGTGTCTGAACTAATGTGCACTAAACACTGGCAGCTGTTAATGGGGGCCGCAGAGGTGTCGCGGGGAGCAGCACATGGCTGGAGAGGGGGGGCTGTTCCAATGGGGTTTTGCCAAACACACTTCTTGTGCTGCCAGGAGGGCGGGTGGGCCTGGAGCCCGGGGCATGACTGCAGGGACAGCACTGACTCAGTGACTTCTCCAGACTGCTTTGTTGAGAGATGAGAGAAATCTGCTCCTGGGCTCTCTGCGTGGTGCTGCCATTTGGTGCAAACACCACGTCACTCGTATGCTGTCTCTGAAGTGTGTTTTTTCACTTTTATCCTGTGAGATGGATGGGGAATTTGAATGTTGGGACTGCTTGCATGGGCATCAGAATTCAGTGGGAAGATGTAGAGGCAGTTAATAAGTTTGATATTGGATGGATCAACTTTTGGCAGTGCTGGCAATTGTTTTTAGCGCCTTTTTATGAAGTGGGTTCATAGTAGAAACATGTATTTTTTTAATGAGGTTTATGCTGTTTTCTTGTTCTTCTGTCAAGATTTTCTAATAAAGCATTAATACTCAGAAGCCTAGAGGTAACAAGAACCTTAGAGGAGCTGCAGCTGTGGTTTCCCCATTGAGGCCAGGCAAAATATAACACTTTTGAACTTACACATTCTTGCTCTAAGAATGACTGAAAATTCATGTCAAAGGATCATAAATTGCTACCAAATTAATTTCCAAATATGAGTCCATCATGCATGTGTTTAAATCTGATTCAGTTCCTTTAAAGGAGTTTACTCTGAAAACCTTTTTCCATAAAAACATGCCCAGTAAAAAGTGTTTATGTTGCAATATAGCATTTAAATTGCATTTTAAAAAGACCACCGTAACAAAAAGCCCTCTTTAAATGGTTATTTATTTACTGTTACATTTTACTAACCAACAGAGCAAAGTAACCCGGAGATCTGTGATGTCATGCTAAAAACCCAAGTGGTAGGTTGCCAAGTATTGATGTTCTCACGATACTTTGTAGACACAAAAAACTAAGGCAAAGTGGAACGATGCTGTAGTGCTGATAAAAGAAATATAGTGTATGGAGATTAAACAGCTGAAAGGCAGGCGTGTCTTACAAGTGAGGCTGTGCAGACTACTGTCTCCCTGGGGCCAAGCACTTCTTAGGCATTTGCTGCATATTTTGACCAAGTACAGAATGTAGGAAATCTGAACTTTACACATTCAAGACTAAAGTTTGTTTAAAAAAACAGGGGAGGGTGTTGCTGTTTTGGTTTTTTGTTTGTTTTTTGTTTTTTTTTTTTTAAATTAAGTGATTTTTTTCTTAAAGTGATGCTTCAGAAATGCCTTTAGAGAGCAGAATGAATGTGGTGGTGATAAAGAGCATGAGGAACTTGCTCATTAGACTCAGTTAAAGCTAAGTTGATCATTGATACAAATTTGCATTATTTTCCCAGCGTGGCATTTGGTAACAACGTTTCCTGGGTGTGCTTTTGTTTCAGTTGACATTTGCTTGAATGGCCAAGCGAGCTGGCAAATTTTGTGCTGCTGGTCTTTGAAGTTGTGACTTCGACCCAAACAGCCTCCTCTTTGTGTGCGGCGGGGAGCCCCTTGGCTTTGGAGAGGGTGTGTGCGGCACAAAGCCTGGAAAGGGCCTGCACATACCGAGTCTCACAATGCTTCTTAGCACTTAACTTTAAGTAGCTCAGGTCTTACAGGGATGTCGGTTTCTTTGCTGTGAATTTTTAATGCGGGGGGCTAAAGTTCAAAATAAAACAATAAAAAAAAAAAAAGGCAGAAGATTAACCTGAAAGTACGTTTTTTATTTATCTTCAAACATAGGTTAGTACTTAGAAGGATTTGAACTACAGTGGGAATTTACTGTCTTCTCTGTTCAATACAATTATTTTGCAATGGGGTTTGAATGCAAGCTCTGCTAGGTACAAAGGAAGAAGTAGGGATTTACTTGCGATGGATAGTGTTTGTTTCATGTTTTAGTCATTGTCACTGGAGTTGTATTAAAACCTATTACATATCCAAAATTGTCTGAAAAGCTTGACAGAATACGGTGACAAAATATGAATGACAGCATAGTAGGGAGGACTATTATATAAATAAGGTGGTGTTTAAATATCTATTTATTGTAGTATTTGCACATTTCATGGTCAGTTGACTCCTTTTTCTGTTCACAGCCCATGTCTTGGTAATTATGGTAGGAGTGTAGCTTGCACAGCATGTATGTGACTCCCTCTCAGATGGAGCAGCACAGTGCTGAAGGGCAACGCCATCCCTTCAGTATTTCTGTGCACACAGAGTTGAGGATGTGCATGAGCAGTTTCTGAATGGAGCCTTGTAGCTGCAGTAATTTTCTTTTTAATGCACCTTCCATAGCTACAGTGAAATGTAGGAAAGGCTGTTCTTCAGCAGCAGGAATCGCTTGCCTGGCTTTTACATTGGCCTTTCTCAGAAGCTGCATTTTTGTTGGCTGAAGAACTGTGCACCAGGGGCCACAATTTCTTGGAAGGGTTGAATAAAAAAACGAGGTGGAGTAAGGATTTTTAAAGAGATGTTGTCACGTGGGTTTTGCTGTGTTTTGTTTTAACAAGGAGTGACTGATCCCAATTACTGACATTTTGGACATCTGAATGTTTAAGATTGGGGTCGACCTCCCACCCATCTAGGTGAGGACTCGGTACAGAGGAGACATTGGGAGCCATCTGGGTGGGCTGTAAGCCAGGGTCAGGAAAACATCTTCCCAGCTGAACTCAGTGGCTTTGTGTTGTCCCTCAGATCTGCTGGCTGACCTGCTTGTGCAAGTGCCCTTTAGCTGGTTGCGAAAACTGCAGCAGTTTCAAAGGGTGATGGTTAGCAAAGGTCTCCTTAGGCTGACCTGGCTTGTTTTGACTGAGCCAGATTAGGGACTGGTGGCCCAAGCAGAGCTGCCCCCTCTTCACCAGCCCCGTGCTGTGGGCAGGTTTTGATGCAATTGATCCAGTTAAACCATCACGAGAGGCTGTGAGAGGCATCCCCCCTGCAGTTAGAGAGAGGTTTCTGGATAATTTCTATCTGTTAACACTAGTATTAAGCTGTATTAAAGTAAACCACTATCAAATAAGTCTACTTTACACATAGGATCCCCTGCAAAGCTCACCTGACTTCATCACAGACATACAGCATGGAGCTTACAGAGGTCACGGGATAAGATGGTGCTGTCTGCTCCTGGCATCAGAAGTAGTGTTCTCCTTTATAGAAAGCAGTTGCACATATTGTTCACAGATTTTAAAATGGTAATTAATATTGTTTTCCTTCCTAACATTTCCATTTGGAATTTTCTTTCCATAAGAAATTGTGGCTACATTCTTTATACTCTTCTCTTTATCTGTACCGAATGCACTGTGAAGGAGGCAGGACTTGTATAACACGAAGGGCTCCTGTGACCCAGTTCAGCGGTTCACTGGTACATTACAGTGTGTGTGAGCAAGCGCCCACAGTGTGTGGCAATGCATATTTTAAGCTTGTGTCATATTCAATGGTAAACAGCCTTTTTCCCAGTGATTTGTACTGGTTTTGCACTTCATTATCCATGCATACTTATGCCCAAGTGGAGATTGCCAGGCAAGCAGCTTTCAAGGTTGGAATAAAGCACAGTTGGCTTTCTGGAGCTTTCTTAAGTCAATAGAGGTTGGATCCAAAGATGTGAGAGAGCTGTATGAACTTGAAGTTTTACAGTAACTTTGACTTGGAGGAATATTCTTCCCATAGAGCATCCTGTTGGATTTTTGGGATGGGGTGTGGGATTAACCTCATGTTAACTTCAAAAGAAGCTCTACAGGTTAATGTATACATGTTCACAGTGTATGCTGGCATCTGACCAGTTCATGCACTGCATGCAGGCTCATCTTGCCTGATGCTGGAATGGTGCAGTTTTGTCTCTCTCTCTCAGGTTCCCTGGTTTCTTTTGTGCAGCATCTCCAGGTGAGGTGAGAACAGGTATCCCACAGTGCACTTGTAAGGAGCAGAGAGCCCAGATGCAGGCACACAGGACATCTCAGCATCTCTGGCAGTGAAGGGAGATGGACCGAGATAGACCTGATGGACCGGTCCTGCTCCTTCATTAGGGAGCCAAGTTTACACAAGACAGAAAGTACTCAGGTGGTTACACAGCAATCACATGCCAGCCTGACTTCAGCCATCAACAGAGCATCGCTGTGGTTATTAGCCAAGGATTTTCATAATGTGTGTCTCTACAAGCTGTAATTAAAGCCAAGCCTGCCCCTAGCTAATTACAAGCTTGCTTAGAAGTATAGTTTATATAAAGCTTTTAAAACTTTGTATGGGGAAGATACACATCCAACAGGCATAATAAGAATGACGCCTTATTTTCAAAATGAAATGTATAGGCTTTGGTGTCTGTTTCTCCCTCCCTTTACAGTTTTCTACAGGCTCTTTTTTGCATCCTCATTCATGGCTTTTGCCAGAAATAATGCCCAAGTTTCACCAACATCAAACCAGTGATTTTTTTACTTTTCTTCAGAGTGTTTTTGTTCTCACTGCTGAAAGAGTAAACCAGATGTTAAAAGGCCTTAGAGCTTTATGTTTGGAGAAGACTAATAAATAATACTTAGATCTCTCATAAAAAAGAAGATAAGGAGTTTTGAAAGTGGTGAAACCCTTTGTTGAACACATCACTACACGGTCTACATAAATGATCCGTCTGTGGAGAGTTGCTGTGTGTCACATAGACAGTGCTGCACCTGCACATCTTCAGCTCTGTCTCTCAGGAATAAAGTGATGCTGGCAGTGTAACCCCCTGAGAGCCTGAAGCAGCCATGTGGGCAGGGCTCAGTGATGAGACAGGTTGTGAATATGACATGTGGTTGTAGGATGGGCTGGTGTGGATGTGGGTCTAACACAGCCTGGTGGTTGTTGCAGCACCATGAGCCCAGCACCGTGTCAGCCAAGGCCACTCTCTGGGATGACTCTGGGGTGACTCTATGGCAAAGGCAGAGCCAGATGGTACTGACATGGTCACCATTGCCCTTCCAAGGCATTCTCTTTGGATTTTCCTATTTACTTGCTATCTTCCATTCCCTGCTCTCAGATCATAGTGTGGCCTAGGGGCAGGAGGAGATGCACCACCACTTGCTCTCTCATAAATAAACAGTATCTCAAAAGGAAAGGGAACACAGTGGAACCTGCAGCACTTGTGCACTTGGCTTTGACACCTTTGGAACAAGGGGATGTTCACAAAGCCTCCATCACCACGGCTCTTTGGGGGGAAAATAGTGGGATGCCTAACCCAGTGTATGGCTGAGTAAAGTGTGAGATAGCTCCTGCATCCATTCCCTGTCCTCGCTTCTTTCTAGCCATTTTTGAATTTGGTATTCAGTTTGATTATTCAGGTCAGATCAGATTTAGGTCAGTTGTGATGGA
Source organism: Oxyruncus cristatus (assembly GCA_013399855.1). Classification (NCBI taxonomy): domain Eukaryota; kingdom Metazoa; phylum Chordata; class Aves; order Passeriformes; family Cotingidae; genus Oxyruncus; species Oxyruncus cristatus. The sequence goes on from VXAY01003412.1 coordinate 1,218,387, forward strand.
TTTTTTCCAAATCCAGTTCCCTTGATTCCTACTGTAAACGCTTACCAGATGACACGATGTGAAGCTGGAACAGACTCGAGCTGTGTGATGACCGAATAAAATCTCAGTGGGAACCACTTCCACGTTCCTGAGATTAGTTTCTCATGTAATAAATTCTGTATCCAAAATTGTATCAAATACTTCTCTGACAAGAGTGAGTTTTTTTCCTAACGGACAAATCCCAGCAGAGCTATTTATAAGAAGCCTCTCTGTTGTGTTTGCACTCACATGCCTGTTACTCAGACCTACACTGAAGAACAAATATAAGGAAAAAACTTCTCCGTGTCCTTGCCTGTGCTTTTGAACTGACCCTGTTTGGTCTAGTCTGAGATCCCTCACTACATTTTTTTGCTGTTATTCTGTTGGTAAGAGTTGCCATAGCAAACCACCATTAAAGGCCTCTCCCTGAAGGAATAATCTGGAGTTATTTGGTGACACCTTTTCTCTGTAGACCGTTTCAACTGCTTTGTTCTGCCTGATCCTCTCCTGGCTGGGAGGCGTGGAGAGGAGTGATCCAAGAGAGTGCCATGCTCATGCTCTGTGCTAACACCTGCAAAACCTGTGTGACAGGGAGTAGCCGTGGTGGCGAGTGCCTGGGTGGCACATGGAGGAGTCCTTTGGCTTGGGAGGAGGAGGCCAGCCCGTTTGTCAAACGCAAATCCAGGCACGGGAAAAAACTGCTTGAGTTGTTTTTTTGAGTATTAAATTTAGAGCTGTGTTCTTTCACTGTAAGTTCTTAAAATGAAACCAGACGTCATCCAGAAGTTCTTACTTAACCAACCTACAGCTTCTTCTCCTGCTGCAGCCTCTTTATTCATTGCCTGACACAGTACAGGGAATCCTTGACACCAGACTTCCCTGAGTTGTGTCCTGGCTCATGTATTGCTACATGTAAATCTCTTCTGTATTAAGTCAGACAGATGAGACCTGTGCTTTCAGTTTTGAAAAGTCCTGGTGTACACGGGGCACAGGGGAGAGCAGGTTCTTCCATGTGTGTCTCTTCAGTGGCTGCAAAACCCACATTAAATCATCGTTCCACCATTCGGCTGCTTGATTAGATGTTCTGTGCGTACCTCAAAATATGTGATGTTTTAAAGCAAGATTTGCTATTTAAATAAGAGGTTTGCCATAATTGGCTGTTATAAATTACAAGCAAGAAGGAATGATTTATTGCTTATAATTAGAAATGAGTTACGAAGGGGAATGTTGGTAATCATAAAATAAAGCTTAGAATACATTGATTTCCAGATGGCTGCCAGTGAAATTGCTCTTTAATGTATAGTAGACCAGACACAAGGGGGGGGGGGGGAATCAATCATCCATCTTTATTCTTTGATGGATTACTTGTATGAATCTATAGTTACCTGAATTTTGAAATACTAGTTTTGGCTGCATAACTGGATGAAAAAAACTGGATTTGCATGATGATATTTGCTGTTGGAGGGTGGTGGAAAAGGTGAGTTAGTATTTTGCCTGGCATGGTTTTTGTCCTTGTAATGTCAACGGGGAAGATCCAGTGATCGATCTGGTGTCACTTTTGGGTACAACAACCTCAGTGAATTTTTCTCAGAGACTGCAGGTTACTAAGGTATTTTTCTTTTTATCTTTTGCCTCATTTGAAGTTTTCATGAGGTTGAGATTGATCAAAACACTTGTTCAAAACCAAGTATCTGTAATCCTCCTTGCTTGAGTCTAGAAAAATACATTTGCACCAGAAAAGGCCAGCAGTGCTACTGCTGAGAACTTTTCAATAGCATAATCCTTCTGTTGAGATGATAATGTGTTCATTTAACTTTTAAACTTCCATTTCTGTTACTATAGTTTCAAGCACGATTTTAAAACTATTTATATTTGCCTTATCTGCTAATAATGGTTCTTTCTGCTGTAACAGATGCATTCTGCACTGTTACCATTTGAAAGATGGCGCTATGGGATGGTGAAGACATATGGATTGTCACCACATGAGTTGTCTCACGCCCACGTTTTAAAAGTGACACTGCCATTAGACTCGCTTAACCGAGACCATTATGATTACTCATTTACCTTCATTAAAATGCTTCATAGCTTCCTTATTTTAAGTAGCTTTTCTCAGCAAGGTGCAGATTTGCCTTGCTGCCATCATTTCATCTGGAAAAATTTCCATGGTGAAAAGAACAGCATATTTTTGACTAATACTTTCCTGACCTGTGGAGAGATGAGCTCATCAGTATCTTTATTGACAAACCCAGGAAGAAGGTGTGTCAACCAGAAATATTAGATCAGTCAGCTTTTCTTGTCCTGGAGCAATTGTAATTTCCCATGGTCTGCAGCAATTTCCTTTAGAAGCAGATATGTGTAGAGATTGTTTGGGATCTGCTGCAGGAGCATAATTCTATTTGGTCCCAGTAAGGTCGTCTTAGATGTCATTCTTTTCATTTTTGCTGTTGAAAATCTGTTGGTTTAGTCAGTGGGAAGAACAGCAAGTTGCTATTTTACAGCATCTAGTTGAGGAACAAGTGCTGCAGCTATGCAGAAAAATATTGCCTGCTCTGAGTTGGATTATTGAAGACAGATGTCATGGCCTCTGCCCCTCTCTGAAAAGCCTGAAATAGGTGTTTAGCTCATGATACATTAGCAAAGTTCCTGCTTTTCCAAAGCCTGTTGGTGACTGACGTAGGTGCTTAATTCTTCACTGGTAAACATATCCTGAAGTGAATGATAGAGATTCTTACTTTTTGCCAGTTTCCTCCTGCAGGTTTTGATCCCTCAGTGCTTAGGCCCAGGCGTTTGCTGGAAGGGGCCGATCTCGTTAGCACTGAAGATGTTCTCAGAGCTGTGTTATCTGATGCTGCACTGATGAAAGCAGAGCTCCTCTGATCCAGCATGAAAGAGGACTGAGTGGGAATCAGAAGTGGGAACAATTTCTCATTTCACTCTCGTTTTTGTTGTCACTTCAGCTTTGCTCTTTTCCTACTTGAAATGACTCTTTCTGTAGTGTTGCTTGCTTGAAAACAGGACGAAAGCACTGACACTTGGTGGAGTTCACACAGGCATGTTGGAGCAGAGTTAGCAGTAACTGACTTAGCTGCCTGTCAGAATCCAGAAGGGTTCAGACCCTGCCTGCTGTTCCATCAGACGCATCTGTACAGCTGCAGCACTGGGGTGAGCCATCTCCAAAGGGAGGTCGCTGTGTGTGAGCTGAGCTCATTGCAGTGTGGACGTGCCCTTCATCTGGAGTCTTTTTGCCATTGGTTGTGATCTCTGCAATCATGTCACTTCGTGGAGGGGTTTGGGGAGATTCCTTGGGGCTTTTACAGTGCTGGTGAGCTGGGCTGGGCGAAGGGCTGGTCAGGCTGGACTTTAGAAAGCCAGAATTACCTGCCTGCCTCACATTCGGGCACACACTGTGAGCATCAGAGATGTTTTGTCATTGTGCAGAGCATGATGTTGTGATGTTGCATCTGGAATTCTGAGGTGGCCCAGTGCACTCTTACCACTCAGCCCCTGTCCCCTTGGTATCATGCTGCTGTTCATGGGTGTCATAGCTAGCCATGGCCTTGGCCATGTGCCTCCGCTTCCTCCCGAGCACAGGGAATGGCTCTTGTGAGCACCTGTGCTCCAGAGTTACGGTTGTCATTGCAGTCTCTGTTTTGCCCTTTGGAAAAGAGCAGTGGTCCAGGTCCAGGAGGATCACCCCTTTGTCCTGACCTAGGCAAAGAACAGTGGGTTGGTATCACCTGTTGCTGTTGTGTTTCCAAGAAGAGCATTAAATCCTTGCGCGGAGGTAATTCCCAGCTTTCCGGTAAGGATAACATTGGCGGTACCTAATTAAAGGGCACTCTTAGCCTGGGTAAACATTTATATTAATTTCCTTCTCACGCAGATGTCTGGTAAACTGACCTCCTGAGGCAGAACCATCTGGCCTCAGGTGGGAGGAGGATCTCGGCCGTGGTGGAGAACCTGACTGGTCTCTTGCCGAGTCGTTTCTCAACGGCTTTTTCTGTCGCTCCACATGAAAGGCCTGTGCACGGATATGTAGGTTTCATGGGCAGTTGTCTTGGATGACCTGCATAATTACACTGCAGGCTTGTGGCTGTGGGCTCTGTTCTATCTATGCTTTCCATCGTGTATTCTGGGACCATCCGTGTATAAAATTAGTATGGGCAGTAAGCAGCAATAAGATGTTCCCTACTTGGATGGATTAAATTAAAATTCAGTAAGAAACAGAGCTGTGATTGAGTTTCCAAATAACTTGAAGGATTGCACTGAGGAGATTGTTATGGTATTGTCAAACTTTTTGGTGGGCGAACAGCCTGATGCAAGCGAGGTGGGTTTATTACCTCGCAGTGCTCTTTCTCCTTTATGTACTGTGCTGTGTAATCTTTTGTTATTAAATAATAAGCAAAATAAAAACAGTTGTTTGTCAAAGCCAGCTTGTTTTTCAGAGAATTTGCTCACTTTGAAAGTTCAGTCTGTGTGATCTCCAGCCCTGTCAGGAGCTATTATATTGAATCTTCTTTTAAATTGCTAAGCTGGAGGACAAACCCAGACGTTATCGTGCACATCTCGGGTGAGAGCGGAGCGGATTCGGCGGGGAGCAGCCTCTGATGCCTTGTACCGTGCCATTAGTTTTTGTTGCAAACATGTCAAGATAATCTGCTTCCAGTGTTATGTGTGTTGGCTGACATGAACATTAGTAGATCTGCATAATTTTTGAAGTAGTTGGAAGTGTGTATATAACACTTGGGGCCGTGTGAAATCTTTTTTATCCCCCTTTTATGGATCACATTGCTGTTCAGAAAGTTGCCTGTTGTGTTGCTCCCTCCCACAGGGTACTGTATTCATTTGCGAAGTTCATAAGCAAAGTGCCCCAAAGTAGAAATCATCATAAACAGTGAACAATGACTGACACACTTTGGAACACCAGGAGCCCCATTACTTCCCCCTCACAACTTCACATTTTAAATGTTGTCATTTCAGCATACATGGAATTGTATCTTAATGTAAGATATTATTATTTATGGAACTTGGGAACCGTTAATTCAGTCTGGTCTTCAGTGGAAGTATCTTTCACGTGCATGTGTGTTCCTTTGTAGCCTTTTACAGATGAGCTTGGGTCATGCACAGTAAAAGTTGGATAAGATACTTCACTTGCTTGATTTTCAAGGTGCTTTTTTGATAATTAATACACGAGCCTATCCCAGCCTCAAAATCAGTTGTGCTCTTCCACGAAGACACTTTGTTCCACTCTCTGAGGTGCAGCCAGACAGCAGAAGGAGTCCATATCTGTAGCCATGGCAACCAGTAATTTATTGCTCCATATGGCTGGTGTGGCAGCAGCTGCTCTGGTTTAAGGAGGTCAGGACATCAAGGCTTTTAAGAAACAAAACAACACCCCAAGTATAAAACCTTCCTAAATGGTTTTGTACAGTAATAGTAGGGCTCTCCACAGACATAAGGAGAGCCAAGGGAGTTATATATTTAGAACTTTTGTAACTATAATTGGAATCAAAGCCATTATTTCAGTGGGGAAATAAGGTTTTGTCTCTGAGGTGGTTTTGCCTTTTCCCAGTTGCCACGGCTAGTGTTTGTAGGCAGCAGATAGTGTGGAGGTGCAGTGAGCCAGGCTGTTCCACCCAGGTGGGGAGTGGCCCCTTTGGATCTGCACTGCAGGAGGTGCCCACCATCAGTGGCAGGAGCAGGATCCACCCCTCTGCTTTGGGATCATTTTGTACTACACTGAGAGAGAAACTGTATTGCCCAATTCAGACATCAGTGCTGTGTTTGTAGTAACAAAGTGAAGATGCTCAGGTTGTGAGCAGCTCTGGTGGAAGAGAAATACAGTTTTAATTTCTGTTTGGGTATGAGAGTCCCTCACTGCTGAGAAGTGGTACAGAAGGGCTCTTGGATTTAGCACTAAAGTTTTTGCAAATAGGCTTTTCATAAGCGTGAATCTTTTTATTTTCATTAGGGGACCATTTTAATTAAAATGAAACTGGAATGTTTACCCTTTGCTTCCTATAGCTGTGATTGTTTTCTTCACTGTGTGAGCACATGTATAATTTGCTCTAAAAGAAATGTCAGCAGTTTCTGATTACCTTGTGAGTCTTACTCAACAGCTTGATTTTAATTGGGAGGAGGAAATATTTTCAGGGTGCTCCAGGGAGGTCTGATGTCTTTGGGTAGCAGGAGAGAATAGGTGCTATCTTTGGTACAATGTTAATTGCAATAATCAGAACTACTGGTTTAAAATAAAAGTCCTTCGTTTCTTACCCCTGTTGGATTTTTTTCAGTCATGTCAATGAAATACAACCTGTTTGGTAATTAGAATCCTTTGGCTACGTAACCTTTTGGCTTTGCTGCATCCATATGTTTGTAAGCATCTAAACAGGGTGATTTCTGGAACACAGTGGTTGAAAGAAGTTAGGTAGTCTCAAATTTCTGGAATTAAGGAAGAAATTTTTTATGATGAGAGTGGTGAAACACTGCCACAGGTTGCCCAGAAAGGTGGTGGATGCCCCGTCCCTGGAACATTCAAGGCCAGGTTGGATGCGACTCTAAGCAACCTGATCTATTTGAAAATGTCCCTGTTCATTTCAGAGGGCATGACTAGATGCCCTTTAAAGGGTATTCTAAAGAATACTCTACAGTTCTGGTTAGATAAAGGAAAGAGAAGCCAGGCAAGTAGGGAGGAGTGCATCCATGCCCTCAAAAACATTCTCTCTAAGCTCAGAAGTCCACCAGGATTTTTAATAGATATTCATGTGGGTCCACAGCATCTTTTTCTTGACATTTTTGACGATATAAAATATGACAAGAAGTATCTGCAACGGAATAATGTGTTCTGGATTCTTCAGTGGCACAGCTCCTGAAACATTCCTTTGGCACCTTGAACTGGTTGAGTTGCTGAAATGCCTTTCTGGTCCTGCAAAGTGTTTCAGAGATGACCAGTTTCTGAACCTTTTTGGAGCTTAGCCAATATCTTGTGTCTTAATATTGTCTTCTCCATCAGAGATAGTGATCTGAGTCTCCCCTGCTCATTCTCAGGGGTTTTGTTTCCTCCTGCCGATTATTTGAAAATAAATAAATAAATAAGTAGGAAAACAACTGGTTTCTATGTGTTAACAAGGAGGAATGACTAAGAGAAAAATGAGAGGAAAGTACTGCTTATCATAAAAGACTGTATCTCTGGAGACATAAATTGGTATTCATTAAGTTGTTTGCCTAGACTTAGTTAAAAGACGTGCTGGAGGAGCTGTCTGAGCAGTGTTTCAGTAGAAAGCAAGTCATCCTTTTCGTGACTGGATACATCTAGATGAGGAGGAGAGACCAGAAAGTAACACTAAATGATGGATTGAGAACAGCCTTCATTGCAGTAAGGAGACAACAGACAAGGAAATGTTTTTCAGAAGTAATAATATTTAAGACTTAGCTGTAAAGAAACACTGATCCATCTTTTCTCCCCAAATATGCAGGTCTTTTTCATATCTGATGCAGAATTTTTAAAAATGTTTATGTTCAATTTCTGTCATTTTCCATTCAAGGTATGCAGGGTCCCCTTGATTTTGATGATTTCTGTAGCAGGAGGTTAAAATTTCACCTGTGGTGATTATGATATCCTCCATGTATAATCTTACTGGTGTCTCCTCTGTATCATCAGATATGGGGAAGCAGTTTCAGAGCACTGCTAGGTAATCAGAGTGTGGCTCAGTTTTGCCACGTCTGCATTCTTCCGAAAAAGTCAGTTTTCTTTTGACTTTTGTAATAAGTGACAAACCCATCTGTTTCAAAGGCCTTGGGGATGGGCTGGGGCTGCAGTTTGAGATGAGGTTTTGCTGCTGTGCTTGTTGGCTGGCATCTTTTCTTATTATCTTGAACTGGGGCAGGCACTGCCAAGGGAATGTGTGTATTAATTATTGTGGAGTCTGAGGCTCTCCGCTCTTTATCTTAAATCATTAAAAAAGTAATTGTGCAACATAACACTAGCAAAGTGCTTTCACTGTTTGGAGAATGAATACTCTGTGTCAAACGCCTGAGTGTGGTGCAGCTTTTCTGACGTTCGCTATTTTTTTCTTTCCTTCTTTTCAGATTAAGACCCTTGATTTCAACCCAGCTTGCTAAAAAGGCTGCCACTGAAGAGGTATGTAAAGTCCAGCACTTCTCCCAGTGCAACAGGTTGAGTTTGGAAATTCCCATAAGCCGTTTTCAGCTGGCTCTGGTTATGTGGTAAAAAAATGAGTCTTCTCTCCGATCAGGAGTTGGTCACTGTGAACACTGCGAAGCTGAGGTTGCCTGTTTTCTAACCCAGGTTTGCTCTTACTTATCCATCAGTAGCATTAGCACAGCCTCATAAATGCTTGGTTAGACAGCAAAAAAAGAGGACTCCCTGCAAGAATCTAAAAAGGTCCATATCAAATAAATAGGCAGGAGGAGTAGGAGAGGGCAGAGCTCGTGTCTGTTTCTCAGCACTTGGAGTGTCCCCACAGAGAAGGAGGATGACACAAAATGCCGCTTCTGTGCAGCCAGAGCTTACCCCAGGGAAGGGCTGGGCTTCTGTGGGAGACCAGTGAGAAAAGACAGCTTACCCTCTACAGCATGGCTTACTCTTTGCTTTGTTCATTTGTTTGTTTGTTCAGTTTGAAAATGTAATAGTGCCACAGAAAAGTCTGTACTAGTAACTGTCCTCCCCCATAAGCCCTCCTTGGGTGGCTCTGTGCACCTGCGTTTTCTCCTGAAGGGATTGTGATTATTATCAGATGGTGACACCAGATAACAACAATAGCTGCTTTCTTTCATTATTATTTTCACCCTGTACAGAGCATTCATAGGCATTTTGTGTTCAGTAAAACGCCTGTTGTATGTCTGAACATTCAGGATACCAAGGTATATTTGTCCCTCCTCTTTTCCCCCCTGAACATGTGACACTGACACCCTTTTGAAAGTGAACCAGTTCCCTTGGATAGTTAAACATCTTCAACAATTGCCCACCCATACATAAAGCTAAGTGCCAAACTCCAGTCCAGGATGTCTGGAAGTGAATTCAGGAAGTTCTATTTAAAGGTGTTGTTTGACTGCCTTATTTTTAAAATGACTGAAACCCACTGATTTTCAGAAACAGTTTGATATCCTGCCTAGGGAAATACATTTTCACTTCTTATTCTATGCTCATTAGAAAACTCTGCACATTTTTAGAAGTACAGCAGTCTGGAAGTGGACATGATAATTAGAAGAAGGTCACATTTTAATTAGCATGGTGCAATTTTAAAAAATAATGACTCAATTGTATCTCCTTTCTATTCACCCACTTTTTCAGAGCAGATGGATACTTTTAAGCATATAAATTGATGTATATTATGATGCTGATTGGTCTTAAACTGTTGTGTCTATTTCTGCTTATACTGAGGTGGACTCAATTTCATCACTCTAGAGGCAAAGGCAGTGGTAGGAAATATAAACTGGAGGGAAGTTCCTATAAATAATATGATTAATTTGTGCATTAAAAAATCATGAAAACCTGTCTTCGACTGATCCGAATATCTAAATACTTGATTTTCTATTAAAATTAATGGGTGTCTTTTGCCCTATTAATGAGCTATTGGAGCAAACCCTTAGGTGACTTTGAAAAACTCAGGCAGATTCTTTAGGTTGACTGTCATGGTATATGACAAGTTCAGGAACAGCTTTGATGTTTGAATAATTAGACTATCAACTTTCTGGTACATGGATTTTCTCTTATGGTGTATCTTTAAAGTGCCTGGAGTTACAGGGATTCTGGGAGTTAGTGCATCCCAAGTAAATACATTTATAAATAAATAAATAAAATAAATTACAGCACTGAATCAGAACTTGCTGCCAATGGAACTGAAGAAGATGCAGCAGTACACTGTTGTGTACTGTAATTTAAAACCTAAAGCACTGTAGGACTTTTCTCATGGTTGGGACCAGAGAAGTTGGGGTTTTCTGGTCTCCTTTGGGCCATTCTTTTTTAGAAGCACCTCACCACTGTCCTTCCCAAGGAAGTGGTCCCAGTCTTTTCTGTCTTTCCTAGTAGGGGAGATGACTCTTAGTGCTGGTAACTGCTTACTAGTGACAGGTACTGTTAATATTCCCTTCTCAAAATTCTTAATGTGACAAAGCAGCATTAATGGTTAATCTTCAATATTCGTCAAGTTGCCACTGATGGGCTGGGTTTTTTTGCCACAGGCTCTAATGTACAAACCCCAAATAGCCCAAGTACAGAATGGAGGTGAAAAGTGCCCTGTTACAGAGCTGGTGGAGATAAAGCTCCTGTGATGTTTCTTCCCTGGATGAGAGAAGGAGGTGGAGCCCTAGACTGAGCACACCATGAAAGTGAGAACTCCAGAAAGAGCCTGGGCTGTGCTGGTTCCTGCCCCATTCCCAGATCTCTCCTTAGTGAACCAAAGACAATATTACCTTCTCCAAATTCACCTCCATCCCCTCGTGGTGTTGCCCTTTCTCTCCCTCTGTGCTGTGTCCTGCCTCACCTTGGAGCAGCTGGGTCGGTGCACGTACAGAACAGGTCCCGTCAATGATCGATTCCCAAGTTATTGTTTGGAGATCATTATTCTGATGAATTTCATAGGTAATGTTACAGGTGCCAGCCTGTATTATCAACTGAGTGCTCTGCCATCACATTAAGTGCTGTCTACAGAGTGCTATTTGTTCCACAGCTCATTGCGCCGCCAAATAAATCCAACCAGAGCTGTCAAAGCTAATACATGTTGGGTTTTTTCTGATTTGAAGGGTACATTTTTGCTATCATTAAATTGTCAATAACGTTGTTACTATGTAATAGGCCTGATGTGAGTCGAGCACACTGAGGAAGAGGTTGTAAGTTTTCCCACAGAGCTCTACTGAGGAGCCTTCACTCCCAAATTTTGCCTTCCCTTATGGTTGCAAGAGGATCCTTGTTCTGCTGTTACTGTTGCTGGATATTTCAGTTGCATGGATCTGGACTATGTAAAAACTGGGTGTTTTTGCCTGACTTTCATTCAGACTTCCATTAGAACAGCTGAACCTCTAGCACTAGACAAAGGCTTCCATCTCTCCCATCTCTGTCATTTGGAAGCTGCTAAAGTTTTGTACAAATATCGGACAACAGGAAGGGCTGCTCTATTACCTTCTCTTGTTTTTTGCAGGTGACCTTTCCAACTGTGCAGGCGGAAGCCCCTGCTGTAGAAAAACCAGCAGCTGTGCTCGTGGAGAGTGGCCCAGTAGCTTACAACCCTGATGAAGAGGTGGAGGAGGAAGAGGCAGAGGAAGATGAAGATCACTGCATGAGCGCCTTGCAGTTAATGGGAGGAAATGGTGAGCTGGGGTGTTGCCTAAGTTACCATCTCCTGGTGCGGTGGGCTTTGTTCTTGCAGGGCTGAGGACAGACAGGGTTCCCCTGATTATCCCTGTCCTAAGGCTTCTGCTGCCTTTTCAGCATTGCCCATTCCTATGGGAAAGCCTGGGCTCACCTTTGTCCAAAACCTGACCTTATTAGAGACTCCTGAGAAAACTTTGCATCTTGAGCTCCAGGCTAAGAGGGCTTCTCAAGAACAAAGTTATGTGTTTTTCAGAATTAGGTTTATTAATGTGGATCTGAGAAGTTATGGGGTCAGTAACCCCTCTGTTGGCAGTGTCTGGGGCTCATTGCCCCCCCGAGGCTGAGCCACCCTGCTCCTGCTGCCTCCTCAGTGGAGGCTGCAGTGATGTCCAGATTGTCCATGAGCCCTGGGGACATGTCTGTCCAGCTCAAATCCAGCCTGAATCATCACACTCCATTTCTGGGAAAGTGTTAGGAGGAAGTAGTTGTTCACCAAGTGCAGGAACGGCATTGGTAGCACACAGTGTGCTGTATGGTACACAGATGTGTGCTAATTTCTTTGGGTTACCCAGCAAAGCCTCTCAGTTAATTAGATTTCTTTGCTGGCAGGAAAAGGCAGTATCCTCTCCGCTGCGGTTTTTCCTAGCTGGACACATCCATATTTATCCTTTATTAAAAGCTTCCCCTTAGAAGTTAAGCTTTGAAAATACACAAAATTATTTTTAAAATGAGAGCTGCTAATTATGGGTTGTGAAAACTCAATATGGGAATAAGTTTCCTACTGAAATGTTATCTACTGCAAAAATCTTCCCAGCACTATTCAGTCAACTTCATGGACAATATGTATACACTTCACAAAAGTGTCTGTTGCTTTTAAATTGATTTCTCCACTGGAAAATAATTGCTGAACTGTAGGAAAAACAGTTTGTTGCCTGCATTTAATATTAGAATAATGTTCCCAAGCAAAATCACCCATGTGGGGGAGGGTGGGTCTATGTTTATTAATAACCCCCCTACAAAAATAGAATAAAGGTCACTGAGCTTTTCTTCTTTGTAAATGTTACTATTTTTAAACCATTCTGAGAACATTCCACTACTCCCTGTCTCGTCTGGACAACAGCTGAAAAATTAGAGTTAAAAAATAAAAATAAAAAGGAGTATTCCCAGAATTTGAATGCAGGTGTGCGGAGCTACTCAGCACAACTAGTAACTCTTTCCAAACTGCTTTCTCCATGGATTTTAGACCTGTCTTCCTGGAATAACAGCACAAAATACAGATGGTGAACTTCACCCATTCTGCACAAATTATTATAGATTAGACTTAATTTTGCTTCCGAGCATCTGCTTGACTCTTTGGATGAGATGTTGCCCTGCACTGAATTTGGAATGTAAAGGTTAACTTTCCTCACTCCTCGTTTGTAATAGTTATCCATAGGTTTGACTGCACAACAGAAAATACCTGGTTTGCTGCATTCAGAATAACACAGAAGAGAAACTGGTACATTAGAAATACACAGACCTGCCTTCTGACACACAATGCACAGTCTTTGCACTCAGCATTGTTTAAGAAAACAAAACTGGATAATAAAATCTGGGCAAAATTTTAAGTTGTTTCTCTAGAATTAAGTAGATACGGGAAATCCAAGTCAGATGCATGGGTCAGGACTCCTTTGATGTTGATGGGAACTCTAAGCTATCTCTGAACCCTTGCAGCTTCAGTTTATAAATCCATGAATAATATAAACAAGCCAGCTTTTTCCTTGGTGCCTATGTCTTGTGAAAAACGTGCCTACTTGTAAATGTGGCTGCTGCTCATCAGCCACTGTGTGCCAGGTTACTTGTGACAATCAGTCTTGATCATTTTAGCCTCTCAATTAAGCCAGGAATTTCAAATATCCTTGTGGCAGGTATTCCTAAATAAGGGTCCAGTGACGTGTGAGAAGAGATATTTACTGACAGATGCTAAAACAATTTTATTTCATTGAGGGAAGTACGTGCAAGAACTTTTTATTTAGCCCCAGCAAAATAGATGATTTTAAAAATGCTTGCTTAAGGTAAAACTTACCATCTAGTTACGAAGAAGGAAAACAACCTTAAAGAAGCAATACTTTCATTGTGTCTTACATCAACGTGGAACATTTGCATGTTTATATGCCTTTGTCTTTGTGTGTTTCAGATTATGGCTGTGATATGGATGAGGATGATGGCTATTAGCTCCATTTACTTCTAAGGGACATGGACCATGTCTTGTTCTCAGCAAATCTTTGGTCTTCAAGCTGTGTGAATAGTGAAAGAAGCTGTCTGTGGTCAGCAAATGTAATCGAACAATCCTTACTTTTGTGAACGCAAATTTGAGGTTGGCATTGACTGGTCAGTTTACATTGACCCATAACCCAGCAATAACCAGTTTGGGTTTGTACTTGAATTTATTTTTATTTTGGTGGATCGTAGTTGGAGGATGAAAATTAATGAGAGTAATGTTTCCAGAGAACAAAAGAGAAGAGACAAAACAGTCTGTGTATAAAGCCCATGTGGCTGAAAGCAACACATCTCTTATTTATGTGGCTGTTTTAGGCATGCTGCTCAAAGAGGGCAGATTGAAGGACAGAGAGGAGGACAGGTAAAAACAAGAAGCCTGCCCGTTGACTGACTGACTACAGTAGCATTACTTGTCTGATAATGCTACAACTGAAAGAAAGAAATGTTTCCAACCTGTATTGTGGACGTGACCCTGTTACTGTATACGGCTCCCTCACCCAACCCTATCAAAAATTAATGACAAGTTATATATTTGCAGAGCAGTATTGGTTTCTCTGAAAGAGAGTAAATACTTCTTTATATTAATCAATTCATAGATTTCTTGGAAGATATGACAATAGATGGCAATGTTGGCAGAGAAGAATCATCTTCCACTGTGAGTCCAGTGCGGTTTATGTGGAAGGAGGCAAAAGACCTGTGTAAGGCAAGAAGTGCAGTGACCAAGCAGGAGATGATGCTGTGCTCATGTGCTGTTGTTGGGCATCCCTGGGGACAGCCAGGTCTTCCTGAGGGTGGTATTTCTACAGGAGAGTCACTCTGTCCATCTCTATGGAGCTGCTCTTGCCTGACTGAGTTAGTGTGAATGTCTGCTCCCAAGAGCTGCCTGTCTTCAAACCAGTTGAAAGAAAGAGAAAGCTGAGCTTTTTAGTAAATAAGCTAGCATCTGCTTTGACTGAATTTAATTTAATGTAATTTGCTTAACATTCTGTGGGTAAATTAAAGGTCACCGTGCAGCAGTCTGACTTTCATGGCTCAAATCCCACCCTTGAACAGTCGTTGCTATGTGAATAAAGCTGGAGCTGCAGCCCTGTCTGCCCTGAAATGTCAACAGGCAGGGCCTTCTCTTACAGTTAGATCAGTTCTTGCAATGCCATGAGAGCAGGGGTCGGGGGTGGAGCCCCTATGGCCAGATCCCACCCTGGTGCCTCTGACCTGCCTCCCCCTGGCACTGCTGGGTGTGAGGCTCTTGGCTCCGTGGGAAATGCAGTGCACTCTGGATCACGCTCTTGATGACTGCAGCTGCAGGGCCCGAGATGTTTTCCTCTCTGTCCCTTATCTAGTGACAGTCATGAAAACTGCAGCGCTGCAGGCTTGTCTTACATCAGAGAAAGATGATTTTTTATCCTACCAGCATGGTTTCTGTTCAGCTGTGTCTCCTGGTCAGCTCATCCTTCCTACCCTTTTTGAGAAGCACTCATTACTAGAGCACCAGCCATCCTCCTCCTACGGAGGGTGGATCGTGGCAGGAGGAGAAGCTGCCTCAGGAAGCTCTCTAGCTACTTCCAGACAGGATGATAATGGTGCTCATAACCAAAGAGGAGAAGGGCCGCACAGCCTTCCATACTTCCATACTTCTCTCCCATACTTCTCTCCCTCTTGGTAGCAGGCTTAAGATGGATCATGTAAGTCAAGCAAGAGAGAGTGCTTTTTTTAGGAGCAGACTTGGTATGATTTGGCTGGTAAATGTAGTTTGGTGGGTTGACTGTATCTATGAGGAATTTTTGGGCCCTGCACGGGAGTATTTCTGCAATGACTTCTTAAAAACGGAACTCAGTAACAAAAATGATGTAGTGAGGCTAATGGGCAGAAGACATATTCTGAACCAGATGCCAGTTACTTAATTTGCAGCACTTCAGTGGAAAAAAAGAGATTCCATATAATTCTAAGGAGAAAAGGTGGCATTTTCACCAAAAGCTATAGGTTTTTTTTGATACTTTATAAATACTGCACAGAAGCTGATATTGGGGAGATAAACCTTTCTACCTCTCTTTTATCTACACCATAAAATAAAAATCACGCTATAAGCAGACAGCTTTTTAAAAAGTTGTTTGTTTTATCAAAGTTCATGCTCTGCAGGTCTTTGAGACCATTGAGTTTGATCGTTCGGATTTGAATTAATCTACCATAGCACTGCTACAAGTACCCATACTCTCAGTATATTCTCAAGGCCTGGGTTTTATTCCAAGGTACACAGTATTCTCTATGCAGGAAATAAACATGCATAAATAAACATGTGTATGACTCATGTAGGTCGAGTGCTTTTCTCAAATGCAAGATGTTGGCTCTTAAAAAAACCGCTAAGCTGATTTCTTTGTTGCTAAGGGTCTTCCCTCCAGTTTTCTGGTTTGTTTCCCCCAGCGGATACTAAACCTGCTGCCAGTGTAGTGATGTTATGTGAGAGCTGAGAGTCCACCCAAATTACCGCTGCTAGTAAATCAGAATTTCAGTAGTACATTGCGTTTCTGGGAACGTTGTTTTGTGCACTGCAAGTAGAGGGTTGCAGTTTTTGAATGCTCTCGCATGATGTGATTAGGAAAGGCTATCAGGTAGTCTGCTAGAAGGGCACTTGGAGAGCAAGGGAAAAAAAAAAGACCTACAATTCCATAGCATCTCAGTATTGCTGGTGAAGTTAATGGCATGGTTTCTGTACAGGATTCCCAAAGAAAGGATATTGGATAGGCAGGCTTCGCTCTGAGCTTCTTAAGCTATAGTGGTTATGTACATTTTTAATTTATTGGTGACTTACCGGGATTTTTATAATGTTCATTCCTTCTTGATTTAACTAAGCTCAGGAAATGTAAACAGATTAGAACATGCTAGTTTCTGTTTTTATAGCTAGTCATTAAAATGTAAAAAGATTAACACTGCATTAACTCTGTTTACTACTGTTGATGTATCTGGACAATTTTGTTGTGTATAAGTAAGCCTGAATTCACTTGGAGTAATTTGGACCCTGCATTTCTCAGGATTCTGATTATAATGTAAAGAGCTTATAAGGCTTCAGCATTTGTTGTTCTTAGATCATCTTATTTGAACCCACACAGGCCGTGTATCATCGGGTTTGTTGCATAAAGCATGTCCCTTGCTGCAAGTCACTGTGCTTGACAGGCAAAACCCTCCAGCTGTTGCATCCAGCTTGTCAGCCATGCAGCCTTTTAACACTCTTGTACTGTGGGAGTAAAAACTGAAATAGGAAAATAATGGGCTTCTTCACTGTGGTGAGTGCATTTCCAGTGTCTTAATCATCTGTGACATTTCTTTAAAATCACTGTGTTCAGTACAGCAACTTTTAAATGGTGCCAGACAGCCTTGTCTTGAGGGTTAAACGTGTTTGTCAAAAAAAGTTCTTGCCATCCTCATGACTTGTTTGTGTTCTTTTGGATTGAGTTGAAACTCCAGTTGCAGATGTGTACAGTTAGTGCAGAGTTTGCCTAATAAATGTTCTGTTTCTTATTTTTGTGTTGAATCCTTGTATTTGGTTCAGTTAGTGCCAAGGAAGTGAAATCTCTTTGATGTAAGCATATGTACCATCCTTACACAACCACACGATCCATGTTAACCTTTTTTACTGTAATATATTTGCTGTAAATAAAGAGTAAAACCCTTACATAGCCCATCTATTTTGATGCTCTCCTGCTAATTTCTGATTTTTCTGTCTTCATTCTTATGAACATTCAGTTTTTACTGCTTCATGATTGGTTGATAGTGGCCAAAATTTGTCATTCAGAGCTTTCTTTTGTCTCTAAAAGGGAAGACACAGCTAATCAGGCAAGTGTGTTTTACAAGACACTGTTCCACTGATAGATGTAGATACTTTCTGTAAAGTGCATAACATTAACGAGGTTTTTCCACTAAGCTGTATAATTAAGCAACTGTGGGAACAATATATGATGTGTGTGTTTAGTGGAACTCTTCATGTGCTTGTTTCTGAAAGTTGTATCTTGATAACTAAGGTGTGTGCCGAGTTATAAACCATGTTATTTTATCAACATCTGGTAGCCACAGTTCGGAGACCAAAATCCACATCTGCCCTTTGTGCACGAGTGTTTGCTCCTTCTGATTTTTTATAGAAGGGAAGATACTACTGGATCCTAAGGAGTGTCTCCTACAAGGTTTTAGCATATACTAGGACGATTAACAGTAGTTTTGATAAGGCAGTATGTGTCATCCAGCATTCCACCAGGTTCCCATAACGTTACCAAGGCACACTTTTACCCTCATTGACATTGGGATGTTTTTATCTTAATTTCTTTTCAGCTGTTCCAGCCCTTTCCACTGGGAGCTGGGAACTTCTCCAGCCGTGTCCATCAGTGATGGTCATCTCACTGGTAACATCTAAGCTATTAAAAAGTACTGAACACCTTGGCCCCGTGTTTTGTGCTCTTCCCAAGCTGCACAGCTTTTGGCTTGGTCCTGTAGTTTTTCTCTTCCCTACCACACCAGGCTTTCATAACCAAACCCATTCTGCCCCTGCCAGCTTCATCATCAAACACACTTCCTTTAATGGTCCCTGAAATAATGCTAAGGAAGCTGAAATCTTGCAAGGCTTTATATTAGCTTCATTTGTCACCAGTAGATCATAGCACACTTGTTTTTAGGTTCATGTTTTGTAATGCAGAAAAGGCTGTTACAGTTTTCTACTCCCGTCACATCTGTAAGAAGAGTTACAACGTATTCATCAGTGTTTTTTATGCCCCTCCCGATACCTGGCAGGGGCCTGGATGAGTGGTTGTTGTTTGGTGAAAGGGGTTAAGCACACAAGAAAGGAGCCTGGGTGACAATTCATGACTTAGAGCATAACAAATTTACTTGGTGAGTTCCTTCATCGTAATTGTTTTTTTCTTATGGGACCCGTTGTGCATTCTCATGGAAATGAGGGAGGCACACACACTTCATAAAAATGCAAAATGAAATTCCCATCTTGCCATGTGACTCCAGGAGCACAGGATTTAATGACTTCTAGTCTAAACCATACATTTGTTATTGTGTGAGTGGGCAGTAAAATGGCACAGTACTGGGCACTGGGATGGCAGTCACTGTATATCCATTTCTACCGCCAAATTGCAACAAGAATGCTTTCTCACTGCTCTTAGTGCTCTTAGTGAAGTTTCTCAATTCTTCAAAAGCAGGAAAATCCAGCAAGTTAAAGGACTTTGAAAAAAGCAGTGAAAAGAAATAGCACCAACACCATGCTTGCCAATTAATTTTTCTTCAGTGCTCTTCTGTGGGAAAAATAAAAGGTATTTGTATGCAGAGACTAAGAGGGCCAAAAGCTGCATCTTGGCAGCAGCAGAGGTGAGGCAGCATTGTCCATTTTCCACATAAGAATTACAGACTCCTTCTGTTTCATGGTATATCCTGCACAGTCTTCACCATTTGTAGACTGGGCAGTCCAGTGGAGGGTAGGACACCAAGCCAGGTGAAGAAGAGGAGATGGTGAAGTGTCATTGTTTCTCTTTAGTAAAACAAAAAATGAGATTAATTAATTAGAGTGGATTTAAGAGCTGCAGTTGGGTGTCAAGGAGAAAAACAAGCTGCATTGAGAAAACCAGAAAGATGAGGGAATATTCTTTGTAATGCTGTGTGTTGGACTGTGCAAGAGGCCGTGAGCGTAGGAATGGACCAAGGATAATATTAGCATCTGTGGAAACACAGCTGGTCTCACAGCTGCATTAAAAATTGAAGTCTTTGGCCATGCTGTTGTTTCTGACATGCCTCTGCTTTTGTTGGGTCGAGGTGTGATTTCCAGCCCTGCCCTGAGATGCTGCTGCCCCAGCTCTGGTTAATGGATAGAGCGTTCCCTGCCCATGGTCTGGGTTTCTCGCTTGGTGCAGATGCTTCCTGCCCCCCACCCATGGCTGCTCATTCCTGCTCAGAAGAATCTGAGAATTTTGGAGAAAAACAAAGCCACGTGCTCATTTCTCAGCTCTGCCTCTTTATAACCCTGACAGGGAACGGGCTCCCCTGCTGCCCACACGGCCCAGGCCGGCCTCGTGTACCACCTTGCTGTGGAGCAGGGGCACGTGTTGGAGGATGGCACACGTGGCTGGTGGGGTGGCTGCCAGGGCTTCTCTGGCCCCTGTCCTCCTTTTGGATGAGGGTCTCCTGAGTCTGCCATTCTTGCAGAGGTGCTAATCCTGGCCTTTATTAAATACCCTTGGGCCCATAAGGATTTTGGAACAAACATTTTAGAGTGAAAGTCCCATGCAATGAATGTGATCTGTGCCCTAAGCAGGTGTCTTTTTGCAGTCAGGGATCACCTAAAAACACAAAACAATTAATAGGAAGGTGATGTGAGAATATCTGTGGTAGACATTGACAGTGGCTGTGAGTTGGTGCAGTTCCTGCAATGTCTCATAAGGCAGTAAGAGCTTTGCTGGTTTATGTCGGATGAGGACCTGTGCCATTAACAACAGTCTGTAGAAGTGGTAGCAGGAGTGAAAGAAGGGGTAGAAGTGCTGTGGGATAAAACCAGTTTGTAACACAGTGGTATGTCACCCAAAGCCACTTCTGTTTGTCAAGCACAACTTACTGCCTTGCCAAATGAACCACCAAAGCAGGATTCCGCTGCTTTTAAAAGAACTGAGACAAGGGAGCTTCAGTGGTGATAGAGCTGCAGCATGTGGCACATGGTACATCCCTCTTGAGCTCTGCTTGGGGATGGCTGTGGCTGTAAGAACTTTCTAGGTGGTCTGACATGGGTCTGTTGTAACTGAATAATGGTTCTTTAGCGCAGCACTGTGTCTGGGAAACAGGATAAATTCTTGTACCTGCTTTGATTCATGCCCATATTCTGGGAGCTCACCAAAGGAGAGTCCAACACATACCAGCACAATTCAGGTAAGATTCATGGGTTGGCACGGGGTGAAATACAGCTAAAGCAAATAATTTCAAAACTACTCACTGTTTTCAAGCAAACTCTTACACAAGGCCACTGAGAAATTTTTAGATGCTGCTGCACGCTGCACTAAATCAGTAGGACCTACCATAAGCTCTGAGGTCTCCAACAGCAAATCAGCACGATGTGAATCATTGTGTTTTCTTTCTGGACTGTCAGGCACCATGAGGAAGAGTCTGAATGTATTTTCTGCCTACGGTAAGATGAAGGATCTTTCATCTTGTTCATCTTCTCTGTATAATTTGTGTTGGTTCAGAGTTGCTGGCTGCACTGCACTAATAAAATGCCATCTGAAACACTTTTGGCCAGTGCTCTTGGCACATGTGCAAGTGTAGACTTTCTGATCTCTCCCCTGGCCGCTTGGTAAGCAAAAGGTCTCTATCAGCAGGGGCAGTGCCAACCCTTGTAAACCTGCCCAGCACAGACCCCAGGTCTTGCCACTGCTTGTGGCTGTAACACTGAGTGAAAGGAGCCACACCTGAGGTGAGAGGTGATAATGCATCAATTAGGAGATTATATTTGTCCCAGCCTGCCTCACATGTGAGGAGGGAGAAGCAGTTGCACTAATCACACTGCAGAGGGGTAGTTTGGGGTTGCAAGGGCTGGTTCAGCCCAGGGATCAGTCCCATCTGTTAATCCACCTTTACCACAGCAGGTGTGAATCTGAGAAGGAGATAAGAAATGGAGGCCATCTGGGACACCTCAGGTGAAGATCAGCAGTAGGCAGGATGAAGACACAGCCACTATAGGACTTAGCTGAGATTTGGAAGGAAGGCTTTGGCTCTTTCAGTGCCATTTCAAGCTTACTTGCCCAGCCAGGCTTAGCTGTAATTAAATTCTTGGGTATATCTTAGGTTGGTTGGGCCATAGGGTGGCTTGCCATCCAAGAAAGTGCTTTTGGGGGGTTTGGAACGGGGGGTGTTTGTGTGTGGTTTTAAGTTACTCTCTCTACTGCCATAAATTGCAAGGACCTTTTGGGGATTGCAGCTTTCCTTCCAAGCAGGGTTCTCAGTGCTCAGCTGGAGTAAGCAATGACTACTGAGGAGCAGATACATTAAATGAGACAAAAAGTGGGGGAAAGAAGCACAGGCAGAGAATTATGGTGAAACTTGGAGCATGAAAATATCAGTTGCTCCAGGTGTCAGAGCCAGGGATGTCCCACATCAGAGGTGGAGAAGCAAGGAACAAACACAGTGGAGGAGACCTGGTCTGTTAAGCTGTGACCTGAAATCCCCTCTCATTTCACCCCTGAGATGGGCTCTGTGTTTGCTAATGCTGCAGAGGAGGGGTGGTAAAATGATCTCAGATGGCTCCCCACAACTTCCCTTGTGCTTCACCATTGACTGCTCACATGGGCGTGATGCCAAACTTGTTCACCTCCTGTTAGTGATTATAACTTATTCACAGACAGATCCTGCACAGCTCTGTGACTCTACAGGCAAAGGGAGTAGGATGTAATGGCAACAGCTCCTTTTCCTGGAAAGAGCAGTGCTGTTCCTCAGCATTTCGCCCATGCCTTTGCTCTGAGTCTGGCTGCTTTGCTGTCCCTTATGATCTCACCAAGATAATTCCCGATTTCTTGTGCAGTTTCATGTGGGCCACTTAAGGAAGTGAACGTGGGAGCTGAGGGAATCTTGAACCACCAAGGGATTTTGGCAATTACATATCAACCCTTAGCGTCTGTGTTGTCTGCCCTTCTCTGTAATGTACCAGTCACTGGTATTTTTGGAAGAGAAGGATGTTGAGAAACAGTTTTCTGGAAGTGCTGCTCCCAGTTCCTGTGTGTTAGGCACCCTTACAAATATGGTGAGATCAGTGCAGAATGCAGGAACAATGCAGCCACGGCAGCATCCAGGAGTGCCAAAAAAAGAAGCCATCAAGAGGAAAAGAGTCCTTTTGTCTGAGGGTTCGACGTGTGAGAAAGGGCTGAGCTGGGAGCACGGCACAGGCAGTCTGGTTTGACTGGTTAACTGTCACAGGAGTGACAGCTACTTCCCTACCAACTCTGGAGGAGAGTTTGGGGACAGGAGTGGTTTTTGCTTCTAGATGGCAGCTCATGAAAACTTTGAGACGCATCCTCAGCTGGTGCAGCCCTCGGTGCTCAGCAAGACTCAGTCTGGTGCCAGAGAGGATCACCCTTATGGCTGAGTGAAAAGTCCTGCCTTGTGGTCACCTCATGTACCAGCAGAAGGGTAAATGCCTCTAGAGGATGCAAAATTACCCACTGGAATCCCTGCCATCGGTAATACATATCTGAGGTGTCAAAAGCTAACCAAGTGGAATGGAGTTGGACACGAAAATTAAATCTGCCGTTTTGTAACCTGAAAACGGTGTGATATCAGCAATGTTGCAGTGCCTGGGAGAAGTCTGTGTAAAAATGCGGATGCATTTAGGAATTACGGTATTTGTACAAGAAATGTTCAGGGAGCTGAAGTGTTCAGTATCTTTAATTAGCCATGGGAGTGAACATCGTCAGCTTACTGTGGAAGAACAGCAGATTGTTGCCATTCTGTCTTTCTAAATACATGTCCTGTTTTCCCCTTAGTATATTTCATTATAAAATAAAATATTAAAGCCTTAAAAAGTCTTTATTAGCTAGCAGATGGTTTTGCAAGTCATTTTAATGAGATGAAGAAAACTTCAATAGCAGACATTTAAAGTTGTGTTTAGACAGACTATTGCCTTTGGAAAAATCTCATGAATGTTTTCCCCATGTTTTTGGTGGGACTTGGCACCAGGTTACGTACTAGGAAATAGAAGGGGATGATTTACACCAACTGGTTCCCTCACGAGAGTGGTTTTACATCAGCATGGAATCGTTGAGTTCCACAGTCACGCTGTGATTTACACAGGTGCAAGGGGAGAGGGAAATATCATTAACTTGATGCAGTTCAGGAGAAATATTACATTTCTCATATATTCACCTCATTCCGTTGCTGCAGTCAAGAAATTTTTTGGGGGAAGCTTACAGGCAGCCCCCTGGCAGGCAGGACAGCAGTGTGCCAACTCCTTCTGGACATCTCTTTCTGGATCTCAGCGGCGTGTGGGGATATGAAAAATTAGGTGGGAGAGCCTTGAGATCCTGTCCATGTGGGACAGCCCTGTGAAACTTGGCTTTCTTCTTGGCTTGCTGAATTTCCTAGGGCATAAGATGCTGGAAGCAGGGAGGAACATCGTTGTCAAAAAAACCCCTTTCAAGGCCTTGATGGTCCTTCCAGTCTTGTATTTCTCTCTTGAGCAACCAGTGCCGAGTTCTTTGGAGGTGTGAACTGTCTTATGTGAATATACCCACATCCACAGCACCCACTCTGTGACAAGGAGGGTTTATATCCTTTTGAATATGCAAGTTCTTGTTTGTGTTTGTTTTATGTGAGCGGTTGCTGACTTTCAGACCTGCTTCCTCCAAGGGTTTGTTTTGGCTGTGCGGGGCCTTGGCCTCACGGGAGCAGGGAGAGGGGAGCGTGTGGTGATTCATTTGCACAGCCAGAGGATTGACTGTCCCTGTGCATATTAAGAGATGAATCATGCTTCACAAAAGCAATAAAAATGCCTACTAAATGAATAATTGCCTGGCTACCTCCTTAGCCTGTCCAACCCTTTGTTCCTCCCCTGGACCGCTGACCCTGTTACACCTGGCCAAGCTTCAGCGTCAGCTTTTTGCTCTGTTGGAGACCTTTGTCCTTCTGGTTTTTCTAGATCTGGCTGATCTAATCTCAAAAGCCCTTTTTCAAATTTGGAAAAACCTCGCAGCTGTGCACAGGTCCTTAAGGAAAGCCTTCCCCTTTCTCTCCAGAGACAGAGTGTGTAGGAACAGCTACACACCAGGAAGAAATAACATGCTGTAACATAGTGAGGAGCTCTGGTGTTGGACTTGTTAGAAATGCCCTCACTGAGGTACAGGAGGGAAAACAGGAACATTTGCTGGGATATTAACACTCAGCAGAGAATTTCTCTACTTGTGAGCCCCAAGGACAATAACAGCTGCTCTGAAAAGCCCTGTGAGCTCCAAAGAACTTGATGTGAAGAATTTTCCATCTTTTCCATCGTAAGAAGAAGTTTTCTGTCATAACAGCAGTGTGCTTCCCTGCCCCACTGCTCAGGAGGAGCTTGGAAAGGGGTGAACTGCCCTTCAGAATCCCAGTGGCGAAGGTGCCTCTTTATCAGGGGAAGCACCAGCTCTGCATCTTCTCTCCTGCTTTAATATTAAGCAGCAAATAGGAGGCATCTGTTGTCTTTTTGTCACCATCCCTACAGTCATCTCCATTAGCTCCTGGGCTACCCTTTGGTAACACAGCCCCTTGTCATGTTCTGCTGCATTCTCTGTCCAACAGTGGATATTTCTGTGGAGGCCTGTCCTGAAAGAAAGGTCACTTGCTGAGAGAAACACAATTCCTCCATTTGCCAGGGACAGTCAAGATGCCTCTGTGCCCCCAGCGGCAGAGGCACCGTGTGATAAGGACATCTCTGCAGCCTGGGCATATGACCTTCGTGCAGTCATGGGGCTGACAAGCAGCAAATTCCCATCCACAGTGCTGTGATTCCTGCAGAATGGAAGTCAGCCCACTCCTGCCAGTTCTGCCAGGCTCAGCATGGCAGAGGTCGCAGTACCCAACTCTTCTCCTCTCACATTACAGCACTGACTTCTGTGGTGGTCAAGGGGACTTAGGGGCAAGACAGACCCCTGCCATTTCAGGGGGGTGAAAAAAGACCTTTGCACTTGGGAAGGTTTCCATGCCAGGTTCTTCTGGGAAGAAGCAGACCCACCTCTCCATGGTCACACAAAAACGTACAGGCATTCGCTTACTTTCTTGCTCTATTTTGACTGTGCCCTTTTGCTGTGGCCTCCTGGATCTGACTTCCAAATTCACCATTCTGTGCTCCCAGTGCCAGCCATGCCCACAGAAACACATATGGACATGTACTCTGCAGAGTCCTAGACTCTCTAGGAACATTTTGCTTCATTCAAAGCCATCATCTTTGCCTGATGACTCCCTGGGCTGCCAGTTGCTCTCTGCTGAATATGAAGGAGCTGCTGGTGGGTTGCTGGGACAAAGTGTCAGTCTTGTAGGCACCAGGAGTGAGGTGAGGTGAGGTGAGGAAATCCCATTCCCACCTGTCTCAGCCTTCCTTTATAGTCCTAATTGCTCTGAGGAACAAGAGGCTTGAGTGCCTTCCTTCTGCTATTAACCAGCCATCCTGTGCCTCTGAACAAAAGAGGTTTTAATGTATAGCCAGGCTGACTAGGCATCGTAAAATGTTGCACCATAAATACCTCGGATTAATAATTTGTTTATTTTCCCCTTCACAACAGGCAGCGGGAGTGTTCGTGGAGCTGCTAAGCTAAATTTGGCATTTAGAACGTGCTCATGCGACAGGCATCACAAAAACTTCATGGGGAATGAAGACAATGTGAAATGTCTGAAGCACATGCAGGATAAATTGCAGCTGGCCTGTTGGCCCCGCACATTTATTGATGCTGCTGCTGCTAGCTTTCTCTGGCAGTTCCCACGCTGCAACTTCATTACTGAAGTTGTGTCACATCCTGGTTGGCTGTGCTTGTTTAATTTGGGCTCCATCAATGAAATCTGAAGTTCGTGTGTGTGAAGTTAGGGTGCATCCTGAATGCTGTGGGTCTCCTCCTGTCCCTGGCTCACTGCTGTGGTGCCTGTGTGCATGTGCTGTGACTTGGACTCATCAGAATCCCTCCAGGAACGTTCCCAGGGTGCTCTGGGAATCCCTCCAGAAGGGACTGCTCCACCCTCCTCTGAGCTCTTCTGACCCAGAGTCACAGTGACCGTGAACTCTCCCCGCCCTCTAAAACTAAAGTGCATTTTGGATCGAGTCTCTTTCTCAAGAGAGCACATGGATTAAAGTGTCATATGGAGCTGGAGATGAAATTCCTCCTGCTACTGCCCCTGAAAGATGCCGGTGCACCCCCAGCAGTGGAGGTGTCTGGTGTATCTCAGAGGGTGGGTAAGGCAGAAGCCCAGTGCCAACTCCCTTCACACCTGGGATCACCATCTGCACATCTGTGTCCATGTAGGTGTTCATGCCAACCACATGTGTGGACAAGGTCACGTGTAAATGAAGTTTCACCTAAAAGATCTCATTGTTTTCAGGCACACCAGTGATGTTGGGAAGGGAATGGGGAATTTGTGCTTTTCCCTGGGGCAGGGAGTCACTAAAGGGCAGGGCAGGTATGTGAGGGTCTAGGAGATGCTTGCATCCCACAGAGGACAAGCTCTCCTTATTTTAGTTGAGCAAGAGGACAGGACATCTCCTGGGCAGCAGGAATGGGCTGAGTTTCTGGGCAAAAGATAAAATTCTTCAAGTCCCCTGGAAGGCTTCCAAGCTGGGTTATGGGCACACGTGGAGGTTTCTGCTTTTCACTGGAGAGGTTTGCCATGGCATTAACTGGCAGGGGTGGCTTGAGGCACAGTGTAACTGTGTGACTGGGAGTGAGGGAGACGGTTCCCATGGCACATTAGGGATGCTAGATGCAACTATTTTTTTGTTTAATTCCTCCCTGTTTTTTACAAACACTTGTGATTAGTAGTGCTTGTTTCGCAGGGGCTGAGGAAATAAGTGCTGCTATGGGCATTTTACTTTACCTGGCTCGTGTGAGCCAAATGTGAGTTAAAGCATCCATGTGACCCTGTTGCTGTTCTCCCCCAGGAGCTGGGCAAACCTGTGTGCAGGGCACTGGGGCATGAATCCCAGTGCAACACCTTCCCAGTGCCCCATTCTGGGCCCAGGAGTAAAGGAGAATCCCTGTGGGTTGTGGCAGAGCTGTTACTCCAGGTTTATGAGAGGCCATTGGCAGAGTCAAGGAAAAAAAAGAAGTTCTGTTCCTCCCAAAGCATCTCTCTGGAAGAGTGGTGCGTGTGATGGTGAGTCTGAGTTGCCACATCTGTGCCTGTGGAGAGTAGAGGTAGGTGAGAGCTGCCCTGGAAAGTGGCAGGCAGGTGCACCTGGAGGAGCCCTGGCCGTGGCTGGATGGGCAGCATCCAAGTTAACCAAAAGCATGGAAGTCTGTG
This sequence comes from Oxyruncus cristatus, assembly GCA_013399855.1. Lineage (NCBI taxonomy): Eukaryota > Metazoa > Chordata > Aves > Passeriformes > Cotingidae > Oxyruncus > Oxyruncus cristatus. Next base: position 1,245,991 of record VXAY01003412.1, read on the forward strand.
GGAAGACACATACTGGACCTTTGTGTCACATGGGAGCTCTCATCATCTTGTGCATTGTTTTTACATGGCTGTTGGGGTTAGAGACATTTCCCTGTTGTTTTTGACTGCTCAATAATATGGAAAACAGGACTCCATTCTCTCTGGAAGGACAAATGGTCCTGTCCCATCCAACTTGTATGGCACGTTAATATTTCACTGAAAATTCATGTGTGCATTTGTTTATGAAGTGAGCACGTTAGTGTTCACTTGTGTTCACTAGTGTTAGTTGCATGTCAAGACTGTCATCTGGGTCTCCCCTGACATGCAACCCCATGCTTTGCCCCTGCAGGCAATGACCCTGATTCCAACATCCCCTCTCCCCTTCCTCTCCTCCCCACACTTCCACATGGGGAACATTTAAAATACAGAATGCAGCATGCCTGGATTGACTCTGGGACTCATCACTGACTGCTGCAAAACTGGGGCTGTGGATGTGCTGCTGCGGGAGAAGAGCCCCAGTTTTCTGATGGAACTCCTGTTCCCAGAGAGTTCAGCTGGGGAGGCAGCCGGAGAAGGATGCAGAAGTCCAGGGACTGCTGCTGTGTATGAGGATGTGGAGAAAGGCAGCTGGCGTGTTTGCTGCCCCCAGCTAAATGTGTTTGGATAGATACAGACTGCATTTCTAAATGGGCAGTTTTTATCCACTCTTTAACACTAAACTCAGGCCCAGGGCGAAGCTGCAGTAGATATTCCCATGGGAATTAGTGTGGAGCCAGAATGGGAGCGTCTGAAAGCTCCTTACAGTGTTTTCTAGAGCAGCACTGGAAGAGGATGGTATGTCAGCCTTAAACTGAAATTTCCTGTAATTTGTCAGTTTCCACAATTCTACAATTATTAAAATGAGAATTTTCTCTGGTTTTTTTTTTTCCTTTGCATTTGCTGGATGCCATGAATCAGAAAGTGGCTGGAAGAGTTATCTTGCTCCAATGTAATTTGATTCTCTTCCCCCACCCCCTTAGTATTTGATGAGAAACCTTTGTATTTTCATGCTTTAATACAATCTGGCACATAATTACAAATGACTCATAGATAATCTTGGTCATGGAGCTCTCTGAAATTAGATGATAATTTAGCCTGGAATTTCTGTAGAAAGAACCAAGGAAAAGACAATTATAATTATTCTAATCAAGATATCTTTTTCTTTGCCTGGGGTATTGCTCTGTGAACTGCCAGAAGCCTGAAAGTATTTAGACCATTTCTGCTGCTCGCTGTTTCCCAGGCAAACACTGCTGGGCACCGCGTGGCTTCATCACGGTGCAATTCCCAAAAGTGCTGCTGGGAGAGAGGAGAAGATGAAATGTGCAGGGGCAGAACCTCAGAGCTGAGTGCTCCTGGGGTGTGAGCAGAACAGCCACCAGAAAGCAGTGAGTCAGGAGCTTTGTGCAAAGCCAGGGATGTCCTGCTGCGAGGGACCGAACCCTGCACAGCAGCCAAGGGACATTCTGTGGCATCCACCACCGGTCCCTACGCCATGGATAGAGGCACTACAGCTGGCAGGAATGAGGGCTGGCTGTTCCCATTCACATCACTGGATCTTGTGCATCTTCCCTCCCTCAGCTTTGATGCTGGTTTAGATGCTTCCAGTCAAGCCCTGGATTGTGGGAGCTGGGCTGGGGGGGACAGTTCAACAAAGCCAAGTGCAAGGTCCTGCACCTGGCTCCGGGCCATCCCAAGCCCAAATATACACAGGGCAGAGAAAGGATTGAGAGCAGCCTTGAGAAAAAAAGATTTGTGGGTGTTGGTGGGTGAGAAGCTCAACAAGAACTGACAATGTGCACTCACAGCCCAGAAATCCACCCGTGTCCTGGGCTGCATCACAAGCAGGGTGATGGAGGTGATTCTGCCCCTCTGCTCTGCTCTTGTGAGACCCCACCTGGAGTCATCCAGCTCTGGGGTTCCCAGCACAAGGAGGACACGGACCTGTTGGAAAGAGTCCGAAGGAGAGCCACAAAGATGCTCAGAGGGCTGGAGCGCCTCTCCTGTAAGGAAAGGCTGAGAGAGTTGGGGTTGTTCAACCTGGAGAAGAGAAGGCTCCAGGGAAACCTTATAGCACCTTGAGTACCTAAAGGAGCTACAAGAGGGACTTTGGACAAGGTCATGGAGTGACAGGACATTGGGGAATGGCTTTAAACAGAAAGAGGGTAGATTTAGATTAGATATTAGGAAGAAATTCTTGACTGTGAGGGTGGTGAGGCACTGGAAGAGGTTGCCTAGAGAAGTTGTGGATGCCCCATCCCTAAAAGTGTTCAAGGCCAGGTTGGATGAGCCTTTTAGCAATCTGGTCTGGTGGAAGGGGGTTTGGAACTGGATGATCTTTATGGTGCTTTCCAACCCAAACCATCCTTTCACTCTGTCACAGAACCACCCTCGCACAGCAGGAATCGTGTCCTTACCCTCACTGTTGGAGCCATTGTCTGGCCCATTTACAGAAGGGGTGTCTGGCTCACGAGATGCTGAGCAAGAGTGACCATGAGGTACAGCCCCAAAGGGGAAGCAGTTGGTTGTGTGAGACTGATCCTGGCCTCTGTGTGTCTATTAGATCTCATGTCCTGGTCACTCCTGTAATGTGGATGTAAATGCAAGCAAATTGGTAGGAAAACAGAGCATTTATCTTAGGAGAAACTAAGAAGAGTGTGTTTTGTCTCACCCAGCAAAGGCAAAGAGGAGATCTGAGTTCAATCTAAAAATACTTCAAAGGGGAAGGCACCAGGGAAAAGAGAAAGCAAAAAACCCAAGGTTGCATAAGAATAAATAAGAATAAATTAACCATGAAGTAATCTAGGCTGAAAACTGGAAGGTTTGTTGGTGTTCTGGGGAGTTTCTCCTGGTTTTATGTTCTGTTTATTCGGGAGAGGGAGATAAAGGCTGTTCCCTTCCTCCCAGAGGATGAGTCTGGAATGTAATGGCCAACATGTTCATGCCAACATCTCTGACTGTCCTGCTGCTGATTGCTTCTGGCAGCGACATAAAATGAATGTGCTTATGAATGATCCCGAGCCCTGCCCCGCACCCCTGATGGGCAGCGTTCCCCTTCCATCCCACTTCCAGGGCTGCCTGGGGCTGGCTCCTGGCAGTGTCTTAAACAGGGTCAAGTACTGGTGAGGCAAAACCTCTCCTGGTTAGAAACCAAGGGATGTTGGGCCAACAGAAAAGCCAATTAAACCAAACAGAATAATGTCACGGGAAGAGGGATGTGATTGTGCTGATTTTCATGATCGCTGTCAGTTTTCAATAGAGTCAAATATAGTTTTTAAACCTGTGCTGGGTACAGGTTTCTCAGCCAGCTGTCCTCACTTACAGCAGCATCCGGTCTCAACAACCATCCCACAGGTCAAACATGAGCCTTGCCTTGGTTGTGGGCCCAATGGAGAGGCGAGGGCTGGCGGGGTGACCTGTGAATGCACTGAGCACGTCTCCCTCCCCTTGCGCTGTGGGTGCCAAGTGCTGCTTGCACACATGAAGCTGTGTGTTAAAAGCTGAAATCTCACCTCATTTTTTTTTCCTGCACCTTTATAGATCCTGTCCTTTTTCCTGCCAACTCCTTTCCCACCTCCCACCTCCCAGCACACATCATATTGCAGCATCACACGGATCACTTGGCGAAAGGACCCACAGATGAGGACTGGCCAAAAGTCTCCTTAAAAAGAACTTGACTGATCTTGCATTTATTTCTTTTTTTTTAAGGAAAAACTCTCCTTTGCTTCCTAAGTTACGACAGCATTTCAGAGTGGTGTGTGCCAAGGTGCCCCGACAGCGGAGCTGGCAAACAAAGGCAAGGTGAGATGCTGCGTCAGGGCAAGGATAAAAGTCAGGAAGGCTAGTGTGCTGTGGAAGCCTGGGAGGTGACAATATTTAGTTAATTCTCTTTTCCAAGCCACCATGTGATTTTGCAGATGTGTCCCAAGCTTTGGTTCAGATCCTGCCAGTGCTCTCCCTCCCCGTGCTGCCGCAGGCTCTGCGAGGGATGAGGGCAAAGGAGGTTTGCTGTAATGAAAAACGCAGGAGTTTCCCAACTTGCATTAAGATTCTCCCCCCAAAATGGGATTATCTTCCCTTCCTAGGAGCTCAGGTTCTTCGGAATAAGCCATCCCATTCCCAGTCTTGATGCACTGGGATAGCATCTTCCTGCTGTGCCAGCTCAGTTTGTGCCTGCAAAACAGTCCAGCCTGAATGTTTACACCTGCTGTAGGATTATGCAGGCAGCACTGTTATCCTGATGGGCCTCATCCCTTCACCCCCAGGAAAGCAGCCAGCTGAGGCTCAGATGGCTGGGGAAGGCATTTTATCCTTCCTTTGCCATGATGCTGTGCTGCCAGCAAGTGGGACGGTGCCGGCCTTGGGCTGGGCCGGCACAGAGGCTGAAGGAAGAGAAACACTGGCAGGTTTCATGTTTTCCCCTCCATATTTATTAACCACACACACTGGGCAGGCTGTGAGGATGGGAGGGTGATCTATAGGGAGGCTCTGCCATATGGATGAGGTGTGGATAAGCCTGGGCTCCCCTCAGGACACTGCTCTGTGGTGGGTGGTTTGCAGCACACCTGAGAGCACGGTGGGGCAGGGTGCTGGCAGGGCTGATGGGCAGTGCTGCCACGTACACTATGCCAAATAAACCCTTCTCCATCCACAATGAAAAATAAACATCTTCTTGTAGAAGGAGCAAAATTTAAGAGGGCGGGGGGAGGGGTGCTCCCTGGGGCTCAGGGTCCAGGTTCCCTTTCTGTGGCCACAGAATTCTCAAGGAGCTGGGGTTCTTTTCATTCTGTTTTCAGCAGAAGCAGGTGAGAGCACCCTGTTCCTTGCTGCCCTAGTCCTAGAAAGCAGTACAGCAAGTACAGCAGTACAGCTGCTGGTGCCACATCGGTTTTTGAGCACAGGGTCTGCGTGGAGGGGTTCTGACCCTTTTCTGTGGGGAGGAGCAGGACAGACAAACCTGGAAATCTTGTTCTCTTTCTTGCCCACCTGGACATTGCTGAACTGTGTCAGAGTAGGTATGTGAGCAAGACCTGGTGGTTCCTGCTTTCAGGGTGATGATGGGCCACAAAGGTTGGAGCTGGAGCACCTCTCCTATGAGGAAGGGCTGAGAGAGGGAAGAGGAGGCTCCGTGGAGACCTTATAGCACCTTGCAGTACCTAAAAAAGGAGAGCTGCAGAGGGACTTTTTACAAGGGCATGGGGTGACAGGACAAAGGGGAATGGCTTCAATCTGAAGGAGGGTAGGTTTAGATTAGATATTAAGAAGAAATTTATGACTGTGTGGGTGGTGAGACTCTGCAACAAGTTGCCCAGAGAAGCTGTGGATGCCCCATCTCTGTCAGTGTTCAAGGCCAGGCTGGATGGGACCCAGAGCAACCTGATCTGGGTGATGTCCCTGCCCACAGCAAGGGGGTTGGCACTAGAGGATCTTTAAGTTTCCTTCCAACACAAACCATGCTATGATTCTATGATTCTCTGATGTACCTTTTTTTTACGTGCCTGCAAACCCTCGTTAACTCAGCAACAGCATGAACAAACCGCTTTGCTGGAAAGCAGCGAGAGGAGGGCCTGCTCTGCCAGGGGTTTCTAGGGGCTGTCCCACTTCCTGAAACCTGTCAGAGTTGGGCTTTAAGATGCTGTAGAAGTAGCAGGAGACTAAAGTCTCTGATAGATGCAAAAATAGCAAGATCAGAGAAAAATGCGATTGGATTTGGGGCAGCTGCTGGGAAACAGATTCTTTGCAATAAACTGAAACGCTCTTAGCACTTGATGCTTGTGCACTACAGTGAAAACACCCCTGGTACAGTAGGTTTATTTTAACTACAGAGGACAGAACCTGTCAAATGAATGCACAGCTCCTGATTTGATCTAGCTCATTTTCATGTGTGTGTTTTTTCTGCTCCTTGGCAGCTCTTGTAGGGCTTGTTGAGGCTGCTTTATTTGTGCTTTTGGAAGGTGGGCTTTATGGGAAGCCACCGCCTCTGATCCCCATGTGGAGATGCATTATCAGACAGGACGGAAGAGTGAGCAGGGCAATGATGGATGTTCAGATTCGCCAGCTGAGCTAAAACACTGAAGGGGAAAAAAAATTAAAAAAAAGCAGTTCTAAACATTTTGTTTGATCTCAATCCAGATATCTGATTTCACTTCAGATAAACCGTGTATTTTGTAGCATTTATTAAACACCATCCCCCCCCAAATATAAGTTACATTTAATGCACATTTGCTCTAGTATTTATAGTAAGGGACTGTATGTAAACCTGATCAAACTTCCCTGTCAATCAATCCTTCCAGTTCCCTTTTGCTTTAACCAGTCTGACACGCATCTGTGAACTCCTTGGGTCTGTCTGAATCTGCATTTTCAATTGCATAAGCTCTGAACAAAGAGTTTCCCTCCTGCACTGGAGGGAAAACTGCTCTGCTTCCTCTGCCCCCAACGCCACCAGCCGCCCCTGCTCCTCTCCTGCCTTTTGTTGGCAGCTGGGAAGTCTTTGCATCACTCCTGTAGTCCAGTGGCAATTTCAGAGTGTAAAATAAGAAAGCACTGTTCTGTATTGATGCACTTGGTGTTTTTGGGGGTGCAGCCGGGGCTTTGCGGTGCTCCCCGCTCCTGGCTGTGCTCATGTCTCTGCAGGCATAGCTTCTGCCTGTCCTCCTGCTGATTTCTGAAGGAGAAAATTAATAGGCATGAAGCCAACAGCTTTACAGAGGTGGGACTTCGTGACAGAAAGGGACTTTGGCGGTGCTGTGAAAGGAAAATTATTTCTGTACAATTTAACATGAATCGATGTCTTTTGAAGATGAAAAAAAAAAAAACACATCACAACAAAACATCACCACCTGAGGAACAGAAAAGAAAATGTGTTTGCTTTTATCATGGTGGTGGTAGTGCTGCTTGGTAGTGGATTGCTGGAGACTGATGTCATCTTTGCTGAGGCTGGAAGGGACCCACATCTTCGCTGGTGGAGGGATTTGAGCAGAAGCAGGGCAAGGGGGCTTCTGTAGACATGGCCAAGTGTAAGGTCCACTTGGCCCCAGACTGGCTGCCTTGTACTTAGATTGTTTGGTTTGAGATGCTTTTTAGAGCGCTGCCACAGAGATGTGGAAAAGGGGGAGTAATTGGTCATCTCTTTCCTCTTTGTCTGAAGGCAGCACCACCTTTTCTTCAGAGCCCCCAAGAAACCTTCTCCCATGTGTAACTCTTCCCTCTGTGGTGCCTCAGGAAAACGTTTGGACATGTGCATGTGCTCAGCTCACCATGCATGGATTTGGGAGTGAAGCCTGTTGGCAGGGAAGAAGTTTTGCCACACTGTGGACCCAACTCCACAACGTGCAGCAGGCAAATCCACCAGTGTCCATCTTGCTCAGCACCTCTTTTACCCTCAAATTCCTGTAATTAAACAGCTTTTCCTATGAAAAACCTACCCAGAACATGGCAAGCCAGAAACAAGAAGGTGATTGCTCGTAGATATGTATCTAAATTGCTGAACTTGTACCAACCAAATAACAAATGCGATTCTGACGAATGTTCCTACCGCAGGCAGAAGCTACAGTGCTTTGAGGAGCACAGTAATTCAGCCAGCGGACGTCCGGCCGCAAAATTAATGTTTGATTCTTGATTCCATATTTATTTTGAGGCGTCACCCTCATTTTACTTTCCCCTGTACCTCCCAGCTCGAGGACGATTGGGAACGGAGGAGGTGACTCTCACTCAGTGCACAGAACCATAACAGCCTCTTGCAGCATCATCCAGGGATCTTGGGAAGCACCGTGGAGGCACATGGTCCTCAGACGCCGGGACCAGATGCTGAGGGACGAATTTCAGAGGGAAAGACGTCGTGGCTGGGCAGATGCAGTATGTTCACAGGCAGAGAAAGATTTTCTTTTAAATTTGATTTATGGTAAATGGAGAAAAGGCGGGACTTCCCAAAGCAGCTAAGGGAATTAGGTGCCTGATTCCCATTGATTTCCCCCTGACAGAGATTAATGCACTGTTTTCCACTTTGCGATGTACCCAGATGCGTTGGCAGGGGAGGATAATATATCAATCAGTGAGTCATATGTCTGCTTGCTAACTCTGATGAATGGCAGAAGGAGATTTTACACTGCGCTCTGGATTGGGCTTTTGTCCGCTAATCCTATTTTGGGTTGCGTTTTGTTGGTTGTTTTCCTTTTTGGCGATTGCAAGGTGTGTTTGCAGGGGTTTCTGGGACACTGCACCAACAGTGGGCAAGGCTGATTCATGGAGTGACTTTTTTCATGGGGTGAGGCAGCAGCAGGTTTCAGAGAGGGGAAAATCTCCGGTTCATTTTCATTTCCCCAAATTCACAAGAATCGCAGGGAGAATAATTGGACTAAACGATATTTTCCAACCACCTTAGGCGCTTTGCTGAGGCTGCATTTGCATGACAGAGCTTTTTATTTTCCACCTTCTGATACTCAGCAGGAGAGGGACATTATTGTCACTAGAATATTCCCGATTCAGTGAAATTTGAGTGGGCTAATTAAATAATGTGGAAACCTTGCCAAAGCCCAACAGTTTTGTGTGAAAGGAAACGGCACGGCATCCCCTCTCTTTATTTAAATGGGAGGGGAGGAAATGTGAGTCTAATGAACTCTATAAGTTCCTGTGGCTTATTCTGAGCAAAGCAACCTTTAGCACTATTTGCATTATTAATATCCCAGATGGGCAAACCGGCTGATACTTGACACCAAACAGAAATCCCATGGAAAAACTTTATTATAAACGTCTTCCTGCTGTCTTTTTGAGATTCCTCCTCAATCTCAGGGAATGAACACTGCTCCTTGGAAATGTGCTGGAAATGGTGAGCACTTTCTTTATGTATTACTTTCATATTCTGTTTGTTTAAGGACTGGAAGTTTTGGCCTTGGAAGTTAATACCCAGCTCCCATTCATGACAGTTGACTTTGGATGAGGTGTGTGTTGCTCCAGGTCTTTTCAGAGAGGGATGTGAACTTCCATCTTGGAAGAAGGAAGCAACCAGACCCCTGTTCCCGTCAACGCACCACACTTTTTTGGTTTTTAGGGAAATTCAAAGTATTTTTATACTCCTCCGTGTCTCTGCTACCTCTGCAAACCCTTTCTGCTTACCAGGTGCCATTGTGGGAGTGATGGTTTAACCAGGGTCCCTGGGGGCTCAGCTGGGTCACATCTAGATGTGACAGAAACAGGGACATGTCAGGCACAGATCACCACACTCTCTCCTCTGCCCTGGCAGTGACTGAGGGTTTTATTGAAACTCTGAGCACTGAATCTCTGACACGGTCCAGGTTAAAAATATCCATCTTGGATACATGTCCTCTTAACCACAGGTTAAAACTGGATCAAACTCGGGATGATTTCAGTGGCTCCATTTGCAACTGGAGCTGTGGGATCAGCTGCAGAGGAAGAACTTTGGAAACTGGACTTGCTGCCAAAACTGGGGGTTCCTAAATCTTCAATCCCTCAGCTGTGGCATAACTGTCTCCTCATCAGAGCAGGCACAGAAGGCCCAAAACACACCTTGTCTGAGGGGGCTACATTTTGATCTGCAACCTGAGGATGCTGCTATTCTCCTCACCCACCCTTCATCCATCCAGGTGAATGAGATGGTAAACCCAGGGGATTAAAGGTGTGTTAGCACAGGAGGTGCCTGTGGACTTCTGTGGAGTATCTAGAAACACTGTTATGTCTAGGCAGGAAGTATAAGAGAAACCTCAGGAACAAATTTACCAATAACTAACAGGGATCCCGAGCTTTCCCAGAGAGGAGAGGTGGGATCAACCCACCTCCTGCTGTGTAAGGTAGCCCTGTGGAGAAACCATGTCTCTTGCTCTCCTGAGCTTTGGATTGGGAGCCTGACAGGTTAGATCTGCTCTAGGAAGATGTCTCATGGTTTGGTGGTTTGTTTTTTTTTCCCATACAACATGTGAGACGTGGTGAGAAGAAATGCTCGAATTGTTTCGTGCCCAGATTGCTGTTACAAGTGAGTGCCTGAGGCTGAATGTTTCTGAGTGATTTCACTGTCCGGTCAGGACTGTTGATTCTGCTCCATCAGGTGCTGGCAGCTTGCTGGATGTGCTAAGAATTGCTGGGCTTTTAAAAGGCCTTTAATATATAGTCTGCCCTTGCCAGAGCTCTGAGTAACTCTGTTAGGTCCCCAAAAGGTCAGACAGAGCTTGGAAGTGTCTTAAAATATTTGTCCCAAAATCTTTGCTGGAATAACAGCTGCTCTTCTGGTTTCTGTGCAAGAAGGCTCTGTAGCTGCCTGTCAGCCCCTCCAAGGTCCTTGGCTGCAAATAGTGTGTGTGTGCTTGCTTTTAAATGAGTGAATAATATTGTTAAAGCCAATAAGGACATCCATGTGCCTGGCATTTGGTTTGTTTCATGCTCTACTTTCAGGTAGCATTTGATGTTTTATCAGCTCCTGCAAACTCGTCCCTGCTCCTGTGTCTGATCCAAGCCCCCATGACCTTCATGGGCATTCCCCGGTTGGCTGTACATCCCTCCCTCACTCACTCTGCCCACATCATGGCCCCCCTCTGCCCTCCTTGCTGCAGGAGTGTTTCGTGCAGCACAAGAGAAGAGAGAGCATCACCCGTGCTGTTCCCCAGCTCCAGTCAGTGGCCACATAATTCGGAGGCCAGAGAATGGATGACGGTGCAAACGCGATCAGACGGGAGGCGATGAACTGAAGAGAAGCATTATTAAAACTGCCGCAGCTGCAGGTTGAGCTCTGCATAAAAGTTTGCTGGGGTCCTGCTTGTGGCCTCCTCCTGAACCTGGCAGCAGCTCTGTGCTGTGTGTGCAAACTGATACACAGTCCTTGACATCACCACTGTCCCCTCTCAGTGCTCAGCAGAGGATTCAGGAGGATCCTTTCTTCTCTGTGGCTATGGTTGAACTGGTGTGAAACCACTCTGGTTCCACCTAAAAGGCTGGTTGGTTCATTGGTGTGGTGGTTCAAGGACCTGCTGAGAGGCCCATGCTGTGCCTGTCCGGGGCTGTGCTCCTCATGCTTGGGCACTGCCTTCCCTCCCCAGGCACTCTGCCTGAGCTGAAAGCTGCAGACCTCAAGAGCTTCTGGTGCTTCTGCAGGACGTGAGCCAGGACGTGTGGATGGGGCAGAGGCCCCCGTGCTGGGCTGCTGGGAATGCTGTGTCCACTTCGTGCTTGAAGGACAAGGCTTTGCAGGCCTGAGTCTGGCTCTGCACCTCCAAGTCATAAAATCACAGAACCATGGAATGGTTTGTGTTGGGAGGGACCTTAAAGATCATTTAGTTCCAACCCTACTGCATCCACAGCTCCTCTGGGCAACCTGTTCCAGTGTCCAACCACCTTCACAGTGAAGAATTTCTTCCTAATACCTTATCTAAAACTACTCTTTTCACTCTGAAGCCATTACCCCTTGTCCTATCACTACATGCTCTTATAAAAAGCTCCTCTCCAAAACATTCCAAGGCATGAGGGATGCCAGAGACCACCACAGCTCTGGAGATGAGCTCCTGCGGTGATCAGAGGTGACATCTTGAGGAGTCACAAGATATCCTTCCATTGGTTACAGATGCTTCTTGTGGCACCCGAGACTTTTTTTTTTTCAAGGAAGAGTAAATGCATCAGGAAAAGTTCAGAGAAGGCTGAGAAGTTCAGCAATGCCAAAGTCCCTGCAACAATGATTTCTTGCATAACCCACCCTAGGAAGGTGCCTGTGCTCCCATGCTACGGAAGGGGCAAAAAAGTCATTGCAGTCTCTGCCAGTCTGATCACTTGACTCTGGACACAAGATTAACTCCAACATACTTAGAGGCTGAAGGAAAACTTTGTGTCCTAAAGCTGCCTTCTCTGCTGGGCCAGTCCTCATCCACCCATTTTATGTGCTTTCTGCTGTCTGCTTTTATCTGGCACACAGGTTTGCTGAGCAAGAGTGTCCTCAGTCACTCCTAATCAGCAGCCTCCCCAATCATGTCTGGATAAACAGAAGTGTAACATATGCCCCAAATGGCAGAAGAACTGGAAAACTTCAGTGACTAATCGCTGTGAGAGTGTGCATCACAGCCACCACAGCCATTTCTGCTAAGCTCAGGCTAAAAATCTCAGGGCAGATGCTATTTATGCTGTACAGCACTTCAGAGGCAGCACTGCAAGAAAGCAGATAGAAAGGAAGGTCAGACCAGGCCTTTTAAACACTACATTACTTAAATGGCTTTTCCTGCCTCAGCTGTCTTGCTCCAAGATTAGCCCAACTCCAAACTTGGAGGGTTTTTTCCCTGCTGCAGTAAATCACATGTGTATTTCAGTGTTAGTTCTGAGGATGGAAGAGGCAGAGCTATCCTGTATATTTGCAAACAATTGCTCAAGCTGAATGCTTGAGAGATCCCTTCTGAAATAGTTAACGATTACAACATCTCCCCAAATTGCACCAAACCTTTGATCTCCTTGGTGTTTGAAAAAAAACCAGCAACTCATTTTCTAAATTGCTGTCAAGTCTTTAATTTTTTAGATACCTAAAGCTGATGTGAACACACCCATGTCTATAGCATAACCCTGGCTTCTCTGAATTTATGAGAAGCTTGGTGAAATTTGAATGATTGAGTTACTAAAATAACTTTCGATGTAATTACCATGCATTGCCTTTCCCGGTACCGGGGAAATTGGATAATTGAAGTTCAGGTGACGGAGGTTACACGGCTCTTTGTAAAAGCACAGAGTGTCCACCGTACCTCTTTGAAGAAACCTCATTAAAATCAGCAGAGCAGCATACGAAAACACTACGTAGTTCGTGGTTTGGGAATGCTTCTGGTCTTCTGTTGTAATTTCTTTCTGCTGGACTGGCTGGAAAACCGGCCGGGTGCTCATGAATGAGGGTTGGGTTGCAGAGGATGCTGCATTCAGTGCAGTCCAGGGATGCTGCACTGACTGTCTCGAGTGTTTGCACCTCTTGACACTTTGCAGGGGCAGAGACCAGACTCTGCATTTTCAAAGCAAGTGTAAACCCAGATTTAGCACCCTATGGGTTACAGATTTAGTCCAGTATAACAGAGAGCAGCATGTGGCCCATACTTCAGAGCTATCAGTGGTTCCCGTGTAATAAGGCAGTGGCACAGACCTGAATGCCTCAGAAACCATCTTTTCCTGACTATGACCCCACCCTGACAACTGTGTGCCACAAGAATGCCTGTGCCCTGGGTTAAAACTGCACTTACCAACAGATAACTCAGCACTTTCGTAGCGTTTGTAATTTGAGTGGCTTGTAAAGGCCTCCGTGTACCAAAACGAATATGTCCTTGACCTACTGCTATTTAAGTAGATTGCTAGATTATAAATTTAGTTATTTTTCCTATGCTACTTTGAAGAGCTGTAAAAAGAGCCATCCCTCCATCAGCTGAGCGAGGCACCCCACAGATCTTTGTTCCAGGCTCTCAGCAAACTCAAGAAAATATCTCTGCTTCACCTGCATTTGTTCCACACTTTAAACTTTTCTTTGGAAACAGAATTTCTAGAGTCTTTTTAAGACATTTAAGAAACTTGCCTGTACCCGGCTTCCATATCCTGAGAGGAGCTGGGCAAGGCAGGAGGCAGCAGTGCTCCCTTTTACTGGGTATCAGAGAAGTGAAAAATCTTTTTTGGGGTCAGAACAAAAAAGGATGTCCACATGAACACAAGGGAACTGTGGAAATGCTGGGTTTCTGGTTTTTTGTTCATTGGCCAAACTGTGAAGGAAGCCCAGGTTAGATCGATTCAAACTACTTTTTTTTTTAAGTATTTTGGCAAGGTGAAATATTAAGCAAAATATTTTGTTTTACTGAGAACATAAAGTCTGACTGCTCAGATACTTGACTTTGTTATTTTTTCATTATGAAGTTTGAAACAAAGCCATGTATTTCATGCCTGAATTTCCAAGAATTCCACTCCCCTCATTTGTATTTTTTTTTTTAATTTGGAGCATACCCAAGAAGTTCAGTCCAAGCCAATAAAATCTGACCATCTAGAAAACTTCATTTTTTAGTAAATTCTTTTTGCACTTTAATATTTCTGGCCGGTTTTCCTACATGGAGCACCCAGTCTGATGCCCCCAGGTCTTGCCTCTGGCACCATGCCCCCTGTGAAAGCCGTGGGTGAACTGACATTTGTGTTGTCAAGTGTGACTTTTGCTTGAAGACTGGCAGGTCCTTCAGGATGGTCTCCTGTGACAACTCAGGGCAGCTTCCCAGAGACCAGGAATTTTCTGAGCAACAGAAGGACTAAAAAGTGTTGGGGAAGGTCAGACTTTTAGGCTCTGATCTACATAACCACCATAGTGAAAAGTCTGCGTGTTGCACAGCATCCGAGCTGTAGCACAGCATCTTATTTTGCCAGCTGTGATATCAGATCCAACTAAAGAAAAAAAAAATAATAAAAATAGAAGAGCTTAAGTCCCAGCTCAGATATCACTCAAGCAGTTGATTCAACTCAGCCCTAGCTGGGACACCACTTAAATGTGTTTCCAGCCTTAAGCACATGCTTAGGCTTACTTAAACTGGATCTAAGCATGCCCCTGAAAACGTTTATGTGTTTTCCAGAGCTCAGTTAGTTGCTGTCCAAAATGTTCCTGAGAAAGCTGTTGCCTATTTGGGTAAAGAGAATGAGCCCAGCGCACAGTTTCCAGAAAAGTAAAACCTATAGTTAAATAAAATGATAATAATCAGATATATCTCATCTAAATATTCTTTGGTGTGAAATCTCCGGTCTGTATGTGGGTGAAACAATTTCTTTCATCTTTGCATAAAACCAAGAAGTTTAAAAAAATGAGAAGGTATAAACATATCCTTCAGCAGCAAGTGTTGTATTGAATTGGCAATTCTTCTGCAGCTGAAGGGAAAAAGATGTTGAATATTACTATATTGTAGTGTACACATTAGTAGAATATTATACAAAAACAGTGTTCGTTGTTCTGCATTAAATAGAGGTATATATGCATTTAAATAGGCACATAATGACTTGGGTTTATTACACCAATATTTTATTTATCTATCACAAGCTTATTTTTACTGCTGACAAATATTTTCTGTGTAGTTTGAAATTCAAAAGAAACAGTCACATGCAGTCATTAATGTTTAAAGTCACAGGATATTATTTAGTGTAGTGCCAGTTATATTATACATTATGCATTAAATACTTTTCGGTGGTACACTTATTAAATACAAATTGAGGCAAACCAATCCCTCAGTGGGAACAGACCTGCCAAATAACTATTTTCTTTTTACTTTCAATCTGACATACAAATGAAGATCTGGATTTCAAAGCTGGTGCTGTTTTTACCCCCCTCTCTCCGTTTTCAGTGTGGATTTCCAGGGCTATGGGGACTTGTTAAGGAAAGATCAAACATAATATATATATGTATTAATGCACGAAACAGATATATTTACCTCACTGGGGCATTGAGAATTAATTAGTTGCTGATTAGAAAGTGGTGGAAAACGAAAACCACTGTCTAAGCACGCGACGTTACTTTTCCTTTGAATTCACAGCTGAAAATTAAGCCAGTCGGAGACGGTGCCATGGGACGTGTCTGCAGCACTCAGGGTGTGGGCTCAGCCCGGGTGCAGCCCCGGCTCGGTCTGGCAGCAGTGGGATGCCTGCACAGACGTGCTCGGCACGGTTTCTCCGAGGAACGTGTGAAATAGGCTGCTCGGCGTGAACACTTCACGGAGCCCATCCGTGCCGTGATCCTCTGGCTGTGTCGCAGCTGTCCCCGAGCTTGGCGCGGGAGTGTCTTCTCCGTGTTAAGTCCGTGGGGTTGCTTGGTTTGCCTGAGCACGGGAACAGCCCCAGGACCCCACAGGCCGCTGGCATGCCTGGATCCTCTTCACACCAGCAGGACAGTAAGAGCAGAGCAAACACGAGCAAGTGGTTCCTCACAACATCCCCCAGGCCATACCGGTGTCCGGCTCAGGGACTTCCCGAGCCTGATGTGGTGTCTGTGTGCTTAACCATCCCCAGAATAATCTTCTGTGGACATAAAGTCTTCCCATGAAGCCAGGTAAACCTTCAGCATCCCCAGGGCAATGGTGCAACGAGCTTCCAGATGTTTGGTGGTTTTTTTGTTTTTTTGGGGTTTTTTTGAGAAAAACCTTTTTTTTCTTTGTTTTTAACCTGCCATCCACTAGTTTGATGCCATCTTGTTCTTGTGCTGTGGAAGGCAGTCAGACACAGTCCCTTTTCACCCTCCATTTGACCCCTGAGCTTATGTACCCTTATCACATCTCCCCTGTCATTCAACTCCCAACGTGAGAAGCAAGTCCAATCCTGTTTAGCTCTTTCTTGTGTGGGTTAATTTTCCTGAACTCTCGCTAAGGACAAGGCCCATTGAGCCAGTGCTGAGGGATGGAGAGCTTGGTAAAAATAAAGTTACAAACCGTGAGTTTTTCTGCAATGCTTTTTGGGAAGGTGAGAGCTCTCACCACACTGGGAAGAGAAGGGGAGGCACCAGGAGATGGGTTTAGAAAGGAGATTTTCATAGCAAGCTCAGTGTGTTGAATTACTGCTCCTGTGTGAATTTTTGTTTCTGAATTCTGTGGCAGGTATTAGTATATTGGGATTGTA
Organism: Oxyruncus cristatus; assembly: GCA_013399855.1. Lineage (NCBI taxonomy): Eukaryota > Metazoa > Chordata > Aves > Passeriformes > Cotingidae > Oxyruncus > Oxyruncus cristatus. The sequence continues at coordinate 1,262,587 of VXAY01003412.1, forward strand.
ATTAGGAGGCAGGACAACCAGGGGGTTTATGTACGTGTCTTTTGTTATTTAAATCTTCTACATATAGTCAATGCAAGCTCATGAGCTGCCTGCACTGGCTTTGCAGCTCATGTCTAACACCAGTGAAACCCATTTAATTATGGAGACTCTTGGGTCTCCCAGCTGTCACAGCCCTCTGACATAACAAGAGAAGCAGAAAAGCCTCTCTACAACCTTTGGGACTCAGTTCAGCAAACGTGATTAGGGTTTTCCTGGAGGATGCGGTTGTGATGGGTTGGGTCTCAGGTATCCAGTGCATTCCCATGGGCACAGGCAGCATGTCTCAGACCACCTCCAGAGAGCAGAGAATGATGCAAAATCTGGGGGAAAAAATCAAGTAAATAAAGTAAAATAATAGATTGTGATGGTTTTGTGGGATTAGAAACACATTTCTTAGGCAGCCTTTAACCTTTTAATTCACTGCCAGCGCCTCCACACATCGTACTTGGATGTGAACTGAAAGCAGGACTTTGAGAAACATGGCACAAGAGGATGTCCTGTGTTCCCCTCCTGCCCACAAGACTTCAGCTGAAACACAGGGCTGTTGCCATCAGCCCCTCAGAGCAGCTGTAGCTGAGCACAGTTTTCCAGCCCTTGCAGAAGCAGCCATGCACTGCAGTGAGCCGCGTTGAGGCATGGTCTGAACTCCACTGGAGTTCCCTGACACAACATTTTCCCTTCCCTTGGGGCGATACAAAAGCATCTATCAGCTTGTGCCATGTGGGCTGGGGATCGCTGTGGGAGAGCGTGTACATGTGTGCAGCTCGAGGCACAGGCTGTCAGGGTACTCACACGCTGTCATTTGCAGGGACATTTTGGCCAGGACCCTTACAGAAGCAGCATCTCTCAGGATTGGTTTTTCTGCTTTGGCAGTAGACGGATTGAGCAGCGACTAATTCCTTATTTACCTGAAAGCAGACCAAGCCTCAGCGCCTGAACCTCTCATTAAACAAGCAGATTTACTGCCTTCTACTTGCCTATAGATTTTGCATTAGCCTCTTATCTTCTGTGCCTCCCACAGCAGGCAGGATGAGTCCGCTCCCCATCCGAGTGGCAAATAGTGTCCGACTTAAAGCACATTTACTGGGCACGATGCCTGGCACGTGGCACCAACCACTGCCTTTAACAATATGTGAGGATACAAGTTGTAGCAACCATTTTCTCGTCACGAAGGCAAACCTTCAGATCTTAGGCTCATTTTATCCAAATTTGTCAGGGACTTTGGCTCTGGCTGCATGTAATTAAAAAGCTACAAGAGGGGACAGGCAAGTAAGTGGAGAGGCAGGAGCAGAGACCAACAGGGTGACTGCTGAGACAACCAAGATGAATATGGAAAAAACAGGAAACAACATTAAAAATAGATCCAGCTTTTAGAGCCACAGGTTATTCTGCAAGCTCTGTGGAAACTTAAGGACATTATACCTCTGCAGGGAGGGTCATAAATCCATTACAACAGTATGAAAACAGGGGCCAAACGGCACTAAAATGTTTTTCCCTGCCACTTCAGCCGCCTGTCACAAGGAAAGGAGATGGATGGTGAATGGTTTCTGCCAGACAGTGGGATGAGGTGATGGGAAGGAGCTCAGGAGATGTGGGTTTGCTGGGCCAGCTCCCAATTAAAACACTGCTGTGATCATTCCAGCATTGGTGGAAGCAGCAACACACATGGATGCCTGTGATGGGCTGGGCGGTGGAGCAGCGAAGGCAGTGCTGTCTGGCTCCAGCTTCTCTCTTGGGAGAGGGTATGGACAGGGTGGTGGCTCCTCCCTGCTGGCCTGGCAGCTGCCTGTTCTGCCTAGAGCCCCACTTGACCCCACCAAGAGAGAACTAAAATTCAGTCTCTTGCTGTCCACGGGAAGAAACCATGGGAAAACAGCAATGTTGCAAGTCAGAAAACAGTCTGTTTACATCTGTGGTAGAGTGGATGAAAACGTCCAACCAGTCCTGTTTATTTTAACAAATGTTTTATGGATCGTGAGGAATTTTCATTGAAGTGTTACTTTAAAATTTTCTTCTCCTCCTTCTGAATTAGGGGAGAGTGCAAAGCCAAGGAGACCCTCCCGAGACCTGCTGTGGAGCATCTAACAGGGTAATTAACCCATGTTCTCTAAGAAACTCTCCTTCAGGTCTCACAACTTCAAAGAAAAACCCCACAGTACCTCCAGCTGCAGGGTGTCCATGTCTTGCTGCCTGACATTTGATGCAAAGGGGATTCATTCTCCCACATCCCAGCTGAAATTCCCCAGGTACCAATCAGCAATCTCACATTTTCAGCTTGAAATGATTTGTGTGAAAACCATCAGATGCTAGGAAGTGGGATGTATGAGAGAGTTCTCACTCAGCCTTTCCAAAGAGGAAGTAATTTTTTGTTTGCATTCCTTGCCTGGTGATATTTAAGATGTTTGCCCCCAAATTTTAAGCTGTGGAAGGAACTGGAGCACCCTATGTTTCAGCATTGTCAGAAACAAAAATCTGACTGTTGACTATTTGTGTGTTGTGTTAGACCTGAGGTTCCTTGCTGAGACATCTTCTCTAGTGGAAATTAAATAACATACAGTTGCCCCTGTCTACAAGGCTCATTACTGTCTGTCAGTTCTGACCATTATATCCACTTAAAATACCACTGGGAGAGCTTATTGGGATTCTTCTGATATACTATTGCTCCAAAAGTCAATCAAAAACCAATCTAGTGCACTTAAGGCTTTTACTGCTTTGCTGAAGACAATCTCCCAGTATCAGCTAATCTGCACAGCCTGCTCCGATAGCCCAACGATTTTTAAGGGCATGTGAGAAGAGATTACCTGCCTGTTTGTAAATGAGAATAATGGCTCGCTTTCTGTGGGCTGTGGGTGTACGATCAGAGGTGACAAATGCAATTACTCCTCCTTCTCCAACCGGAGGGGGGGGGCCCCCCCCCCCAGTGCAACCTGCTTGTTTGGACTGTATCGTAAAATCAACGGAGAGCTGCGTGGCGGGAGGAAACCATCGCTGGGATCGCTGGTCGGGGAGGCGAGCAGGAGGCAGTGGAGCTGAGTTATTTCCCCAAGGTGCTGGTATGCAAAGCAGACTGCAGCGTGGGAGGGGAAAGGTTTGTTTTCAGAGCAGCTAATAGTCCCAAAGGGTCCAGAGGCCCTGTGCATCGCTCTGCTCTGCAGCACCGGCAGGCAAACCGGGAAAGGGAGGCACCGCTGCGCTGCAAGGGTGCGCGGAGAGGTACAGCCTGCGAGAGCAGCGGGGCAGGGATAAGCTCCCCGAGCAGACTGCGAGTGATGCCTCCTGCAAATGGACAGCTGGACAGCCACAGCACTGTCCGCTTTGAGTGCCAGAAGTGTTAAAAACATACTGTGTCGTTAAAGAAGGTCTGGGAACTTCTAGGACACTCGGGGGTGGAGCAGCACCCTCCCCATCACAAAGATGGGGCAACTGAGGCACAAAACAATTCAGCAATTAGCACAAATAGTGTGCTATGAGCAAACCAAAGAAGAGGGCAGAGGGATCCTTGCTCCCTGTCCTGCTTTAATGAAAAAAGTGTCTCTTTGCTCCCTCAGTTTAAAAGTAAGTTTCATTTCTACATTTTTCAAGACATGCAGTGTCACTGAGGGTTGTGTGCTGGAAGTTAGTGTCAGTCTGGCTTCCAGATGACACAGAAAGCCTCCACAGGTCCTCCCCCCATCCAGCAGGTACTCCAGCACTGCTGATGCTCTCACTCATCCTGATGGGCTCACAACCTTTGAGGAGAAGCAGCCCATGCTCTGTGCCCTTTCCCTTCTTGCCCTCTCCTAAAGCCAGGGCTCTTCTGTGCCAAAACTCCCAACTCAAGCATCAATTTACGGGTATTTCGTGCATAGCTGAGGTATCCTCTACACAGCTGTACAGTATTGTACAGGGTTGTACAGTTGTACACAGTGCACGTAGTTTACACAGTTGTAGACCTCTGAAAAGAAGGTAGATTTGCCCAAATACAGCTCACAATGAGACAGAGAATTGCAGTGGTAGGACTTAGGATAACCTAAGCATCAGTCTTCTATGGATATAGCAGCAGTGTGTTGTTTTTTGTCATTAGAACTGATGAGTGTCCTTCACAAATTCCTTGAGACTCCTTGGAGTTCAGATGTGCTCCTCTCTTCCGTACTTCCTGCCAGAGTTCTCCTGATCAATTAAAGATACTTTTTCCTTTCCTGAGCCCTGTTCTTACAATTTTCAAGCCACGCTGTACATTTACTGTTTTAGCACACTTAGTTTTCTGTTTTTTGAAGTTAGGGAGCTGGTGACTTCGATGAAGCTCCAGGACCCCATTTTTAACATTCAGGGCTTAATCTCCCAGTTTCTGGTTCTCTTTCCCTTAGGTGAATCGGGAATCACCCTCTGTTCACTCCAGCTGGAGTTTCCTTGCCACAGGGGAGAGGAAGGCACAGAACAAATGCAATGTCTCCTGAGGTTAAACTGTTCCAGACCTGCCTGTGCTCTCCTTCAGAGTCCTTCCCTCATTGCTGACAGAGATGGGCTGCAGGAGACCACACAAAATTCTGGGACCAGAGAGGGATGGACTCACTTTACCTGCTCCTTGCTTTCCCCAGGGGTTTGTTGAGTAATATTTCTTTTTGATTCTTTAACTATCAGTCTGAACATCAAGCTACTTGTTTCTTTAATTCCATTCTGGACATACTCTTGTGAAACTACTCACGTCACACTACAGAGATATTAAATGCACGGTCTCCTGTGATATTTAAGTGTAATACTATTCCAGAAGCACACGAAAGAGATCATTGAACCACAGACAGTTAAATGAGAAATGTGATTCCTGGTTTGAATAACATCTCTCAGCCCTTGTAGAGCTTTTCACTTACAGGTGTGTGCTCTGGGATGCACCATCACGGCACTCCCGACAGCAACCGTGGGTGAACAGCTGCAGCCCAGCCCGCACTCGCAGTTCATTGCTGGGGCTCTGTTGCCTTCAGCAGAGAAAACAGAGCAACCAAGGTTCCTCCCTTCCTCCCCAGCCTAGAGGAAAGAGCCTGTGTCTGAAGCTAGCACAGGGGGACACTAATCGCTTCTGTCCTGCTGATTACTCAAAAGCAGAGGCTGACTTTCTAAGCTTGCGATTTTGCTTGTCCCTGCACAGACACAGCTTCTGACAGCATGGCAGAGTTTGATGTGTTTATCCTCAGCTCTCTGGGATGCAGAGGAGCATGTTCCCCTCTTTTCCTTCTGTTTTATGGATGAGAAGTGGAGCATAGATGCTAAAGCTCAGCCTGACTGTCTTGACAACAGCCATCAAAGAAATCCACAGTGGAGAAAGGAGCCTGTCACCAAGTATCTCTTCTCCATGCAGAGAAGCCCAGCAGCACTGGCCAACAGGGCCACCAGGAAAGGTCCCAGATGGGTCCAAGAACGCATCTCTATGCCTGGGCAGCCCCACACTGCTCAGAGGTCACCTACCTGTAGTTCATGTCCCAGTTGCTCCCATCCTGGTCCCTCTGTCTGGGATAGATAATGACCTTGTTACCTCCTTTTACCATCTTAAGCACACAGAAACATAGAATCACAGACTATGCTGAGGTTGAAGGAACACACAAGGATCACTGAGTCCAATTCCTGGCCCTGCACAGGACACTCCAAGCATCCCACCATGTGCCTGAGAGCATTGTCCAAACACTTTGTGAGCTCTGTCAGGCTTGGTGCTGTGACCACTGCCCTGGGGAGCCTATTCATTGCCCAACCACCCTCTGGGTGAAGATCATTTTTCTAATACCCAACCTAAACCTCCCCTGACACAACTTCAGGCCATTCCCTCGGATTCTGTCAGAGGTCACCAAAGAGAAGGGGTCAGTGCCCGCCCCCTCACAAGGAAGTTGTGACTACGATGAGGTCTCCCCTCAGTCTCCACTTCCCCAGGTTGAACACACCAAGTGACCTCAGCTGCTCCTCATACGGCTTCCCCTCAGGGCCTTTCACCATCCTTGTGGCCCTCCTTTGGACATTAATAGCTTATAGTGTCTTTCTCACATTGCAGTGACCAAAACCACACATGACGCTGCAGAGGAAGGCAATGCCACTGCTCTGTGCACGATGTAGCCAAGTCCAGCTGTTGTAAACGCTTAACGAGGCTTAACTGGGTGGTCACATGTTGAGTTTGAACTGCTAAAGCCTGTTTGCAGTTGAGAACTCAAATAGTGTAAAAATTGTAAAGTGACTCTTAGAATGACTAACATGACATCTATATAGACTTCAGGAGACATTTTCCACCCTTTTCATACCCAATCACAGATTAATTCATCAGTTTGATAAAACAAAAAGTAATTAATATGTTTCTGTCATGTATCCCCTTGCAGTCAGAATGATAAAATATTCACAAGAGAGGTGGCTTGGAAACATGAATTTGATGAAGATGATTTAAAAAGAAAGAAACTTTAATTAAAGTCTAGAAAGGTCATTGAGTCCTACCATCAGATAATGGTGAAATTATAAAACAGATGGCAAATGTCCCCAAGAAGAAGAGAAGCAGTGGTCTGGAAAAAGAGAAAGAGCTACTGTTAACAAAGTAAAACTCAACTCAGCATAGGCACATTGCTTTAACAGCCCGGAGAGCAGGGAGAAATGCTCAAACAATTTGGACTTGAACTACACTTTCGACTGCTATTAAAAACATTTAACTTACAGAGAAAAACATTGTATTTAGGTTTGACTGGGTCATTTCACTGATTGCTTTTTTCAGGTGCGGTGTGGCATGGGAAGATCCTCTGGTGTCTCCAGAGAGAGCAAACCTGAGTTAATTTGAAACCTCATTCCAGAGACAAGCTAAAGGGGAGGACCAATGGACCCAGATATTCCCTGGTAACTATTCAGAGCTGAAACTGAGTCAAAAGGTCCTGTTGGCAACAGGCATCTGTGTGACTTAATCCCACTGCTGAACCCACACTGCTGTGTGTGCTTGGGAAGGGCGGTGGACTGGACTGTGGTACAGTTATCCCAGGGTTGGACCCCATGGCATTAGAAGCTGTAAACACCCACAGGGCACTTCTGTTCTCCTTCTGTGGCCATTCAGTCCAGCTACAGCTGGAAATGCAAACAGAAAAGATGCAGTGGCAGAAGTTTTAAATCAAGCTGTCAGTCTGGCTGCATATTTTGGTGGACCTGCACTGTTTCCTGACCCAGCCTGTAATGTTGTTGCCAATAGGAAAGAGAATAAAAACCAGGCATCACTCTGCAATGGTATCAATGTGTGCAGCTGGGACCAGACCCACATCAAAAGAGATACACAAATCTAGAAATGCTGCAGAGATGAGGGGAGGTTTGGAGTGGCTTCCTTGTGACACGACCCTGGCTAGAGAGAGGTCTTGGGCTTGAGAGACAGTCTGGGAGACAGAGACCATCGACTGTCCTCCAAGGATGGGACAGGTTGCATGCAACATCAGGAGCAGATGAACAAGGAATAATTCATAATTCAGCCACTTTTTTTTCTCTAATTCTGTACAAAACACTAGGAGACTTCACCATATGGGTGCAAGCTCAAAGTAAACCACAGGAAGTGGTTTGTCACCTGGCCAATAGCTTCACTGGAACTCATCACCAGGTGCTCCCAAAAGGGATGGAGAAACAGCTAGAACAGAGTCTACTGGAGTTTGCTAACATCAGACATTCTGGTTTAGGCTCAGGAAGTTTTCAATTTGAAAATTTTGGAAGCCAGCAGAGCTTTCGAAAGGAGGAGGTTTTTCTCCTGCTCTTCCCCAAGTGTCTGCTATTGGCTGATAGATTTTGGGTGAGATGGACTCATGGTATAACTCAATAAGGCTATTCTTAAAATGTTGTTACGTTTTCATCAAGGTTAAAGGTTCCCATGTCCCCACTTCTCCTCTGACCCCCAGGCCTTAAGAGCATCCACAAATCACAAAGGCAAAGGCTAGAAGGAACAGCAGGAGCTCATCTCTCTGCTCTCTTGGACCTTGGCAGGGTCACCTTGTCCTGACTTGTTCCTGGCAGATGTGTCTGTCTATCCAAAGAAATCAGGACCATCTCTCCAAGGTTTCTGGTTAGTGCTTTGCTGTCCTGAGCAAGTGTTTTACGCTGTCAGACCTAAACACATCGTGCTACAGTCTTCATCTTTATTCTGTCCACAGGGGTCATGAAGACCAGGGCCTGACACCTCAAACTAACCTTCACCTTGTCATGGTTTAGTTTCTGGTTGCCACACACAAAAAATAGGAGGTTGGATGATGGTCCGAGACAAGAATAGGAAAGTGAAGCAGATGAGGAAGCCATAAGACCCTACCGAATGCGTACTTTTTGGCTGAAAAACAGAGATGTCCAGCTTGTCCCATGGCTTAGCTGTTATCTTGCATGTTGTAGGACTTGGTGTAATGCAGTATTTGCAGGAAGGAATTGTGTAGCATCTGTGGCAGCACGGTGCTATTGAGGTCCTATATCCTTGCTGTCTGTTTTTGAGGGAAACTAGGAGTTTTCAAAAAAACTTAGAAAACCTGGAGTATTTTTAGTCACTTTATCCACATCACTGTGATTTCTGTCCTGTTCAGTGTGGGCTGTTACACGCTGCTTCCCCAGAAATCCCACTGATGCTCCTGGAGCATTGCTCAGGTCTCAGCATTAGGGAAGGCCAAGCTCAGGGTTGCTCATGCAACCCTAATTCACCATGATATCATCCTCACTTACGCTGTCACAATCTATTTCTTCCGCTAAGGCCTGTCCCTGCTAATGCAGTGGAGGGATGGCGCTCACTTACTGAGCAGCTATTGCAGACACTTTGCTCCTTGTTGCTCCATGCACAGCCCCAGGCAGGAGCTACTGTGTTGGCCTTAAGCTCTCTCGGCTTTTTCTTGTGCCCTCTGCTGCCAGGTGAGTAATGGAGGGCTGAAGAGACATCAAGAGCAGAGGTTTGCAAGCACCTGTGCAGCTGATTTGTCAGAGTACCTCACCTCTTACAGCACCCACATGTCCTGTGGAATCCAGGTGGGTTCAGCCCTCATCACCAGCATACCTCTGGGGACCGAGCCATGCTGAGCACATCTCCAGTGGTGGGAGAGGGAAGCGGTGGGAACCACACTGTGATCCAAGCTAAAACAAATGGATTTCTCTTCTCTTCCTAGACTATATGCACCTTTCTAACCTTGCAGACACAGAAGGCAGTAAATGCTCTCCTTTGCTGCCTGGCATTGACTCCCACTTCAAGCACGTTTGTTATGGTGTGCAGTGCTGCTGTGGAGGAAATGTCAAGTGGCTACGCAATGAAACATGTCAACAAAATATATACGTACCCAACGACTTCCCAGGGTCTCATGCTTCACAAACCCAACAGCAGGGCACTTTGCAAAGGCATCTCATTGATTTCAGCAGAGGATGGGTTTCTCTCATCCTCTGAGTCAGCCTTGATGTTGCTGACTATCAAACAGCATCCTTGGCATCTGTCTCAGGCTCCCAGCAGGGATATGTGTGATTTGAAGTGATGGTCTCAGACATTTAAATCACAGATCCTTCTCCCATATTGTAGATAAAAGCAGGTGAAGACAGGCAAAACTAAGCAGTGACACATGCTACCTGTCAGGGTGGGCTGAGGGAGACAATCCAGGTTCTGCCCACAGTTATCCACACAGCTCCTCTGCCTGGTATGGCCCCTCCTGAGTAAAACTGTAGTAAAATTGGTCTGTGAACTTCAGCTGGTGTCTGGCTCACAAAATGGTGTTCAAATGTCATCAGGCAAGCTCTGCATCCTCTGACCCAGCACCCTCTCTCCTTTCACACGTCTCTGTGCTTCAGCATTGCCTCTTTATCACTGCAAACTGAAAGACCAAACCAATTCTAATGTGCAGTGTTTTATTTGTATAACTTATGCAGGAAAGATCAAAGGTGGGCTTACAGGGCTGCTCTTTTCCCTAACATCTTCAGCATCGCTCTGGCCAGTCGAGATATTAAAGACGGATGACAGCATAGACCAAACTCTCGTGGTTATCTTCTGGGCACACATTGGATGAACTGAGGCAGACAGAAACCAGATCTACATGCCTCTTTCTTTTCTCTTTTTGAAGGAAAACCCTGCTCCCAGGGAACAGGGATCTAACACACCAGAGCTTGAACAATTTTTTTTTTGTTTTCTATAGCAATTAGTTGAGTTTCCTTTGGTTCGTCTTTTATCTGTTATCGCATGTCTACTACATTTTCCAGAAAGTTTCTTTGATTTACAGTACATTACAGATTCTAAAGGAAATAGCTTCCCTTCCTTTTGCCTGTTTAAATTGGTTAAGGTGTTTAAGAATTTTCTCCTCCTGCCAAAGGCAGTATAAAAGAAGGGCTTTTGCAGTGGTGTCCTTGGGGCGACTCACTGCTTTCATGTATGTACCCAAGTTTGCACGGTTTTCCTCCATCACTTATTCCATCATCAGAAATGGGTGGTTTAGTTACATTTCTTTGAAAAAAAAAAAAATTGAAAGCTGTTGCTTAAGGGTTCTTTTTGTCATTTTAACCCAGAGCTAATGCTCTTAAAGCAAAACAAAACCTACTATTACTGAATTTTAAAACACAACTCTTATTTGAGAATTAGAGCTAAGGAGGTTGTTGTCAGAATCTTTGAGATTTTGAGGAAGGAAAGCTGAAAACGAGCACATTTTTGCAAATTTCCCTTGCTACCCTTTGCAGACCCCCTTCCTGTGACAGGAGGAATGGAAAACTAATTTGCATATTACAGGACACTCCAAGTGGTCTTCAACTTTTAAATAAACTTAAAATAGTTGTTTCACTGCAAATGAATGACACATGTTTAAGATAGACACACACACACACACACACACACAAAAAATAGGAGGACACCCTTCTGCAGGTGTTCAACACGTTTCCCAGCTCAAGTGATTCATCTCCAACCGAGCAGGAGAATGTCACGATGTTTGTCCCAGACGAGAGTGGGGGAGTCCTCCCAAGGGCCATTTGCATCCAAAAGTGACTGATTCCAGTTGGGTCCGGCTCAGCCAAGAGTCATTTGTGAGCATTAGCATATGTGCATGCTCGGAGGCAGAGCTGGGCTGGCAAGTTTGCATGTTGCCGTGACAAAGGATGCAGAACTGCTTCACGCTGAGGGCTGCAGAGCACCTGCCCAGGTACAACAAAGCAGCTCATCCTTCAGTAGTTAAACGACTTGTTAATGGCTTTCGAGCACAGGAGATGGCTGCACCTGGCCACCCAACTGCATATTTGCATTTCCAAGGAGAGCAGAGCTCTCCCCAGCCCCGAGGGAACATTGCCGAAATTGCCTCCTGTTGGAGGGGGATCGATGTGTCCTTGGTGCAACGACTAAGGGAGCTTGAGACTAAGGAAGGGAAGCAACTCCTGCACCAATCATGATTATTTTTTTCATCCGTGTGAACGCAAACCGAGAGTGCAGAATGCATCCTGTGAGCAAACCTCTGGTGAGGTGTCTCCAGACTGTTGACTTTTCCTGTTGGTTTTGACCTTGCAACAACCCTATGAAACGACCTTTATCTTCCTTTTTATTTTATTTTTTTTTTATTGTGATGGATGTCTTTATGAACCGTTGAAATGTTATGGTCTACTTTGGGACACTTGTGTTTTGGGGGTTTTTTTAATACTTTAGTTTAACCCGGCTTGTATTAAGTGTGACTTTGAAGCGATGACCTAAAACCAGGGTGTTCATTTCTATGGTGCAGTGAACTCCCTCACACTGTGCATCGATCCAGACTGGCAGTGCTCCGAACCAAACGTATTTGGTGAGATGTGCAGATGAACTTCCAGGCAGCAGCAGCACAGCATGTTTGAATCCCAAGGGATTTGAATAAGTCTGCAACAGAGGTACAAACACATGCAAACAGAGAAAAGTAGATGAAGTGTAATCTTTGTCACATACACACACAGTGAATGTCAAATAAATACCAAGTAAATACACTAATGTCCAGAAACAGTACAGTGTGTTGCCAAAAGAAGCAATGCATCTTTATCTGGATACAAGGGATGTATACCTATGTCATTACAAGGTACTTATCACCAGCTGGATGTGATAGATAGCCATATAAGTACATCTTGTTTATTAACTCATCCTTATGGTATAAGGCCGTATAAACACAATGTATTCATAGCCACATAAAATCTCTCCTACTTATCAGCTCATCATCTCGCTTCCTATCTCAGCAGAAAATGTCTTCTCTCTTACTGAAACTTCTTGGCTTACACTTCTTACTTAGATGAATGATTCTGCCCTTTAGCTTCCCAGATGCGATGTGGGGGTAGCGCCTGCATGAAAATGCCTGGCATAAAACAGACCAGAGGAAACAAGTCTGGGAGGGTCTTTGTGAAGTTATGGTGTTGGTTCCCCTTCTACGAGCAAGGACTGGCAACACCTGTGCCATATTTATGGAAATTTCATCACTACCCTGTCAACTGCTCTGTAAGAGAAGAGCAGCAGAGCAAAGCTAGCTGGGATCCATCCCATCCCCCCAGTGAGGGATTAGGGCAGGCTAGGGGGTGCAGGTAACCCCATGCCCAAGGCATCAGACACCTCCACATTTGCAACTTCAAGACAGCAGTGTTAAAGGAGGGATATCAGTCCATTTTTACTCTTTATTTTGATCTCTCCTCGCTTCTGGTAGTGCCAAGGGTGCCTAAAGGAAAGCTTGTCTACGCTTGTACATAGAGATGTACTGAAATGTTATTTTTTTCATTGCAATAGCAAGTCGTGGAAGTGCTAACACTGAAGGCTATGTGACAGCAAGAGATTTGTCACAGGCACCTTTTTAATATCAGTGCCTGTTTTTAAGCCCTTTCTGAAGTTGTATTGATGTCAATATTCCCATTATGTAGTGGGGAAACTGAGGCAAGGGAACTGGCTGAGGTCTCAGACCAGGTCCAGTAACAGAATGAGATTTCAGGTTTCTGAGTCATTGTGGTACCAAATAAACAGCACACAGAGTAGCTGATTCAGATGAAAGATGCTTGCCTACTTTATTGATTTACACAATCATCTGTGACCCTGATGCTGTAGGATAGACAAGGCTGTTACTACTTCATAGTAAGGAAATATTACAAAGGCTTTATCATGCTCATTTTGGTCTGATCCCTTACTCAGGAGCATCTGAGCCAGAGGTAATTCATAATTTGTTCCTCCCAGGCAAATTATCATTAAAATCTTTTCATCTTGTTCTTTCCTGTTAGGAGTTATGGATATGCACTATATTTCTCAGAAAATCTGCTCTGAAACATTTTCAGAGAATTGAATCCCTTCCACCCCATCTTTAACCTGCTTTCCTAGAGGAATGAGGCATTTACAATTGCAGGAGCTATCCACCCACAGTCTCTTTATCTTCCTCTTGACCTTTAAAAAGGGTGAGACCCTCAGCTGATTCCAACTATAACTGACAGAGGGATAGAGATCTCAAAGATACTCATTCTTGGGAGTTTTTGTGGAACTGACAGCAGGAGGAAGCCCTGGAGGAACCACCACCAGAGAGTCCAGTATGACCTTCCCAGGTGTGGGCAGATATGGGAGCACCTGAACTATCCTGGGTGTGTTCAAAGGGATATATCAAAAGCACAAGAAGGCACACAAGAAAACAAAACAGCAGTGGTTCTGTTCTCTTGAACTATTTTGTTCCCTCTCTAGACTCTCCCGTGGCACCTCTCTGGAAATGATGAACTCCAGTTGTCTGAGGAAGAGATTAGGGAAATCCAAGCCAACAAGGAACGTGCTTTATGTTTCTGGCCATCTTATTGAGACTTCACTGTGCTGGAGGGATGTGACTGAGAACCAAAACCTGCATGCTCTGGCCACTCAGTGGCCTTCCCGGTGATGTCATGTCTCTTCTGTGTTGCAAGTCACTGGGACTTGGTTGGCTTCAGCAGAGCCTCTGGGTGAGGAAGCCTTCCATCTCCAGCCCAGAGGGCTCATGTGATTCTTTTGCTGGTCTGATTTGCAGGACTGATTGCAGCTCCTGGGGAGGGACCAGCTGGGAAGTGAGATAACATGATACACATCCACCCCACCTACACGGAGCCATGGTCACAAGCAAGATCTCTGGTGTGCAAAGGTCTGTTTATGTTTATGTATGTTTATGTCTCAGCTTATGTTCAGCACCATGCTTTCCTGGGAGGCACTGAAGTGTAGCTAACCTTTGGCACATGCAAGTTTTTCACTCCTGGATGAGGGTGGACAGTTTTTTGTGGGTCACACACTGATTTGTTTTTTATTTAAAAAACAGGAGGAGCAGCAGGGAAAGGCTCTTAGTCCTGGGCTGTTCCTTGAACAGTGTAGGAAGGCAGCTGACTTTCACTAAGGAAAGCCTTGGTGAAGTCTGGAAGAGCACAGTGCAGCCGAGACGACCTGGGCTCACAGGGAAAGAGGGAGGAGCTTTCAGCTCATCCCGTGGTCACTCCAGCATGTGCGTGGTGGTGCATTACTGGGTGTTGAGAAGGTAATGGTCCCAAAGAGAAACTGATATACAGTGCTCTTAAATCTACTGCTTGAATTACACCTACTCAGCTTCTCCATTTTGCTTTCTTACCCTTTTTTCTTTCTTTTTTTTTTCTCTTTTTTTTTCTTTTTTTTTTTTTTTTTCACCCAGGCACTTCCAGGACATGAAAGCCCAGTAAGTGACACTCAGCAGCCATCAACTATTTTAATATGGACTTTTCTGAGGGAGCCAAAAAAATAAAAGCTTCTTCCAAGGTCATTAGCTGACAATTGCAGCCTGCTTCAAAATTGCCTGCACTCTGCTAATTGGTCTACCAGACCTGTTCATTTGTTAATTTGATGCCATTAGGTAACTGGCACATCTCTGCTGCAGACAAAATAAGACAAGGACTGAGGAGGCTGTTTTGGTTCTTTTTCTTTGGATGCTTTGAGAGGACCTGAAGTAGAGCAAAGGTGCTCTGTGCCTGCTGGGGGGGAACCATCCTCAGGGGCAGTAGGACACTGCAGAGACAATCTGGGCTGGGTGTCACCCCTGCTGGGTGGTATAAAACCTGGACTGTGGGGTGAGGGGGATAGGTTGAATGAATAAATTGCTTTAGGTTGAGTGAATAGCTCAACATTAAAGCAATTATTGTAATTACTTAGATTTGCCTCAAATTGACTAGTTTTGCATCTGCAAAGTAATAGAAAAAAGGTGTTTCAGGGTTAAATGGGTGCTTTATTTGACAAAAAATGAGTCCTATAAATAAGAGTGAAAGATCGGATTCACAGAATATGTGACAGAACCTGTCACGACACTCTCCAACCACAACCTGGGATGAGGACTCGACTCTCAGTCATTGATCCTCCAAAAGAGTGCCTTGGTGTTGGGATGCTTTCCATTTTTCCTACCATTTGTGTGAAACAAGAATGGGCAGAGGGGTGAAGAGGCAGATCGGGTCTTTTCTCAATCTGGTGAGGCCAAACTCAGGAGGGAAACACTGATCACAGTGTGTGGGGGTACCCTGCTGTGCCCACCCCTGGACATGCCCTATAGCCAGATGATTGGGCTATTTCTGGAGGAGGAAGACTTTGAATTCAAGAGGGATGGGATTTGAACTGAGATTGATGCCTGAGATGCTGCACCAGAAGAGACATCAGCGCTCTGTCTCAATCTCTAAAAGGTGCCAAATGCCCCGAAACTATTTATACATTTAAGAGTACTCACTAAGTGCAACCCAAACTGTTTCAGGTTGGCTGAAACAGGATCTTTTAGCAGCTTCATTGTATACTTGAAAAAAAAAAAAAAATTCTCTTCCCCATATCAGATCTGCGTCCTCCAGCCTGTGGCACCACTGTGCCCAGCAGAAATGCAGCTCATCTGCAAACTGGTGCTACTGGTTGATGGTATCTCTGTGTCAAGGACCTGTGTGTTTAGTCAAATGGCAACTGTAATTTCTCTGGTGTGGAGCAGGAAAATGAATATAGCTCGGATGATGCACAGAGCTGCTGGGTCCTGCCAGGAAAGGGCTCAGCTTCAGCTCCCTGAGCTGTCCTGGGTGTTTGGAGAGCTTGTATCATGGTCAGCCTGGACTTTGTCCCTCACTGACCAGCAGTTCCGCCTCACTCTGGTACCGATCCCTTATTTCTGTGCCCTATGAACATCCCTAGGACCAAGTACAGTGTTGATCATCCCACGGGGCTGCTTACCAGCCCCCTTGCATCTTCTACCTTTATCCTTCATTCTTAGCTTTCCTTTGTATCCTTCATCCCAGGAACAACTCAAACTTTACACCTGTTGCTTGCACCTGTTATTTTCCAAACAGCATGTCTGGGCCCTGCAGTTCACTGCCACGTACACAAATCGTTGCCTGTTCTCCGTTCCAGCAGCAGTAGAGTCTAAGATGAAGAGTTAATATCCAGGTGTGAGTGTGCAAACCTCCCCTCCTTCTCCATGAAGGGCCTTACTAATGGCAGCCTGAGTGGAAAAGGGTGTCTTGTCAGCAAGACCAAAGTTAACAGCGTAAAAATCCAACTTTAGAGCAGTTTTGCTGGTTTTGAATTAGGTAGAAGAATTATTCCTGTTGTCACAAGGCCCCTCTCAGATCCTGGCTCTCACTGGCTGGACTTTGCTACCAAACACTGGTGCTTCTTTCACCCTACAGTCCTAAGGAAACACTGGTTTTGAATGTGATCTAGTTGCTGGGCACACTGACTGAAGCAGATCCCAGGAGCGCCACGCCAGGGTGGAAAGTGAAGGACACTCAATCCTGCCTTGGGCCTGTCCTCTTCTCAGGGCTAAGTCTGTCTCCATGTTTGGAAAGCTGGGAGTGGGGAACTGGTCAAGCACCCCTGGGGGGACTTGGCTTTGAGTGGGTAACCTGTGTTTCAGTGGTGCTGGATGAAGGAAATCAAGCAAACGCCTGTGTAATTCTCCCTAGACTGGGGTTTTCACCAGCCCAACCACCTTGGTCACAAATCACACCTCATTGTTCCTGACAGTCACAGCTAGGCTGGAAAAACCTTGTCATCCTGACCTGGCCTCAGGAGCTGGAGGATTTAGCAGGCTCTTCTTTGCTGTGTTTTGAGAATTTCTTAAGAAAACACTTTCCTTCCGTGGGTGATTTCACAAGTTGGGAGAAAAGCAGCTGTTGGTGGTTCACAGCTCAGATTTCCCTGAGAAGTGTAAAGTCTCAGCTGGACACCATGATGATAGATTTTATAGATTCCCCCCCCCCCACCTCCACATGCAGAAGGCAGCTAAACCCAACAGTGAGCTACAGTGCATTTCTCTGTGTTTAACTTCTCCTTGAGATAATCCATTTGCCTCTGTTCTTTGAAAACTTACTGAATAAGCCACTTGTTTCACACTGGTGGGGAAATAACACTTTGGGGGCCCCTTTTGTGCCTGTCTTATGTATAACAGAAGCGTGGAGTTTTATAAAGTCTAATAAATACCCAGCTCTGCCAGATGTTAACTTTCCCTTTTTTTTTTTAATTCTTNTTAATTTTTTTTTTTTTTTTTTTTTTTTCCCCTACTAGAAAGGAGGTCGGAATTTGAGTTCCAGACTTTGGCTGACTGCAAATAAAATGGGACTGTTTCTAAGAGACATGTTGTGACAGTGTAAATTATCACATTTTAGATGGTGTTAAATATAGAAATGCCACTTAAGAGGGGATGCATTTTGTTCGGCGTCTGATATTTGTCTCGTCAAGACACCCTCATGAGATGGTGTCTGTTTATTATCTTCCCACCTTTTCACTCTATTATTCTTCTCTGTCTGCTGACAACGGTTAATGAAGAAGTTAAAGCCTTTTTCTGTGTTTCATGGTGCTTGAGCAATGGGGGCAGGTCATTGCATGGCTTGTCAGGGCTGACTCCAAATGAGCCTGGGGTGGAGAAATTCCCACTTGCACTTATCCTCCCTAGGATAAACCTCTGGATTAAATGCAGGGAGCAGAGGTGGGTGAAAAGGCCATGCTAATACACAGCCCTGTGTCTCCATCTAGGGCTGAGGGGCTGGAGGGTCTGCAGGAGGCAGGCAGAGAGGCTGGAGAACCAGCCCAAGCCAGGAAAACCAAGGTGAGGAAGAAAAACATTTCCCTTAGACTGGAACAGACAAAATTCACTGGAGGGAATGGTTTTGAAGTTTGTTCAGTTATTTTGGCTAAACCTAGCTCGTTGATGGCTCTATTTCCTTCTCCCCATGGAAAAGCATGTGTTTGGTCTCATTTATTAAATTAAAAAGTGTCATTTTCTATGGTGTTTGCTCTCTGCTGCTCCACAAGAGTGGTAATTGCATGGAAACTTCCATGGTTTATACCTAAAGGAATCTTAATTTTAATACATACAAAATTACACCTATTTAAGCCTCATTTAGTAAGAGGCAGTGCAGTTTTCCATCAAACGCCTCTCCAAACAGAAGCTGGTTTTGCACTTAAAAGTGGATTCTCAGTTGTAACTTTATCTTCCCCACCTTGGTCTCAGCTCCATTAAACTTAATCACCATCATATACTGCTACCTGTTCTGTTAGTTAATGAAGAATAGTTTTCTGCAAAGGTAAAGTATTATAATTAAGGGCTCTGTACACCCACAACAGCTTTTGTGCCTTCCACCTTTTTTCATTTTTAAAATTGGTTCATTCTGTGCAGAGCAAAAGGCCAGAAATGCTTATGAGACAAAATAATTCTGCTCAGACTATGAGAAAAATAATCACGTAGGATTACATGGCCACAGATAAAATTTTGCAAGAAGTTCTTGTCCCTGCCGTGGATCATCAGATAGATCTGATAAAACTCTGAAGTAGGCCAGTGTTGCCCAATAAGTTAATAGCTGTGTTGCTTCTATTTGGAGACTTGTGCATGATGGGGAACGTGGTCTGGCCAGAGAGCCCAGCCTGTGGCGGAGAACAGCTCCATCCCTCCATCCACAGCACCCCAGGGCATGCCAGCAGTTCAGAGGTGACAGTTCAGGCCCAGCTGAGCTAAAGTGACATAATTTGTTTGATTATTCACAATACCAATTTGCTTCATCAAAATTACTGGTTTTCCCCCCTATGCACTGAATTAATTTTGTACTTTCCTCCTCATCCCCTAAATTAAAATAAGTCCTGCATGGAGAGTTCCTGATCTGTGCTAATAAAAATACGTTCTTGTGTATGTTCTTATGATGCACATCCAGCTATATAAATACAGATGATTTGTAGCTATACAAAAGTAAAGCGGGATTTTCAAAAGCAGTCTAACTACTTCCAGCCTCAACTAGTTGGAGTAAAAGAGTGGAGAGTTTGTAATTAAATTCACTGGGAGCTGTGCTAGTCCCCTGCTGAGTGCTTTTAAACATTCCTCTCCTTAGACTCTACTGGGAGAGAAATATACTGTATTTATAGCCATCTTGTTTCAATATAAACATGTCAAACTGTAAATCTCAGACACAGAGATGGGATCAAGCTGAAAAATTCAAATCCAGATTTCTGATGTTCTTTATTTCAGACCAGCTCCATTCTGGGCTTTGGGTTTGAGGATCTGGGACTGGTTTTTCACTTAGGTCCAGCTTCCCTACTTGCATTCAGAGAGGGTTGGCTCTCAGACCCCATGTCCCAGCGCTCTCCAATTATACCTCATGAACTAGATTAGCTCCTGACTTCTCTCAGCCCCAAGGTGTTTTCCCGGAGTGAAACACCCTTTGTGTTTCACCACATGTGTCCCTGATAACCTTGTTCCTGTTCAGAAGAGGATTGCACATTTCCTCTGGAGTGGGAGCGGTGTGTACATCTCTTTGTTGTCACATTTTTGTTATGTGTGTCCCCGTGTTTTTCCTTCCATGCCCTGTGCTGAAAAGAGCCTAATAATACAACAGTAACAACAAAAATAGCGTCGTGGCTATTATTAGCATTGCACAGGTTTCCTGCTGGGGCCAGAGGAGTCTGTGAAATGGGCCGTGCGCCCCAGGACAGGCACCGCTCCTGACTCCTTGGGCTCCTCCGATGGGAGGCGGAGGTTGGAGAAACACAAAGCAAAGCCCAACGAACTTTGGCTAATTTGGGAAGAGACGGCAGCTATCGGCTGACAATCCCAAACTTGATTTAGCGGTAGATCCGAAGGGAGAAAGGGTGGGGAGGGGAAGAAAATGTTTCCATAACGACTGACACGTGAATGCTGTTAACTCTCCCGTGAGGTGCCGGTGTGTGCTCACGGCACACGCGTCTCCTCAAAAGGTGTGCGCGCTCTGCAGATGTTTTCTCGGAGCGGGAGATGTCCTAATAAGCAGGTACGTTGTTCCACGTGTTTAATCGTGAACGGCAGTGAATGGCTGCTTCAATTCTCCTGACCCTTTTTTCTTCCCTCTTGACCTTTTCCTTTCCTAGCCTGTCACAAATGAGGAATGATTATTAAGTGAAATTAAAAAAAAAAAAATAAAAAAAAAAAAAGGAAAAAGAAAGTAAGGAGATTAAGCTTGGGGGAGAAGGGGGACTTGGGAACATAAAGGAGAGTGGAAGTGTGTTATGCAGTATTTGTTTTCTCTGCTGCCATTTTATTGCTTTTCTGGGAGCGCTGCCAGAAAAATGGCGAGTAGCACTTTAATTAAAGAAGGCTCTGTGTGCACTCCAGCTGTTCCTCATGTGACCGGCCTGACTGTGGGCAAAGCAAAGGATGCTCCCGCCAGCGCGCCCACATCAATGCTAACCCAATTCCCGGCAGCACACTGCCGAGCGTTCGTGCAAACCTGCGGCGTTTAGGGCACTGTCTGTGAGCCAGACGTTCAGCGCCCCGTCCTGTTCCTGGTATCCTCACGGATCTGAGGGCTGAGTCTGGCAGCGGCATTGCTGGGAGTGCAGGAGTGCGTGGAGGGAGGTGGAGCTCCACTTAAAACGTTTTCTCTGCCTGTGGCAGACTGTGCTGCCTGCGAGGAAGGGCATTTTGGGGTTGGCGGTGGAAGATTGGGCCCCCACGGAAGTTTCTGGGAAAGAAGAAATTGGCTGTGAATGAGTATGAATAATTTTTCAGCAGTAACCTAGATCTGAGATGCCCTAGGCTCAGGGAAGACCACTGCATTTATCTATCTATTTTTCTGAATTTGGAGAAAAACAATTTCATCCGGAAGAGTCCAGCTATGCCAATGCACTGAAACTGAAAAACTGAGCTGTGCATCTGGAAGTTGCACTGTGGATTCATCAACAATGTTAAAAAAATACTAATAAAGCAAAGCTGTATAACAGGATGGAAAATTTGTGATTACCCAGTGAGAAAACTGACATAGCAACTTATGCATGCTGAAGTTGTGTTTCTTGTGAATCTGTCCTCTGAACCCAGTTTCTTGTGGAAGAAAATGTTTACTGTGGTGATGTAGGCTATATAATTCCTTAAGACAATAAGTTGGGCTGAATTCTTATTTTTGCTAGAGGGCCCCTTTGCAGCCCTCTGCCAGTGTGAAGGGCACAGAGATGAATGTGATGTTGTTTGTGCCCACTGTAAGGCCATTCTCCAGTGCCAGGCAGGCGTAAAGGGGCCTCTCTGTAAGCGAGAGCGTCATAAAACCCTGTGTAATAAAACCCCCTGCTTTTGTCGCAGCAGCTCAGTGGCATTACTGCCATCGCAAATGTCACTTCTGACGTACTAATTTAGGTGTGACATGAAACGTCCGAGTGTAACCTGAAGTGTCCCACAGCTGAAGCGTTTTATTGTTCTTCTCACACACCTCACCCACCAGTAACACGAAGCCGCTTCCTCCCACAACGGTGCGGAGCCGAGTCTCCTGTGCTGACCTGCATGAGACCTTTTTTGGGAGCTTTCCAACCCTTTTCCTTTCATAGCCTGAGAATTGCTCCTTCTGTATTTGTCTGTCTCCCCACACACCTAGCTCTATTCACACGGTTTATGGCAGTAGAACTGAATTGATACAATACATTGGGGAGATTTGAGACCAAGCTATTGTATTTCTCTGAAAGTCAACCTCAGGGTGGTGGGGACAGGCTGTACTTCCTCCCCTTTCCAGCAAAAAGGGGAAACAGAGGCAAAACCTGATAGAGGAGAGATGTTATCTGGATGTGACAGAAATGAAGAGGTTTAGGTGGAGGACTGGTGTGCAGACGGGAGGTTGGAGCTCTACCTTGTATACTTTGTCCAGCCTTAATGTGTCTGCAGAAGGCCTCACAGCATCTGAACAACTGGTAATGCATGTCAATAATATTTAAAGGAAGGGTCATCTCAGTCTTTTCTGGTGGAGAAGCAACCAGTGGAGAAACTATCCACAGTGCCAGCTGTTGATAGTTTCTGAGGAGTAGCTGCAAAGAGGCTCTTGTGCAATGTTTCCTTTGTGTGCTTACAGTGAAAGCCAAATGACGCGGCAGTCCCTCTCTTTGCACACCCACCAGGCTGTCCTTGTCTAGTTTTGGGTCCTGTCAAATACAGCAGTGTGTTTTCCTCCAATATGGAAATATGTATGTGGGCCCTGCTGTTACTGTGCCCAGGTCTGGCCATGGTCATCTCCTCTGCTCGTGAGCTGGCTACATGACCTGCTCTCATGTCTGGAAGTCTGAGGAGTGCAGGACCTTTTTCTTGCATACTCAAATGCTGATCTTTCAGTGACACCACGTGTTCCTGTGCACCCCAGCTCATCTCTCTGAAGTGATTTATCTGTCTTCTGCAGTCCAGTTTCTCTTTGGGTGATGCTGCTATAGGACTCTGATTTCTCTGGTGCTGCCTTTCAGCTAAATACCAGATTGTTTCCTCCCATCCGTACAAGTTTCCTTTACAAGAAAACTCATGAATTATTTTCTGTTCCCTAGACTTTATTTTTTTGGCCTGCTAGGCAGTTTACCTTCTCTTCACGTTCATCTGAATGAACTTTGTTTGTCCTGGCTGCTTTGAAGTACAGGCTCAGAGGCAGCAACAACTTCATGATCTAAAAATGGTCTGGGCAGAGTTGGTGCTTACACAGGAGGCCCTTTGCTGTTCTGTGCATCAGGTGCTGGGGAACAATATAACAAAGACTTTCTTCTTGTAGAGTGACATGGGTTCCTTATTAGCAGAATTATTTCCAAAATGTATTTGGAGAAGGCAGTTGTTCTGCCCTGATTTGCCTCTAATGCTTCTCACGAATTTTTTTCTGTTCAGCAACTTTCCCAGTTAGAAGCAACCTGATGTATCTTTTGGCAATATTTATTTATTTATTTATTTATTTTTTAATTTATTTATGGTACAAGTCTTTGTTGATTTGCTGGAGGCAGTGGTTACCAGTATGCTGGCCACCCTAAGGGCACAGCTTTTACTGTCTGTTGTGGTCTAGCAGGCGCCCTTATCCCTCAAGTATACTTGGCTTTGAACTGTGGTTGTGTCATCTTTGCATCATCGCTATTGGCAGGAGATCTACTCCCAGTGTCTGCCTGCCTCTCTTGGCTGATCTTGCCTCTTCATGTTCCTCCTTTGACTCCTTGGCATCTAGACAGAAGCAGCTGAGGATTTTTCTTGGTCCAAGTCCTGCTCCTGTTGCCATCCTTGTAGGCTTTGCCTGCTGCTGTGACAGCCCGATCTCCAGCCTGCCCTGAGTTGTACCTACCTCAAAGGATGTGGTGGTTCCCACCACAAACCGGGCCATTTCTTTTGCCATTTCTTTACAGAACATTTGATGACCAGATGCAGATGTGCCCAACAGCACAGTGGTCTCTGGCCTCTGGCATTTATTATAGCTGGCTGCTCAGCTTGGCACTCTCCTACCTCTTTTTCCATAATCTTCTTCTCGGCTAAGGCAAACTACCCTGCATAGGAAACACAAACTTGGTTTTTGGACTTGTAAATCAATTTTCCATGCCTGGATGTCTTTTTCCAGTGGAAACACGGGTGTTGTAGGAAGTTGGTTAAACAAGTTTCATTTCAGCACACGGTCAGGATGCAGCCAAGGTACATACCCAGCTTGGCGCTCCAGCACTCCCTGTCCTGCTAAAATAGCAGGGAGGGAGAGACTTTGGGACTGAGAGAGCGGGGGAAGGAGGGCATTTGGGGTGGAGAAAAAAATTGTAGGCAGAGGTGACCCAAATTCAAATCTGCTTGTCTGACTGATGCCATTTAAAGCCCTTCCAGGCAGGATCATGGCTGTAGGTGGCTGAGTGCATGTCTGCATCAGATGAATGGAACTCACCAGGAGCCTTTGAGCAGGATGACATGGCTGTTTGGCTGGGGGCTGCACAGCAATATTAGCCTGATCCTGCACATGTGACAGATGGGTCATGCTGAGGACCAGAACCTGTCAATAGGGAAAATATTCTGCCTGGTGCAGCTCTGCAGTGCTTTGCCTGCTAGTTCGTTCCTCTGAGGAGCAGGGATCTCAGTATGGGGCTGTGCTTCACCGCACAGCGTAGCCCTCACACCCATCCTCGATGATCCTCCAGACCAAATCCTACCACTATGGGTCTCATGGAAACCAAACTGGCAATGTCAGATGATGAGTGTATGGAGCAGGAACCAGCTGGGCTGACCACATAAAGCAGAAATAGCAGCTACCTCTGGCCTTCCTGGATCCAAAATAAGAGGCACTCATTGGCCAACCACTGGACATGTTGGCAAAATCAGAACAGGATCTAGTGCCAGCACTAAACAAAATCAGTGTAGAGTTGGTCTGTGCTCAATTCTGTGTTCATTGAAACATGCCCGATGTGGTACTAACAAGCTGAGCATCATAAATATGAGTAACAGTGTTTTGGACACAGCCTACAGTGGCTGCTGAGTGACCTCCTGCCCAGGAATGGTCATGCTGCATCGTGGTGTAGCTCATGAAACCCCACACATGGCAGGCCACCAAAGCCCATAAAATGTTACTTTGACTGTAGGACAATAACACCTTTCTCAAGCAGGACAAAGCAGCTGGCTGGATTCCCATGTAGAAACTTTCTTGGATACTTGGGAAGTGCTGACAGGATACAGGATCTTTGCCTGTCCATGCTTTGGGTGCAGTGGAAATGGGTATGGCCACAGTTTCTCCTGTGAAACCACCGCTGATGGGCTCAAGGAAGCTACGCTGGGACCAGAGTAGTGGGGAACAGTTGGTGTGTTCAGGCTGAAGTGCCTTAGGGAGTGAATGGAGCTGATAACATATGAAGTGCCTTCCAGCTTTTTAAAAAACTGGTCTGGATAGGTATATGATGTTATTATTATCAGCTGTTTTTCCTAACACAGTTAGGAACTGGTGGTGTCAGGTGTAGTTCAGAGTTTGCAGTCTAAATACAGGAGTAGCAACAGCAGGCAGGGTAAGACAGATGAGGCAGCAGATGGAATCAGTACCATGATGCCAAACTGTGGTGGTACCTCAGGAGAAGCCTATGAATGATCCAGGTTCTTGGAGGTGTTATGGCAAAGGGGAATCTGAAGGGTCAGCTCAGCTCACAAAGCAAGATGTGGAAAGCACCAAGGTGCTTGTCTGGAAGTGTGGCTGTGGAAAAATTGTATCTCGGGTAGTGCTCTAAAGAGGTGACCTCTTGGCCCAGGGATAAGAGATAGTGGTGAGAGTGGGTGGAGGATGAAAGGAAGTGGCTGGTGTTGGAGTCGGTGCTTTGGGGTGAGTTTTTTAGGGCACAGAGGTGCAAACTGTGCGTCTCTGCAGTGGCATTCGGAGTGGCTCTGAAGGGGAGAGGACTGTGTTTGTGAGTGATAGAAGAGATGATACTGCAGTAACCAGGAAGCTGAATATTTGGCCAGGCTTTTGGCTGTTCAAAATGACAGAAAAGTCTGAGTAGTGGTATTTGGACTGAACCTGGGAGGTTTAGCTTCGTGGTGGTGATCCTGGGGAAGGCTGTAGCCGGACATGCCATTGGAAGGGTGATCTTGCTGGGCTCTGATATGGAGAGAAGAGGGAGGTTAGAGTCTGTCTCAGTGACAAGGTCCAGGCTCACAGTTGAGAGCTGTGTAGTCTCACAGTGCATGACTTTGTTTGAGCAGGTCCAGAGTCAAGGTTGAACCAGGAGCCACCCACATGGAAGGGATGACTGAACTTGTGTCTGGGATGGGAGCGTTGTTGGAGGCAGTGGGAGAAGGCAGCATTAAGAGCAAAACCCATCAGGGTCTTCTCATCAGGGAAAAAGGGAGGTGAGGGGGATCTTCAGAGAGTTTATGAGGGAGGTATGAGTAGAAACATGACAGAAGAGTAGCATGGAAGCCAAAGGAAAATTAATCCTTGGGAAGGTGAGATGTCTGAGTGAGGATGTAGGGAATGCGAGTAGACTGGAGTCAGAGAGTTGGATTTGAGATCATGAAGACAGTTGTCTGGAAACCAGGCACTCTCTTTGGCCAGAAATACTGGTTTCTGTATGTCTGCTTTTGATCTCACTATGAACATTAGTAAAATATTTCCATTTTTCTGGCAAAGTGGCTGTCCCTAGACCATGCAGCTGCTCGGTGAAAGCAGCTTTGTTATCAGGATGGTGGCCAACATTGTAATGACATTATACAGCTGTTTGGGGCCCTGCACTTTTGCCTGTGCTCATCACCTGCTTTCAAACTGGTCCCAGTCCTCATTGCTGACCTACTGGAAACCTCTGCCTTGCACCGAGCTAGTGTTTATCAGACTGGAGAGGTTTTGAATAAAACAATTCCTGTTCCAGGGGAGTTGAATGTTTTGACAAAACCGTGGTCTCATCCCAAAATCTCCAAGCAACTCCAGCCATCGATGACTTTGACATCTGTGCTCTGAGCTGAGCACAAGGAGAAGATGCCGTATTTGTTTAGTTGGTGCCAGGCTATTGTGATGGTTGATGCAATCTTTTGGCAGCTAAGCTGTAACAATGAAGGTTTATGCTGTAGGACCTAATTCTAGCAGGAGTTTTAAAGCCTTAATATTTTTTTTAAAAAGGCCTCACTGAATGGGAAAACAGCCAAAGCATAGTACATAACCTCTGAGCACTCCAGGAGTATTTTCATAGCAGCTGGATGAGGAATGACTTGATAGAGACAGAGCAGGGGGAGTTTGAAGCGCAGCCCCTCTGATCATTTTTCAAAATGCTGGATTGTCTCTGCGCTCCTTTGGCAGGAAACCCAAACCCTGCTGCACCACCTCTCCTTGGCCACCTCCCCGGTGGAGCTGCTGGTCTCCGTGTGCCGGGGCACGGGATGCGAGGGAGAGGTGTTTACGCTCCTTATCCAGTGGGAAGGCTGGGAGCTTCAGACTGTAATGTGATAACAGGTTTGCCCCCATCACTCACTCCTACTGCTACTAATAGAGCAACAGAGGGAAATTCCTCAGGCATGTGGGATCTCTCAGCTGTGGAAAAATCACCATTCTGGTCTTCCCCACTTCTTTGTCCAAGTCAGCGGCTGAACTCATACAGATTAATGCCAGGTAGCTAACACAGAAAACAGAGAGAGTACACTGAATATATCAGACTCAGGCTTCCCAAGGAGGCCAAAAAGAGGGGGCTGCAAAGTCTCACCCCTCCATTATCACTACCCAGTGTGGCTGCATGGCCTGGGACAGGAGTGTGACAGGGAGGAAAATCCCCATCCAAGCAGAGCCTCATCTCCCCAGCAGCAAGGAAATAACCTCCCAAATGCATGGTGCCTTGGCCATGGTGTATGAGTTTGCTGGTGTTCTACTTTTCTGGCAGCCAATAAACTTATTTTCATGGTTTTCAGACTTGGGTTTGGTAGCACAGGCGGTGCTACAGTGGCCTGGCAGAGAAGTGGGCTGTGTGATGAGTTTGGACAATCTGAGTGTGTGGTACCTTCTTCCTCAGTAAACCCACTGGCAGATGAATTTCCTGAACCAATAAATTCATATGAGCACCCACCCCAATTCAGGTCAGGCCCAGATTCCAGCCAGACACCGTACACATACTGCCCTGCTACAGCGAGAGGGGTTGGAGGAGGCTGGAAGTAGGAGTGACTTACCACACGCTGTGTGGTACATCAGTGCTGGAGCCATGGCAGAAAACATTTGTCCCCAAGTGCTTCCATGTCCTCTGCTCACCCACACTGCCTCCTGTGCTCGACTTAAATGCAGATGTTCCATTTATGTTCCAGTTTGTCATCCAAAAGCTTTGAGATGTTCTTACTCGTCTGAGGCCAGCAGACGCGGGTGGCGGTTGAAGGTTGTCCTTTTGCTGGCCGTTTTGGCCATGTGAAGTTACTTTGGAGGGTCTCTCCTTGCCATGAAAACAACTTAATGAGTTCGCCTTGTTCTTTGCTAGGTTTTTTTGTCTCACTGACACACTCAAAGGACTACTTTGGTGGGCTGGGAGGTGTTACTGTGCTGGGGAGGGGAAGCCACAGATGGGGTCTGACAGAGAGCAAGACCGGTCATTTTGGCAAGCCTTACTTTCCTGTTTGCTTGGGGACCCTTGAGGCTTCCCAAACCAGCCCATCTGGGTGTGGAGGCCACACTGGAAGGGAGAGACACCCCCCTGTGGGATTTCTGGCTGCAGTGCCCCAAGGAGCAGTGCCGAATGAATGTGCGTGTCTGCTTGTGCGTCCACTTCCATCACTCTTTAAATGTGCAGCTGCTCTCCTTAGCAAAGTGTTGTACGAGAGTAACGGGGTGACCCCAGTTCCCCTTTTGCTCCTGCAAAACCTGTTCATATTCTCTCTCGTGCCTGAGAAACTACTGTGGAAGAGACTTTCCCTTTCTCACTCTCTTTTTCACTTTGTAATGAGAAGAACAGTCTTTCATTGTTAGATTTTAAAATAATCCTCTTATGTCAGAGTCCGACTCCTACATCCAGCAGCACTGGCTGGACCCTGTACCAGAAAACTGTGTGAATGAGGTGATGCATGTCTGACCACCCGTTGCTTTTCCTCTCAGTTTCCCAGGAACCGCTGTAAAGCCATTCCCTACTGCTGTGGCCAGTAGAGTAATGTAAGGGAGGGTCTGGCTCCCATGCCATTGGACGGTATGCAGTACCCAAACTGGGGAGGATTTTGGACAAAGTCTTAAGGGAAAAGTCTTGGTAGGGATTTTCAGGGAAGAGTCTGCTGCCAAGGAGAGCGGCACCAGCCTGAAGCCGGGGCTGTCCCTCAGCCCTTTGTTCCTCCGGGTGGTCGGCTTCCTCTGCCCGGCACAGCACAAAGAGCCTTTGGGAACTGGCCCAGAACTGAGGAGTGGCAAAATGCAGTTAGTTCCCCTGCTTTTGTAAAAAGCATGTCTGGCTGCCAAGGGAAGTTTCCGTATCCTGCTGCCTTGTGTTCACTGGGGCTCGTCTGGGACCCGCTGTGCCTCCAAGTCCTTGGGCTGCGACCGGAGTCTGGGAGCTTTGCTCCTTCCTTTGTACACGGGTGGAGAAGACAACAGTCAAGTGTTTTCAGCTTTTCTGACTGACTTGTGCTTACTACAAAGCTGGCTGCCTCGGCTGGGGGCTGTGGGCTGTGTGTCCTCAGGACATTTGCTTTGCTTCTGCCGGGACTGAGCTTGTTCTGGAGTCAGAGGGCCTGGTCGGAAACTTGGGGATGTTGCTGAAAAGATGGCTGTGAGTTTGAGGATGCGCTTCAAGAAAGACCTGGCTGGGGGCAGGGGGCTTAGTGAGCTGCCTTGCTTAGAAAGCAAATGCAGTGGGGGTAAACCACTAACTCCTAAAGACACTAGAGACAGCCACCTGCCACCATTGGTGCACTCCGGCTTGAGTAAATTGCAAAGGTTTGGCAATAAAACAACCTTTTTATCAGGCTAGATGGATTCTCTGGTCCAGATCCTTTCCTTGTGGTTAATCTCGTGGAGAAGGAGTTTTGCTGCCAAGCAGGGCACAGTATCAGGGCAAACCATAGCACAGGTTTTGTAAAAGGAAACTAAAGAAAAAGACTGGAGATACATCAGATCAAGTGACAGTGTTTGTTGGGAATTACTGTCATGTGGAGAAACTTTTTGCGGATTGGTGCAATTAGCTGATATCAAGGTGGTGTTTAAGCTGTAAAAACCATTCACAGTGGTGCAATGGGCAGAAGACTGTGAGAATGAAAGCAGGCTGTCATTAAAATGAGGATGCAATTACAGGAGGTGTTTTAATTTGAGTTTATACAGTGTGACAATTTGTAGACAAAAGATTCCTACTTTGGGAAAATATGGGGCTTTGGCTTTTGTTATTGTTCTGATTAGACTTTGGTGTGAGTTCGTGTACTGGAGCACTACAGCCTAAGGCTGTCTTCTGCAAACACACCTTTCAGGCCATACAGACAAGGCCTGGGCCCATTTGACTGGAGCAGCTGCAGGCAGCTATCATACTGGATCAGCCAAAGATAGCACAAGCACACCTAATCTTGCATGCGTGCATAATATGAAAATAGGAATAAGTGAAAATCTGCCATTTGTTTGACAAGAGCGTCCCCCAGTCTGGGGATCACTCCGCTCGACGGCCACGTTTCATGCAGAAGAGAAGCCAGAGCATGCAGAGAAACTCTGAAATGTGTTATGTGTTTGATATGAAAAGCATGTGAGACTTTTCTCTGTTTTCTGGGGGGAATTAATATAATAGAGCTGTCACCTTTCATCAGTCAAATTTGGTGGCAGCTGAGCTCAGGGACTATAGCTGAGGGGAGGGCGTGCAAAAGGTGTGGAGAGAACTGCAATTTGCATCACAGAGAGAAAGGGATTTTTCTGTTCATCTCGAGGAGAAGTGAAGGACTGTTCTTTGGGGTTTGCTTCTGTCAGAGACTCTGACAGATTTTGGGCTGGGCTGAGCCTGCTGGGGTGGGCACAGAAAGCATCTGGGTGTGCAGCAGAAGTTGCTGCCAAAGGAAACACAATCCTTTTTTTGGAGAGACTGTCAGGGTTATTTAGAGGTAGGTTTAAAATGTGCTGCTCTTTTCCCTGCAGTGAGGAATACTTCTCTCTGAACTCTTCCCGGAGGATAGGCTACACTGCCGAGTAGGAGGGAAACATCCCTGCCTGAGCCCTCATCTGAGTGTGTCTGAAATGCAGTGGAGCTGACACAGTTTAGCAATCTAAGGGGCAGTCTAGTGCAGGATTTGGTATTCTATGTAGTTAATGTCCTATATACAATTTCACAACCTATATATTCAGAATTTTGTATTGAATTTGTTTATGTACAGTGTCTAGCACACTAACATTCGCTCTTACTTGCTGCAGTCATAATTTTGGTAGATACTGTGTGCCCCTGCTCCTGCTAGCCCAAGTTTTGACATTATCGATATACAAGCATGTCCTGGGCAGGGGTGAATACCGTGAGGTCTCGGAAGGGGCCATACAACTCAAGGACTCTGAGAAACTCTCCAGAGATTACAGCTCTTCAGGACCTGGCCATGGCACTGTCTGGCAGTCCCAGATGAACATTTGGAGGGGTCGTGTGTAGGATTTTGGACTTGGTTGCTGCCCTACTTGCCCCTGTGGAGTTCACAGCACTGGAGCTGCTGCTCTGAGATACGTTTCTCTTGGGTAGATTTTATATTGACTCAGTCTTGGCATCTCTGAGGCTCCTGGGATGGAACAGCCACAGCTTGCCACAGGCAGAAACCTGTGGTCCTCCTAATGGCTGCCCCAAGGTTTTTGGCTGTGCTTGGCAGTATGTTGGCTTGTGCAGTTCTCAGGACACATCAAGCATCTCTCTGTCCCTCTACAAGTGCTCCTCTTACCCCCACAGCAGCAGACTTGAGTGATCTGAGAAAAGCATGCAACTGATTGGAATTAACAGGAAAGTGAAGAGAGCAAGTATGCTATTTTCTTCCTACATTTTTTTGGGAGATGTCTGGAACATTGGGACATTCCTCCAATGAATGATATAATTAACAAGAGTTGAGTTCAGCTCTCGTTGTTGTTGTATACCTTGAGAAGAAGAAGCTTGAACGATTCTATCGAAGCTACACAACTGCAGATAAAGCTTAAGACAGAGAACTGGATCTGCCCACTTGTACATGCCACAGGTTTCTGTCATCCCTGGGACACATCCTGAGGTCCTTGGGGTTTTCTTTTAGGAGTGTTTACCTGTGCAAAGTCCTATGTTTTTTCCGTAGAAAGTTGTACAGGGAGAATCAGAATGAAAATTGGGTGCAGACCCAGGGATCTGTTTTTTCACTCCCAAGCACTTTGAGTGATGTGGTATAATGGGGAACAGGCCTTTGTGTCAGCCTTACACAGGCTAACTGGTATCACCTGGCACATGGGGCTTAAAAAAGGGGAGAGGTGGGAGATAAAGATTTTGGTGAGGAGGTGACTGGATGGCGCAGTATCACTCCAGACAGGAAACCCAAGACCTATCTTTTTCTTTCCCCCTGCTTTTCTCCTCTTGCTACTTAATTACTTAATTACAGCATCTTAAACACTCTATGAGTTTTTTGGGGTATGGGCTGGTTTTATATGTGCTGTTGTAAACTGCACAGTGCCTGGCACAGAAGAGCTCAGAACCTGACAAATCCTTGGTCCCCAGGGTGGAGGTCTGAGATGTCCCACTTTGGCATGTGGACTATCCCAGTGACAGGAATCCCTTGTGTCAGAGAGAAAGTGCTGCCTGGTTTTTTCACTGTTGAATCCCTTGGACCTGCATTTTTGATTGTTCATTTGCTTGGACAGGGCTCCATTCCCTTGTCCCAGTGTAAGGCATTATTCACAAGCTCCCATTCCCTCCTCCCTGTGCAAGGCATCCTCCACAAAACTGTGACCAGAAATCCAATTTCCCACCTCCCAAACATCCGGTTTTGACCAAGTATTTGCTTGGCATTCACACACTGAATAAGAAAATGCCATGGTTTGTAAGCTGCTTGTTTGAGTGAACCACACTGTGAGCAAGGGGCAGCTGCTGGGTCTCAGATTGCACTTGGAAATTCTCCTGATAAAAAATCTTACTTCAGTGAAAAACCTGAAACGTGGAGATCTTTTTATTTGAAGCATATCACCATCCCATCCTTCCACTCCCTGCAATTTTCAGCTGAGATAACCAAAGTCTCTGGAGTATATTGTGTTCAGAGTGACCTTCAGTAAACTGGCGCTGTGACCTTAGTGCCCTGCCCAAAGCAGATCTCTCTGCGCCTGCCAATATAACCAGGAGTCTGCTATGTGGAGCAGAAGGTGTTGCTTCTTGGTGGACCTGGCAGTTGGCTTGAAACCTCCTGTTCGGTTTGAATTTCAATCTGGCGCTGAATGTGGTTTTTTTGCCTGGTTTATAAATGGATAAGTTCCTTCAGTTTCTTATTTTGTCTGGTAGGCATTTTTCTACCTTGTACATTTGCAAAGACCGGCTTTTATATAAACCGCCCTTATCCTGATATCACTGCAGTTACTGCAGGCCCAGTCGGTATTTCTGATTCATGGTTGCATAAAAAAGTATATGTTATTCAGGACAGGGCACTGGCAGAACTTGTGACATGATTTAGGAGCATTTGATGATCTCTTAGCTATTTAACCCTAAGAAGGTGTTAAGCCTGTCCTCCCACCGCTGTATATGATGTAAATGAAAAACTGGGGAAAAAAAAGCAGCTAGAGATCTACTCTTCTTCAGATGGCTAATGTACATGCAAAGGATTTTGTATTATGTATTTGCATAAATAAAGACAGCATTACTAGTGGGTAGTACCTGGCTGGCATTTGCATCTGTCAAGCCTAGATGAGAGTAGGGTGTTTGTGAAGTGGAATGATTTAACATGCCAGTCTTTTCTCAGCTGTCATCTATTTCAGAAATTTCAAATTTTTCTAAATTATGCTTATTTTTCCTTCTTGCCTGGCCTCATAGTGGGGAAAAACTTTACTGGAATGAACAAATAGGTCATTTTAGTGAAATGCTGTTGGTACGGAGGAAAAGGTGAAGGCAGAACAGAGTGACTACTGTAACTCAATGAAATATTGACATGGATAAGTGAAAGAAGGAACAAAAGGGAGGGAGAAAACATGTGATTTTCCAGCATCCCAAATGTGCAGAGTTAACAAAACTTTTGTGGTGAGGGATGGTTAGCAATTGGCTTGGTTGTCAGGATGGAGAGCAATTGCTCAGCTTGCTGGGAAGCCTCATTGCTCAGGTGATGGAGCGAGTATTCCGTATTTATTCGACAGCCTTCCTGTAAGCCAGTGAATCGGGTCCTAGTGTCAGGCTTGGGCGGGGAGACTGGCAAGTTCTCTCTTCCAACCCTGAAACAGAGTTTCTTTTAACAGCTGATTCTGCATCGTGGAAGCCAGGGTGAGTACTGCCCTTACACACAGTTACTTTATCATGTGCCCCTCAGGAGGGAATGGCAACTCCCAGCCAGCTGGAAGAATTTTCTTAATTTCCAGATTTTTCCTTCTCATATCTAGCTCTTATCAGTTTCCACTACTCTCCACTTGTTTTCTCCTTGTCTTCTTCCCTTCTCTGCCTTGTCCTGGATTAGATCTTTCTCCATGTCGCACCTGCCTGGTACTAAGCACAGGTTCTTTTCTTTCTCCAGGGAAGCTGGATGCATCTGGTAAGATAAATCCTACTGCTAAAAGCTTGTGGACAGCAAACATTAAGCAGCAATTAGTGTGACCTGAGCTCTTTGCAGTGTCACAATACCAGGAAACTGCATAGTGTGCAATTCCTGCTGGTGGATTTGCTGCAGACACTTGGTGTGGGCGAGACAAGGATGAGAGTGAGCTGTTGGTGACTAATTGTACTTCCTCAAGGGCCTAGACTTTTCTTGGAGGTCTTTCTCAAGGCTATACTAATCCAAGGAACGCCTGGCAGTTTCTTGGACAGCTCACCTGTCTGGCTTCTTATCAGCCTGCTGAGACATGAATCCAGGTGGGATTAAGCACCCCACCACCCTACAAGGCGCTGGCCCCAGTCACCAAAGTTCAAAGACATTGATTCACACTTGAGCGTTGTGATGTGCTTTTCAGAGGTACCAGTCTTTGAAGCTGCAGCAGCAATGGATTTTGAACTGTTGTCAAGGAATAGGTGAGAGGGAAACCATGCCAGTTTTAATCCGCAGCAGCTACAGTTTCAATGCTGGGTGCCAGACTAGCAGCTGGAGAATGCTGGGGAGCATGTTGTGCTTTGATGTTTCCAAATTGAGGTCCTGGGGGATTTCACTGTAACCAGAAATGTTTGAAGTGCTGGCCTCTTGCCACAGTTTGGAATGAAGAATGTTTCTGAAAACCTTCACAGTTCCGTGTGGAACTGGAGTGTGCTTTTCCCATGCAGTCCCATGCAGGACTGAGACTGATGTACTGTGGAATTGTATTACTGTCTTAGGACATCTCTAATTCATAACCCCAGGGCAACAGCAAAATGCTAAGGACTAGATTTTCCAGACGTAACTCTAACTGAATATTTCATTCTTATTATCTTGGAGAAAAGGAATATCCACTAGTTCCCATTTCTAAAGTGCATTGTTATTTCCAATCCCTAGATCTTTATGAAGTGGAAGAGTTCAGTTTGTGTATATACATCTCTGCTTCTGTACATGCAAAAAGCCCTGCAGAAAGTAATGCTTTTGTTTTTTTTTTTTTAATAAGACGGTAATGTGTCTCCTCAGTTGAAGTGGCTGTAAAAGGTAAAACACAGAATGTAAACCATTAGATTAATTGTATTTAGCATGTTTCTAATTCTGGCCTGAAAGGAATTAGTGTAACAGCTGAGGGGAAAAATAGCAGTGCTGTTTTGTTGTTCTTCAGTGATAATTCAAATATAAATTACTCAGTTGCCCGTTAGAAAACTGTGGGTTCTGGAACTCACGAAATATTATCAGAGAAGGAGCTGTGTCATCCATTGGTGTTGGTTTGTCTTTATTCGGCAAGGCTCAGTGGGACATTGTCCGTACACTTTATAAAGAAGCCCCATGAATGGAGAGCTTTTCCCTCCTTCTCTTCACAGCTCCTTACTGTGCTTTTCCTTCTCACCTTCATTCTCGGTCTGTGCCTGCGTTTGGCTTGCAGAGCTCTCACACAAGTCACCGAGAAGCTTTCAGCCAAGAAGCGGGTTAGAGTCAGTCTCGCAGTAGACAATTAGTCTCTTCTGGCAATATCCTAATTAATCCTGTTATTAGGCTTTGCCCACTAATTGCTACAGGAGAGGTCTGGCCCTAATAAAAGCCACCCCTTTGGCGTGGTGCCTCCAGTGTACCGGGGCCCGGGTGGAGGAGCGGCAGAGGCTCTGGACGGAGTTGCGTGTGCAGGAATTTGCCTCTGCGCCGCTCCGCCGGCCGCCCCCGCAGATGGCAGCCCGCGAGGAGTAATGGAGCGCGAAGCTCCTTCCTGGATGTCTGGGCAATTGGATTCGGGGGCCAGTACCACGCCGTGTTTGCTCAGTGAGGCGTCCCAGTCTTCAGGTGCATGATGTGCCTCTGCAGACTGCTGTGGATAAAAAGCTTTAGATTAAAAGCCTTGATCACCTCCCCGTTAATGCTTCACGCCAACGGTGCTTTTAAAAGATTGTCTCTCCGTGACAAAACGAGTGACCTTCAGATCCAAGAGTTTCAGAAGTGCCAGCTATACCCTCCCATTAGATTGTTATTACCGGTTATAATGTCGTGCTATAAATTGTATAAGACCAGGCGTAGCACTGAGACTGAGTTAACTTGTTCTCCCCACTCCCCATCTCGCTGGGACCGTGTTTCCCTTTGTGCTTATTGAACAACAGTTCACACCTTCACAGTTTCCTGCACTTCACCCTGAATTTTGCTCCTCAGGATTTTTTCTGTTGGGTAGAGTGCTTCATCACCCAAAGAGCATGCTTCGATTTTCATGCTAAAAGCAACTGCCAGCCTCATGTAGGTGGTGACGGGTGCTTCTGGCCTCTCAGCCAGATGCAGCCTTGTTTTCCCTGATGTTGCAAAAAATGGGAGAGTGTTCTCTAAACAAGGGCAGGAGGGAAGGAAGAGGACAAACTCGAAATAAGTGACTGTAACAGTGCTTTTGTATTGCAAATTGCATGCCAAACAGGAACGTCTTGTTTTTCAGGAGCTAAGTGTCCTTGAGTTGGCTGGTACTCACCTCTCTTGCTGAGTTGTTCCTGCTGAATCACACAACCTCACCTGAAGGGGCCCTGAAACTTCCATGAAATGTCTCTGAACTGAACGCAGTTCGTGCACCAGTCAGGTCTGAAAAGCCTGTTTATGTAGCCTGTTTAAAGCTGCTTATGTTGTGGGCACATTTTGAAAAGAACCAGCAGTAGAAATATTGGATGACTAGTAGTTACCATTAATTTTTGCTTCCTTGGTTGTTCTGTACAGGTGTAGTGGGATGAATTCCAGCTCAGCCAGACCCAATACAACATGCTTCTGCTATTCAGTCCTCTGCCAGAGCCTGCTTCTGCAGCCCTTCCCCGGGTGGGTACATATGGATTAGGTGAGTGCTGCAGCAAGTAATGGTGACCACTGGCAATGGCTGTATTCAGGCTGTGCATGTCAGTTGCTGAGCATGAAGCCCTTCGTGCTTTTCTGGCTTTGTGTATCAGACTCTGCTTTGCTGGGTGGCTTTGGAGCAGCCACAAATTGTACAATTTCAGCAGGCGCAGAGTGTTCTCAGCATCTCTCCGAAAGCTCTCAGCACCGTGTAGCGTTGGGCAATCTCCTTACTGCTGCCACCAGTGTTAGACTGAAACCAGTAAGGCTTCACCCTTACTTTAATAGCATCCCAAATGTTCTTGGTCCAGCCAGCAGTTTATAGGTCAGGATTTGCCTTGGATATGGTATTTCCAGTGGAGGGTTAGTCCCGTGGTCCTTATTCCATGCCAGTTGAACCCTTGGATGTGAGATGCCTACAAGGCATATTTTTACCTCTCCAGAAACATGCTATTTTAGACCAAGGAAGTTGCCTGTGGACTGTAATGAAATTGATACTCAGAGGGTGAAAATCCCTGAGAAATGGCTTTTCAGTCCAAGGGAATGACTCTTCCACTCCTGCTCACTGATTAACTCTGGGTCAATGGGAATGCTACGGACCAGGAGAACCCAATGTGGGATTGCTCGTGAGATAAGGCTGGCAGGGTTTGGTCCAGCGTGTGGATCCCATCTCTCTGCTGGTCTTTGCAGCTCACCTTTCTCACTGCATTTATGTCTGAGCTTTATGGGTTTTCAGAATGATTTCTGGAGCTCTTTCAGATCAATACACAGTAGAGGTCCCTCTCTGGAGGGCATGTTCTGGCATGATATTACCCTGTCATCAGTTCTTTTCTCAGTTTATAGCTCTCCTTAATATTTAAATGGGTTTCTTGCTGCAGTGCTTGTGCCCCGTTTACCCAAATAATCTATAACTCAATGACTTCTAAATCCACTTCACAAGTTGTTATATTCATTATAAATGAGTTGTAGTGCAACCTGCATCTCAAGTAGATATTCTCATCTGGAGGCCTGTGCTGAGATCCAGCATGAGCAGCGAATATATTAAACCCATAAAACCCCCAAGACATACCGTACCATACAAAATGAGCTCTAACTACAGGCTTTATTCCTCCTTATCGCTTATATTCACCAGCCATTGAATGAAAATGTATTACACACACACCAGGCAGCTGTTCACGCAGCCACAGCACCTCGTGCAGCTCCCACCACGGTTTTGCAAGGGGCTGGCAGTTGTAGTAAGGCTGCTTGGAGATGGCTGAGACTGCAGGTCTCTGCAATTATCTGTGTGAATCTGAGTGCTTGTGCAGGAGGGACCCAGTCCAGCAGCAACAGAGGGACCAACGTTCCGTGTTTGGCTTCAAGCCTGTGAGTGGTCTCACCGATTTCAGTGGCACCAGGCTCCCTGGCTGCTTTTTCCCAGTTGAAGAGGCAGCTTGGTGTTGACTGGCCAAGGATTCAGACATGCCTCCGTGTCTTTGGGGGCTTTATTATTGTCACAGGCAGCTTTATCTGCCCAAAGGCTTTGTCTGGTAGGGTCTTAGCTACTTTTTAATCTCAAATCCGGCCTGATTGCTGTGTGGGTTTTTTTGTTTGGTGTGTGTGGTGTGTTTTTTTTTGTTGTTTTTTTTTTTTTTTTTATCACCAC
>VXAY01003412.1:1301406-1410680 GCA_013399855.1 Oxyruncus cristatus
TTTTTATCACCACGGAGTAGTAGATTTAAAAAGGATTTGAAAAAAAGGAAATCTGGAGTTTGGAAGAGACTCCATACCCCATTCTGACAATGAATGCGGGGGAAATATTAGAACTTGGCAATATTCCTTTTGCTTGTAAAAAAAAAGATTTAGATTTGACTGGTTTGCCTTGGATTGAGCAGGAATATTATTAGTGCATGAAATTCAATGAGCTCTGATGCTATTTAAAAAGTCCTAATGAGAAGGGTGCTTTTGTGTCAAATTCTATTGTTTTTTTATTTCCTTTTCTGCCTTCCGTATTTGAAGAGCTCTAAAAATATTTTTAACAGCTAAGGAGGGAAATAGACTTTTGTCTGAAGGACCTGGGGGAGGAGGGGAGTCTGGGGGAAGGCTATGGAATTGATCTGGTTGGTAGCTTTTACTGTATGTATGTGTTCTCCTGTGAACCATTAAATTGGGGAGTTCACTTGGGTTACAGCTGGTGCTAATTGTGATCTGAATTTACTGACTGGCCTCCTTGTCTTTCCAATCAAGAGTCATTGTCTTTCCTGTCTGTTGAGACTTTTGTGTGATTTACGGGAAACTGTAAGCTTAAAGGACAAAGAATTGAGATTGTCAGTCAGTACAGTCTTTTTTCTTAGTGATCTTTTGATGAAATGCAATATTTCTCTCCCTAAGAATTGTTAAAGACTTGCACATTTTGGTTTTGGTTGGATACACAGTTTCTGAAAAATTTAGTGTAAGGAAAAAAAAAAATCCAGGAGGTGAAAAAAAAGTCTAAAATGGTATTTTTTGATCCAGATAAAAAAATTTAGTTTGTTTAACTGAACTGAAGCACCTTTTTATGAACATTGTTGAATTAGGTCTGCACAGACTTGGCTCCTTTACTATTATTTCTGCTTTGTCTGGGTTTTTTCCTATAGAGGCATCATAGGAGATATATTCCTGGTATGAAGCCCAACCCACAAAAAGGATAAGAGCAATGAACTCACAAACATCCACTTGTAGTAGGCATCAAGGACCATAAGCTGATGCAGTTATGCCAGATAGCCTTGAAGCAAGCTGTTTCTAACAACGTTAAAATAAGATCTTTCATGGTTTAAATAATCTTTGAACTTAAATTCTGAAAAGAACTTTGATATTTTAGCTTTTTCTCCAGCTTAGAGAGAAAAACAAAAAACAAATGATCAGAATCCACTGTGAAATATTAAATCTGATTTTATTGTTTTGTTTTAATACTACACATACAAGCAAAATTAATCAAGACCTCCTGCTTCAGATTTATATCTTATACCATTTTATGACTTCTTTTTAAAAAAAAAAATTTAAAATGTTTCTGCTCCAAAGCTTGATAGGTCCCTGCACAGAAAGCCCATGGACAAGAAACTCCAAAAATACTGTTTCCTTCGTTCTCACTAGCCTCTTAAAACCTAGTGCATATTTTATGCCAACAGACAGAACAGCATTTTTCTGACTACAATATATCTGATGACAATTTACTTTATGTGAAGCCTTATGTAATGCACTGTTTATCTCTTGGGTAGAATTCCTTTTTGACTTCTGACTTAGTTACTCCTGCAGCAGGGAAAGCTGCTCCCTCTGCAAGTGCTCCCACCCCTGTGTTTGCCTGTCTTGCTTCTGCTGCACTGCATGGATGGGAGATAACACTCGTTTCCAAAAGCTTCTACAACAGCCAAAAGCTGGGTTTTATGGTGGATTTAGCTTGCTAGATCTGGTGTGCAGATTTAGCCAAACCACCCAGAAGACTGGAAGTATTCCAGTTTGCACCTTCACAAAGGCTGTCTGGGCTGGGTCCCAGGGCAGGAAGATGCGCTGCTTCAGCTGTTGCTGAAAACTTCACCTTGTGGCCCTGAAGCTGTTTGCTCAGCTAAATCTTTCCTAGAATAAAGCAAAAATGTGCCTGAGTCATGAGGCCTGACTTGCACAGAACTCAGCCAGGTCACTGGTGGGGCTGGTGTGACCTCACCTGTTATCTCCAGAAGTGAAGGAAGCTCAGCAACTTGCGGAATGCAGCTATTATAAAATCTCCTGTGACACTGCTCATGGCATCGTGCAAAGTATCAGAGATCAGCAAATAATTATGACTAATTATGCCCAATAGGGGTTTCAAATCCATTGGTTATTTTCTGTTTTCAGATGTTCTGCTCTCGTTTCCCAAAGCAGAAGTTGTAAGACACCTTGCAAAAGGCAG
Source organism: Oxyruncus cristatus (assembly GCA_013399855.1). Classification (NCBI taxonomy): domain Eukaryota; kingdom Metazoa; phylum Chordata; class Aves; order Passeriformes; family Cotingidae; genus Oxyruncus; species Oxyruncus cristatus. The sequence goes on from VXAY01003412.1 coordinate 1,303,619, forward strand.
CTCTTGCAGTGTAGTGTCTCTTACTCTTTGAAAAGGATAAAGTCCCATAAATCCTGCCCAAGAGCCCGGTCTTTGCAATCATCTAGTCCAGGCTACAGAACTACGAAAGAAAAAATAATCAGCTCAGTCTGTGGATGCCTCATCTCCGGAATTAATTGTTCAGGTTTTCATCATTATCTCTTGGCTCTTTGGCAGCTATTTTTTTCCAAGTTGATTTGAGAGAAAGCTAAAAAAAGAAGCTTTCATCTCAGTATCAAACATATTTCTGTATACATCGAAAAAAGATACCTCTCTGTATATTTCAAGGATCCATTATTGTTCTATTAAGTGTGTGACATCTGCATATTGGCACAGGTTTCATGCCCTGTTTTTTCTCATGGGACTATACCACTGTTCTGTCGCTGGCACAGCCATTATTCCAGGGTAACTGGTGCACAAGGGCAGTGTTATATTAAGTGCAACATATGCTAGAAATCAGGAATGGAAATGCCTCATCATTGCCGTAAGATCACTAAGCCAAGGCTTAGTTAGCAGCTGGGACTCAATATAAAAATAGTAAACCTGGGTGAGAAGGGCTCACGGGAGAAAAAAAAGGCAATAAAAGAAGCAGGAACTTCTAATTTTAATTTTCAAAACTGACTAGGGAAAACATTTGTGCACAGATTTTTTCACCAGCATAGAAAAAATGAACCCCCAAAATGGGACTGTTGAAATCACCAGTGAAAACTCTCAAGGGTTTTGGCTGACTGCTCGTGTTCTCTTTTGAAGTGGTTGTTCTTTTTCAGTTAAAAATGGAAAATTTCAAAAAAAGAAGATGCTTCTTTTTAAAATCTGCCTTTCATCAGAACCTCAACTGCAAGCAGAAAAGGGAAAACTGAGATAAAACTACACATTTTCTAGGCTTTTTTGATTGTGGGTTTTTTGTTTGGGTTTTTTTTTTTTTTTTACATAATTATTTGTAGAGCATATTACTAATACTTTAGGCTTTTTTTTTTTTTTCTGGGTGAAAAGGGTAAATATATTCCAGAAGAATATCTTATGAATTTGTGTTACATCACAAAGGAGAACATCTTTCCTGGCCCTGAAATAACTGTAGATACTCAGGGAACCTAGAGATAGGTTCTGAACCGCACTGCCACCAGAGTGGATGTACCCAGCTTCGTAACAGTTGGACTTGATGATATTCAAGGTGTTTTCCAACCTAAATGATTCTATGATTCCCGAATGCCTCTATTAGCAGACTGCTGTGTGCTGTGCTGCTCCATCTGTGGGCCCTTTGTGTGGTTGGGATGGATGCTGTGATACTTATTATCTATGTCAGGAAGGAGCTAGCTCCAAAAATAGTTGTAGGCTAAATCTGGTGAGCACTGGTGCGGCTCTTTGACTTGAAGTAGTCAGTGGGGCAGACTGGATGACCTTAAATCCTTGAAAAAGCAACGATGAGCCTTTTGGACCTGCATGGACAAGGCTGCAGATTGGCAAAGTTGAAAGTGTCTAGAAGGGAGAAGCTTGTGGGATGTGGAAGATTTCGGACCCAACAATCACGAAGTCTGGGAAAAGAAAGTCTCTGAGTTGGGAAGAAGTTTTTCTATCCAAGGGAGGGGCTTGTGGTCAGGGACAAGAGACTCACCAGGGAAGTGGTCACGACACCAAGCCTGCCAGAGTTCAAGAAGCATTTGGACAATGCTCTCAGGCACATGGTGTGGTCTTAGGGAAGGTCTTTTGCAGGGCTGGGTGTTGGACTTGATCATCCCTGTGGGTCCCTTCCAGCTCAGGACATTCTATGATTCTATGAACAACCACCTCTGAGCAGCTGAGCTGTCTGCTGGTTATAACTGTGCTGACCCCAGTGAGACCTTCTGCATCCCCATATGTGCCCAGTGGATGACACCCAGGGTTTGGCACAGTGGACATTGGTTTAGGCTCTTAGAGTTGGCTAATCAGGAGCTTGATGTTGAACTGTTTTGTTCAATTTAATATGAGGACATGTAGCTCCTCAGGCGTCTTCATGCTTTGTTGGCTTTCGCAGCACTTCACCTGTGCTGCTTGCACAGGGCTCCCCAGGCAGCTCCTTAGAGCCAGCTCCTGCTTGGAGAGCACCCAGATCCCTCCTGCCCCCAGTCCCACACCATGTCTGAGTGGTGCACCGGATCAGTCAACTGGTCCCAGTCAAAAAACATTCCTCTCCTCCTCCCCGTGGCAGGTTTATTTGTGTGTGCAATCCTTCCTTTACCACTGCAGGGCCCTCGTGTGGGCACAACTGAGTGAGGTGATCCATCATCTAGATGGGTACTAGGAAAAATTTCTTCTTTGAGAGGGTGGTCAAGCGTTGGGACAGACGGCCCGGGGGAGTGGTGGAATCACCATCCCTGGTGGTGTTTAAAAGACATGTAGATGTAGATGTGGTGCTTAGGGACATGGACCCTTTTGTAGAAAATTGTGGGGCTTATTAAACTGTTCAGTTAAAGAAGCAGACTAGGGTGCTGGTTCTTTTATTGAGTTTTGGGTGTTCCTTGAGTCTCTATTCTTTTGTGCTTCTCAGATGTCCCCCCTCCTTTTTGATAGCACTTCAATCTTCTCACATATCCTCTCCCAGAGCTTTGATGCTTTATGGGTAATATAACACATTTGAGGAGCTGGCATTGTGTACCAATGAATAGGAAAAAAAGGAACTAGAGTTCCTATCAGGATCTACAGCTTCTATTTTTGGCCAAAATACTTTTTTTTCTTTTAAGTTTTTAGAGGGGAAAAAAAGCATTCACAGTATAATTCTAGTGAGTGGTAGGGTGGTAACTGCCATTAACACTTCTCACTTGAAATTTTGTTTATTTGTTTCTGCTACTCTACTGGTTCTCTGTGCACTGCTGTAAAAGGACATGCCATGGCTGCAAACTCAGAAACCTGACTCTGGGGCTGGCCCATTCCACTGGTGTGAGAAGAGCCTGGTGGGTTTTTGTGGTGGGATATTCATCTGTCTGTTCATTCTAAAGCCTTCAAGACTGATCAACAGGTGCAACTTTTCTGATAGATTTGGAAGAGATGCTTCACTGTAGCACCAGTTTGTAGTCCGAGACTTTATTGTTATGGCTGTTCTTGTGCAAACTGAATGGGTTGATGATATTGTTTGGTTTCTTTTCTTTCCTGGTGTCTTTGGCATTCACACTCTTTTCAGAGTACTACTGATTCTTCCAATATGTATCTCACCACAAAAAAAGTCCGTAGACTTCCTGGATCTGACCAGAGCCCTGTGGACAGTGTTGATCTGTCCCCTGCCTGATCAGAGTTGCTGTAAGAAATGTGGTGTTTGCTCAGGGTAGGTAGGAGAATCTTTCCCATGCAAGCTGGAAAAGTTGCCTTGACAAATCACTGGTTGGAAGTGGGGCTGGGATCACTGATTTAATGTGATTTAAGATGATTCCAGCAACCCACACACCTGACCTGAAACCTCGTCAGCCAGGTCTGTCCTAAGCATCACGCAGAGCCAGTAACCTGAGGAAGGCTGAAAGCACAAGCACTCCTGCATGCCTTGTAAACCTTCCCGGCCTCTGAGAGAGGCACTGGTGCAGCACTGCCTTCTACTGATGGCGGGGCTGTCACAGATGTGCTCTGGTCTTGGTCTTTTTAATATGGTGCATTGCTGTGGGCATCAAATAAAAGTGTGCCGTGAGGAAGCTCTCGTAGCAGCAGGCGGCAGTAGCTTTGTGAGTTAGTTCAAGGGTGCCCTTAAAAACTTCCATCAATGGTATTATCCTGCTGGGTGGTATCAGCACAAGGGCCAGTCAGTGGTCTGTCTTGCTCCATCCTGAATTTGCAGACAACTCTGTTTCATCAGACCGGCACCCACAGTCCTTTGAAAACACTGATGAGCAAGGGAGGAAATGAGACACACCAAGACACTGCTATTGTAGTGAAGTCATGACCTTGCTAACCTCTGGCCCTGTATTCATACAGACAATACTGTGACCAAATAAGACTACAGCCTTCAACAGATGGGGAGTCAATACAACGTCGCTGTAGGATAATATATTAATTTCATTTACACAGCCAAGAAAATCCAGAATACACTAGTTACAGCAAACATGTTCTGCCCTCTAAGGTGACCTCCTAGAAAATTTTAACAGAGCTATGTAAAACGTAAGAGAGAGAGAGAGAGAGACAGAGTAAATGCTTGTCAAATTAGGAGAAGAAATTGCCTGAAAATGGTATTTGGGAGACCAAGCTAGAGAATTTTTTAAATAACAGAGTTGGAAACACAATGAAAATAGCCCTATCAAAATAGAAGATATATGACAATTTTTTTATAAAGCTTCACAAGGCTTCTGCAAATATAATATGCAAGCTGGGAATATTGAATTCCAAATAATAAAAAGCTCCCAGTCAAGCTCATTTCATTGCAGTGAGCCTTAGTGGCTTTAGGCAGATGCTAAGAGGTTGCAAGCAAGTTCTTAAGCAGTCTTACATAAGAGATAAATGTGATGGATCCACATGTAATAGAAGGAGATTCTCTTTATCTTTGGGATAAAGACAATCTCCCAAAAATCACAGTAGAGACAAAGGTGGAAGCTGTGATGGATTCACCTGTGTCTGTTGTATGCACCACAGCATATGAAAACAGTTAATCTCAGACTACACAGTGAGTAGATTATAAGATCAAGGACTTTTTGCACTTGGAAACCAAATGCAAGGTTAGACCTGAAATGTTAGGAAGCAAGGAAGATCGTTGGACAAAATAGTGTGTGGATATTGGATCCATCCACTCTCCACAGCTGTACCTGTGATTTTGGAGATGCAGTCCTACCAAAAGGGGAGATGATGCTGCACAGAGCAGGCCTGATTCTCATTTTAGTTATGCATGTGTAAGCTGTATTTCATGGCTGTACATCCAGAGTGAGCTCTGGATTGCAACAGCAGGCACAGTTTACTGCAAGACGAATTTTAGGCAGTGGAAGAACAGCTCTGTAATGGTCCTGCCTGGCACATGCACACACACACATTTACATGCTCCTCTGATAAATGGAGACCTACACAGGCTGCCTCTCCCAGCCCCTACTCTGACTGCATAGTTACCCGTTTCTAGCCCAGCACAACATGTGATGCATCCTACTTTTTCATAGAATACTTCCCAAAAATAAAATGGAAAGTTTAATCCTCCTCCCCCCAACCTGTTTTTCAGTTGTTGTTTGTGGTTTTTTTTTAAAAAAAAAAAAAAAAAAAAACTTTTCAAATGATGTTTCTTTCTAGTGTAATTTAGGATCTGTATAAATATATTCTGCTGCAAAGGGTGATAATTACCACGCCTACACAATTTTATAATACACACATCTAATTGTAGTACAGTTATTTGTGGCAGCCAAGCACTGAAAATATACTTTTATTGTATGTCTCCAAGCAAAGATAAAAAAGTCTTTTTATTGCTACCTGAATGTATACTTTCAGGGCACTTTTATTTCACCTAACTAAACTGCTTTTAGATTTTTCTCTTTGTGTAGCATTGGAAATTTCCCTTCTGCAATTAAAAATATAGGTAATTGGTAGGGACATAAAAAGACTCTCTGGGAATGTCTTGTCAGTGTGTTACAGTGCCCTGTGCAGATGCCCAAGATGGATCCAAAGAAGGTGAAAGACTTCCCAATGTGTAAAGCAGAAGGAAATTCAGAAACGACCTACATTTCTTGTGGGTCAGCCTGGTCAGGGCAGGACCTTGACCAAGGCAGGGGGATACTTAAGGTCTATTTTCATCTTTTTATATATGTCTTGCAGAAGAAAAAGCCAAATCCTTCCCTCCCTTTCTTTTCTAAGAAGCTACAGCCTTTCCCACAACTAACCCTACTCCCAGAGGTTTTATCTGCACTGTCCAACAAACCAGTGCAGTTGTTTGCTCCCATATCCTGATCCCTTGATTACCAGCACTCCATGAATGTCAAAAAGGCCCTCAGAGGCAATCAGCTATTTCTCTTCGAATGTAAATCCCAGCATTGTTCCCGGGAACGGTTTTCTCCAGGGGCTGTTCCCTACAGGCAGTCCCTACAGCTACCTTGTCTCTGAATTCAAGTCCTGATCTACCTGGCCTCTCCCTGCCTGTGCAGGGCAGCTCATTCCTAAATTGCCTCCCAAAGCCTAGATTTATCAGAACTTGTTTCAGGATTTGCTGGAGAGTAAAGCCTGAGCCTGAAGCTCTCACTCCCTCATGTAGTCTTATCTCTCCAGATTTAGGATGTCTGAAAGGATTATATGCTGTACTAGAGGTCTTCACCATCCAAACAGACTGTGATTTCCTTGCTGCTCACCTTTTGCAAGGGGAAAGAGTATGTCCAGCACAGTCAGAGGGAGCTTTGGGTCAGTCACCAGGGGTCCTGCCTCCGACCTCGGGCTACGGTAATTTTTTACTCCAGGCAAAAAACAATCCCCTCGAGCAGAAAATATAGTTTTTAAAAGTCTTTACTGAGTCACAGGGAGAGAACGTGCCTCTGCTTGGTGGAAGGAGACAGAAGGAATGGCTGTGACATCCAGAGTGAGACATCCAAGGGATGTGTCCTCCTGTGCAGTGTGTCAGGGATGCTGCGGGGTGAGTCATGCTGGGTTTTAGCAGGCACTACAGAGCAATGCCTCTGTGCTTCTTTGAGAGATTTACCCTCATGAGGTTTAAGGTGCTGCAATTTTGACTGTGGAGGGGGGAAAAAAAAAACCAACCAGTTCAAAGGCAGAGTTTCAGATTCAGGCTCGTATGCGGGATTATGGCAGAAAGACTAGGGCTGGGGGCAGAGACTAGAGGAAGGGGGCATGTAGAGAGCTGGCACAGAAATTCTGCTCATCAGCCGGCAGCACCACAGACCCCGTGTGGTGCTGGGATGTCAGAGCACGCTTTGAGCCTTATCCGTGGATCCTCACATTTCAGCTTCATGGGTTAGAGCAGGCCTTTGCTAGTCTTTGCTCCTGTCCTTGGAGAGTTTCCCTTCACCTCGTGGAAAGAACTTTCCTTGAAAAGGATGCACAAGCCAAGCCCTTGTCTCTCAGGGGTAGCAAAGGGGTTTGAACGTACCCTGTACCACTCCCTTGGAGTGGACACACTTACATCCTTTGGCAGTGCAGAAGCCCTCTGCCCTGGGGCAGCTGTGGGACCTGCAGGAGCCCTGGAAGTTTCCAGCATGGTGTCAGTGTCAGGACCCCACTGTCGCCATGCTGTTGACTGAAGGGTACCCTGCACCTCTCCTAAGGCTAAAGCAGGGGCAGGACCAGGCTGCCAAGGCTCTAAGGGCACAGCTGCAGCCCAGATACGTCCTGTCACAGCTTGTTGCCAGGAGGCAATTAATCTACTTGCATAATTTGAGGGACCAGGTGAAGATGCCCTTTGGATGGACCCTCTGTCCCTCTCTGGGCAGTCTGGGTTTCACCCTGGATGGTCCATGTCCTCCTGTCCCCATTTCTCCTTTTCCTCACTTCTGCTCTCCCCCTGGGTTTCCAGAACAGATCCCAGCATCAGTCCCTTCACCTCCTCATTCTTCCAGCACTTCCTGAAACCAATTTTCAAATCAGCTCTAACAATGAATCTTTACTTCTGGATCTCTCCTGCCTACCATATTTATTCCATGATTGTGAGCACTAGGAATTTATGGAGATGTCAGTGAAGCCCAACACCAAGGACTTAAATTGCACGGTCAAAGAGCAAACTCCCAAAACACCAGCCTGGCCCAGCATCCCCCACTGTCTCTCCAGTACTGTGATAGTAATAACTTTCTTTGTAGTCTAGTTGTCCTCATTGATTCATTTGGATCATTTTTGAATAATCTTGCTCAGCACCTTTTTAATGTCCTAGCTGATATTGATTAGAAAATCTGGAAAACATTAGCTCGTTGGAGGTAAACAAATATGATAGAAGTCTTGAGGAGAGGTATGTCAGGCATGTCACCAAAAGATAGGTCAAATATCGATTTTTGTCTGTCTCCATGCCAAGTTGAGCCAGGCCACACTGAATGAATGGCTGGAGATGTGAGGAGACTGCAGAAAATCACTACTTTAGTGACTGTTACACTGAACTCCAGCTAGAAGCAATGTCACAACACCCCCATCATCAGTGTGGTGCGAGGCTGTGGTTAGTACTGCTCAGTGGGCAAGGTGGTACATCCCTTGGGGAATACAGGTATCTTCCAGGGACCTTCCAGGGACAGAGCTTAACTGGAATTCTTTTCTCTTTGAGAAGAAGATGCCGTTCCTCCTTCTTTGGTGGGTGAGTCTGACCTTGTGGATGAGCTTGGCGAATGCCAGTTACCCTTGCTGGCAAAATAGGTGGCAAGTAGCACTGGCCCTGGTACAGTGCAGGTGCAGAGCTGCCCAGTGCTGTGAAGGTTTAATCTCAACAGGGATAAGTCTGAAGCAGATTGGAAAACCTCCCCATGGCAGAGGTGCAGTACATTCACTTGGAATTGCGCTGCTCTGCTTGTGCTCCAGGACACAGGACCCAGGTGTCCCGGCTTTCGTGTCTGCTCTGCATTACCTTATAAGTTATTGAGTGATTGGGAATTGAGAATATCCCTGTGAATATTCTGATTTGACAAGTACATGCACAGTAATAACAGAAAGCTTTTATTATGGAAATAGAGATCAAGTTAAAAAAACCCAGAGCCCTGTTTATGAAAGCTTTGGTTGCACTGTGATATGTTACACTTGGTGACTCACCCTGAGAGTCATCAGGACCCGCATGCTAATGCTGCAGTGAAGTAGGCTGGGTAATGGAGAGTGAAAGATAATTCCAGTTAGGAAAATGACCCAAAACAGCTCTGCTCATCCACTACCTGCGTTTCTGTCATGACTAATGTGCAGAGCGCCTTATCTGTATCCTTAATCTGTTTAAAGGCATGACTCACACAACAGGCCCATGGCAGAATGATGACGACAGGAGATCTGAATGCTGGGGCTGAGGAGCCCCCTCTGAGCACTTATAAGTGGCCACGTCCCTGGGTCCTGGGGCTGAGACTCTGAGCCAGTGATGATGCTGCAATCCAAGTGCTCTGGGCATCTCCACTGAAATGGCAGGGCAGTGCTGCAGCTGAGATCGTTGTTTTATGCTGGTGCTCTGGCCCTGGCTTGTGGTGGGTGACCAGGAGGCTCAGAGCCGGGAGGGAGCATTTCAGCTGGCAGCTGAAGTGTGCTTTGAAAATCCAACTGTATTAAGAGCGTGTAATAGGCTGAGAGATCCCCTTCATTCCCAAGGCAAAGCTTTGTTAATTTGAAGGAGCTGGTCCAAGCAGCTGATAGGCACCCAGTAAATGCAATCTGTACCAGTGCCATTTATGTGTGTACAGCCCTGACTGACTCATGCCTGCCTATTGCAAGGTGTGAGGATTTGCTCCTCATCGTCTTCAGGAGTGGGGAATTGCTAGAACTCTCCTTTGACTCCTTTAAAATAGTTCAAACCTGCTAAATCACTCGGAAGCCCTAGAGCTCTTGAGGTCCTGTAAGAAATAAAATGAACACTTGCTCCTGAAATGAGAAAGAGCCAAAGTTTGTCACTGATAGGGGGTTGCAGGGATCCCTCACTCAGACAGCTGCACAAGGAAGATGGAGTGGCAGAGGTGACAGGAACAAGGGAGACAAGGGGATTCATTAACTGAGACCTGCTATTGAACTGCTGTGTAACCACAGAAGTATATTCAGAGCCATCCTCAGGTGGTGCAGGCTCACTGTGGAATATCTTGGCTTCCTCCCGTGCTATGGTTGCTGCTTTTTACTCCGAAGTTTGCCTGTCTGAGGGATGTCTGTGTGGATCAGGGCTGGGTGATGCTGATGGAGTGTTGCAATATCTTTCCCACTGAGTGACAGGCAGCATATGAATCATCAACTGGTACCGAAGTGAGGCGGGGGGTGGGGTGGGCAACCATCTCCTTCAGTCTCGTTTCCCTTTTGACAGGGCTCCCCAGGGCTTGTGTAGTCAAGGCCTGGTTTTATCCTTGGAACAGTAACAGAGTAATTGGCTATATAGGATGGGGAGTTAAACATCTTGATGGCTTGTAGGAAAAGATCCAAAGAAGACCCTTAAAACCCCTCCCCAAAAAACCTGAAAGAGTTTCTAAAAGTGCCAGGTGTTGCAGCGTCTAAGAGGAGCCTGGCCTCATGCTGCAGTTCAGCATTTGGTGTAGCAGGCTGTGGGGCCGGAGGCAGGTCAGCCCCAGGGGCTTAGCTGGGAGATGTCTCCCACCTGTCTTCCTCCCTCTCTCCTGTCAGAGCCTGTAGAGAAGTGCTGAGGGCTTTTGTGCCTAAGTACTTTCCTGGATCTACCTCTTGGCAAAACTCCTGTTTATTTTAGAGCAGTTGGGAATTCACCTGCACTTTTCATTTGTTTCCATTTTGTGATCCTGCAGATCTGTGCCCACCCTGCAGATCTGTGCCCACCCTGCAGTGGGCAGAGGCTGCCAGGTAAAGTGACTGAACTGTGTCCATCTGGACCAGGATTTTGCAGGAGTCTCTCACAAAACGAGTTGCTCCTTACATGCTGCTCAGACATACCAGCAATGCTGTCCTAGACACACTTTCAGACACACAGGTTCCTATATGGGTGTTGTGCCACTGGTCTAGAAACTCCCCAGGAGCTGCTGTACCCTCGGCAGGTTCAGCTACCAGGGGTGAGAGCAAAGAGTGTGACTGCCATTGCCTGTGCAGAAATGGCAAATAACCAGCCCTTCCCCACTTCTCTTCAGTGACTGATCCTTTCCTCATCAATGGAGGGTTGGAAGAGCTTTTACGGCTTCAAGGCTTGTCCCTGGTTTATTCCTCAAACAAATCCTTTCATTTGTCAGCTGACATTTCAGCCAACCTCTCTTTCCTTGGGGCTTGGCAGAAACTGAGCTAGAAACTTGTTTATCTTGGTGGAAGGGCTCTGCACTGAGAGAAGTTTGGCACTGCTGAGGGATGCTGGGGGTTCTTGGCTCCCTTTTGCAGGTAAGGAAATCCTTACAACACATCAGCCTGCTCCTAACACTTTGCTACCTCCCGATGTTCATCTACTTAGACTTCAGCCTCTTCACTGGGCAAATGGGAGTAATTTAGTCATTATTTCCAGCAGCAAATTGACTCCATTAGAGTTCAGCTGACCGATGCTCCAGCTGCTAAAGGGGTGGGAGTGGTGCTGTCTGGCTGCTACAAATTAGACTTCATCTGGAGTCCTGGTTTGCCTTTACTGCTCTACCTTCCCCCTCTGCATCCCTTCCAACTTCCATCCTCGATCTGACGCTTTTTTTAACCTTTCCTCAAAACCCTGGTGTCCTTTTCAATCCCATGAGAAATGCAATGCTGGCAGGTTTGTGCAGCTTTGCCATTATATCCTGTGCCCCTGAGCCCCCTCTGTATGAGTTGCTCTCCTTTCAGGCAAGTGTGTGACACGGGTGCTGCAGACATCTGTCATTCACTGGGCCACCTCTGACCTGCACCGTGCAGCTCCTCTTTTCCCACCCTCCACCTTTGGTTCACAGCAAGCAGTGACTCTGTAGGGAGGGGGCAAAACCTCCCCTCCCTTTATGGCAAACTGATGCATGGGCACAGCTACCACCCCAGCTCTGTGTCTAGGAGCAGAAACTCTTGTGACGCTTTTGAGTTATGCTGACCATTTGTTAGATCTTTAAACTCCATCTGTTTAGACCGAAATCCTTTTAATGACTGGACATGAACAATTTAGCACTGATTTTTCAGGAGAAAATTGGCTCAATTAGAACTTTGGTGACCACTGCTCCAGCTGGTAAAGTGTGGACACTGGTTTAGTGGCATGAACACAGCTTTGCTGGGGATTGTTAAGGGATGGTGGACAGCTCCATCAGGAGAGCACAACAGATGTGATTTTCTTATCTCTGGCACCCCAAGGCTCTCCTTCCCCAGGTTTCCTCTCCCTGTGCTGGGATAGATGCTGTTTGTTCTGCTGATTGTTTGGTTAGGAGTTTGACAATTCTGCTGGTCAACACTTGTATTTTTCCATTCCTCCTCCTAATGTTCATCCATGTTTATTGTTTTGGCTCTGGCAAGTTTTTTCTAGCCATTGTTTCTAAACTGCTGCCCCTCTTCAGCCTATGTTGATGCCCCAAAGGGTCAGAGTCCCAGGGTACTGTATCTTTGAGATGAAACAGTTCAAATTGAACAGCCCTCAAACATCTTGGCTCTGAATGAGTTCTGGACAGTGTGTGGGTTCAGAAGTGAAAAAGAAACAGGAAACCATGCCAAGTGTAAAACCAAAACAACAATATGACCTGCTAGAGGTAATAATTTTTATGCAGGCTATTTGGGGGAAAAGAGCCCCCCACGTTTCACTCTGAACCTGCAAGGTACAAGTGCCAGCAAACAGGAATGTGGCAGAAGGTGACCTGATTTGGATAGCAGCTTTTTCTCAAGCATTGGATGTTTTCACTAGTTTGTTTTTTTTTTTCCCCCTTGTAACTCAGGAGGGAAAAGATAAAGCAGGACACAGGAATTTGAGCAGATCTGGAGTTTATGGCATATCTGGTACTGATCAGGGGCTGAACTGCTTTAGTGTTGAGGGTTAGGTCTTTTGAGATTCTCACTGTATTTATGACTGAGGCATGGGGCAAAAATAATCTGAAATACATTAAACAGTGAAGATTAGCATTTGACAAGCAAAGGAAGTTATCAAGCCTAAAATGAAATAGATAAAGCACAGAGAAATTCAGAACTCTGTAGCAAAGTAGACCTAGAAAGAAAAGGGATGTTCAAAGTGATGTACCACAAATAGTGACACACTAAGCTGAACGTGCTGTGGATTCATAGCAGTGTCCTACTAGAAGAAGATTAGCAAAGGCTGAGATGAGTCATGTCACATCTATTTTCAGCAGTCATATTAGCTCTGACAGTGATCCAGAGTTTTGTGGCATGAATTTAACCAGTTTGCAGTGAGTGCACATTGCCACTAATTTCAATTATCTGTAATTCAGTGGAGTGAAGGGAACCAATGTCAGTCCTGTAAATGATCTGCTGAGGAAGGTTACAGAATGAGTTTCTGGCCTGGCTGTAGTTTGGTGAAGCACCACTTGTGCAGCACAAGCAGTTGCCTGCTGAAAACAGGAATGTTAGACACTGAAAATTCGTGGCACCTGTATAAAGTGCCACATATAGCAAAGAAGACAAAGCTCCACATTACACTCAGTGTAATGTAGAGCCATGGACATGGCCAGCACTTTATGAGAATGAGGCTTAGAGTGCCTCACATTGGAAAAAATAGCTGCAAACAACAGCAGTGTTATGAAAACTGTCCCTGTATGTGGGTGCCATTGTCATTTAGAAAGACGCACATTCAGACTAACGGGAAACATGTCCAAATCCAAGAAAGAGTGGTGAAAAAAGGGCACTGAGAAAGTGTCAAATCCAACAGCCATAGCAAGCTGAAATGACTGAAGCTCAGGCATGACATGGGCAGAGCTGATGGGTTTACTGCTGCTGGGAAACACTTGTGCTGATACTTCAGGGTGATCTGATCCATGGGTGCATGCCAGAGGTGCCAGAGAGACTCATTTAATATTGGCTGAGGAAGGCAGTGTTAGAGGTGTCTTTTTGAGTGTTGCTCTGGCTTCCAGAGCTGTTTACAAGCCTGTGTTGTGCTCAGCCTTTTGCTACACAGAGCTGATGAGTCTGTGACACTGAGGATGCCACGCTCAGCAGATGGCACAGCTTTAGTGATTCTCTCCCTTTTCTGTACGGGATCACTTCCCACCAATGGTACAGACACCACCACTTGAGAAATCATCTCAGAAATAGCACTTTGGGAAAGAGTCTGGACTTCAAGTGATGGCAGATCTCCCATGGCACTGGTACGTGTTATTTTTGTAAAACAGCAGCAGCAAAGGACTACTCAGTGCTTATTTTCTGGAAGAACTTATCTATCACCAGCTCTCCTCTACTGGATCATGTTGTAGTCTTCTCAGCTGAATGAAAAGAGGTCTTTATATCACATGAAGATATTAAGGCCTTTAAAAAGCAGTCTTCCATTGGGTTTTGCATTCCTCTGCCCAGATACTCACTGCAATGGTGTCCTGGCAATTTGAGATGGGGTGGACTTTTTTTCTGAATTTGTTTCAAAGGAAAAACTGAGAGAATATGTCCCAGTAGTTCAGGTTTTAGTGTTCTCCTCAGGAAAGGTGCATTCAGTCACCATCTCTGCTTTAGATGCAGCCTCTGGAGGGAAACAGCAGCTTCCTTAATTCTCCTTTATAGTCAACTTCAGCTGTGTAGGGCTTCTGACATGTCAGTAAAAGAGAGGTAATACCTGTGGATTTGGAGGCTGTTATGCATTTCAACAGGTCCTTGACACATATTTGAGAAGGGTGTGCAGCAACCAGGATGCTTTGGGGTTTTCCGTGGGAAAGGAAGGATTGGATTACCTTGAAATGAAAACTCCTCCATGAGTCAGAGATCCTTCTCTGTGTCAGAAATTGGTTGTTGACCAGTAATTTCTGATATTCATGGATTTCATGCCACGAAATAGAGGCCCCCACAGTCTGTTCTGAACTGAGCATCCCCTTTCTGCTGGGCTTCCTCAGCTTTCATTAAACTTCATTAAGGAAACGAAACATCCAGTGTTTCTATAAACGGCACATTCTCATTATTGTTGAAGAAGGTGAAATGCAATCACTTGCTGCAATTCACACTTCTAGGGATGGGGCATCCACAACCCATCCTGGGCAACCTGTTCCACTGTCTCACCACCCATATAATTAAGAAAATATATTAAGATATAGGAAGATGTTTGATGAAAAAAGAAGGGTACTGTGAAAGAATATGGCTTTCCTTCTTTCCTGCTGCATCCCATACATTCTTATGCCTCTTTTAAGCATCTCTGTGTCTTCTGTTCAGTCACATCCACCTCCTTTAAGCTGAGCTCCCCTCTTCCCTGCTGTAAGCACCACTCTCACCTTGAAGTTGCTACCCCAGAGTCCAGAAGGAAAAAGTTTATCCCCGAGTTCTCTTTGCTCCTGGCCTTTGTCAGCTGTTCCTCACTTTCAGGATTTGCTCTCATGTTTCAAGTGAGAGACCTCTGCTTTTTTAAGTGTGAAGGCACTGGCAAAGCTGGACACATCAATCCTCTGTTTATTTACAGGTCAAGTGCAGGACAGGCAACAGCAATCTGAGATTTCCAGTGCTGCTTTACACATCACTGACCTCTGCAATGACCCAAACTTTTACGGAGGATAAGAGGCAGTTCAAACTCTGCATCAGCTCAGCCCTTAGCCCACAGAATATCACGTGGGATGGCTCAAATATGCCAAATTGTGTGTTGCGATTAAGTGGAATGGTCCATGATCTATAAAGATCTGAGCAAATTACAGCCACATTAATTAAACATAGGCTCTCTGGTTGAGCCTAAGCCACAGATGGCATCCCACAGATGGAATGCCACTCTTGATATTCACAGAGCCACTCAGCCCTTTAACTTCAGCTTGTGCTGATTAGTATAGTAATTTATTTTAGGTGCAGCTATTGGCCTCTGCTGAGGGGAGTGCTCTTAAATGGATATCACTGACAAGGGCCCAGTATATAGAAAAAAGGTGCGAAGAGAGCAGGGATAATGGAAGCTCCAAATGTTATCACCTGTTCTTCCATCCTGGCCTTTCAAAGCAGCAGGAAGGGAGTTGGACACTGCGTTCCTGCTGGCGTTCAGCAGCATTTGGCTATTTTATTACTTTAGGAGCTTTTTTTTTTTTTTTTTTGACTGATAATAGCAGTGATCTGTTGGAGGATCTTATGATTAGGTCTTCTAATACTGAATGTGGAGCTTTTTTATAACACAAACACTTACCCATTGATGCTGAGTCCTAAAATCATCCTTGTCTCTCCCTCCAGAAGGCTCGAGTTATGGCTCACTAGGTTTTATGTTGTCTTTTTGGCAGTGCTTGTGGGATAGGTGCACAACAGGGTTTATTTAGCAGGAATGGCTGCTGGTGATAACCTAGAGTGGGGCCCCATTCTGTTAAGCACTCAGCATCCTCTGTGCCAAGGAGGGGAAGGATTATACAAAATAAAATTTCTTACATCCGGCCATGTGGAAACCGATGCATGAATATGAAATGACTTTTCCAAGGTCATACAAAAAATTTGTGGCAAAGCTAAGACCTAGCACAAGACAGCCTGAGTTCTAGGCCAGCACAATAATGTCAATTATAATTATTAATGTCAAAGAAGGAGGAGGGGAGAATAGAGGAATATTTTTTCAAGGAAGAGGATGGTGGGGGATTATTTAACACTTTAAGGCACACTGACAGTGTGTGTAAAGATAAGTGTGGGATTCTAAAATCAAAATAGATTTCTTTTGAATACATCATCTCGTTTCTAACATAAATTTTAGTTAGAGAGGTGGGAGGGAATTCGCTATTGCTGTCTTTGAAAGAATCCAGCCTGTTACATCGGTAATTAGGAGCAGTGCTGGAAAGGCTTTCAAGCTTTTCCTTCATCTGCTTCAGGGTCTCTGTTTTAACTGTAAGAGGCCAGGCTTGACTGAAAACACAGAGTGTGTCCTGATAAAGGTTCATTTTCAGAAATAAGTTGAAGGTAATTTGGAGGTTCTGGTGCAGGTCCTGGCTGGTTCCTGGGTCAGACCTGGCTTGTGTCTTCCAGCTCTGTTGCAGCACCGGCCAAAACCCACCATCACATAATGCCACAGCTCCTGGGAGAGTTAGTTCAAAGCCCTGGAAAATCTGGAAGCCCACCTTTTGGAAGAACAAGGAGAAGAGCATCCCAATGCTTTTGCGATTGTGATGTGAATGTCTCTGTCTCCCTATAGCCAGCAGTGAGGCATGAAATACTTGGGGACAAGTTGTGCACATCTCATGAAAGAGGCATGAACTTAATGTTTGGGGCAAGGCATGGACTGCAAAGGTTGGAGGGCAGGGCACTGGAAAGACAATGCTTCCTGCTGGCCCCTTCTCCCTACTGGCATCTCTAGGGGTCCATCTGCACACGGCAATAGAATGTTAAGAGCCATCAGTTTAGAATGATGAACCAAGGGCACTTAGTTTGGGACCTTTGTCCTCTTCAGCTGAAACGTATTTAAGTTCTTTCATGTGGGCTGTGGTTGTCCTGAGAGTATTTTCTCTTCTCTGTAAGCAGCTGTGGGGAGCACTGGCTTTCTTTAGTGCTTGGCCAGGAAGAGAAGGCTGTGGCTGTGCGTTTGTTCGTCATCGCGTGCTGGCTCCAAGCCATTTCCAGAGCGGATCCTTGGCCAGGACAGCTCCCACTTTGCTCCTCAGCAGTAAAGTCTGTGATAAACCTGTTGCCCTCTTCGCACTTCAGTGGACTTGACTGAAACACAGATGAAGTTGTCTTGGGCAGGGGCTTCACCTGCAGTCCAGTGGGAAGTTTCTCCAGAGCACGGAAGTTAATAGCAACAGTATCAGAGCTGTGTTGTGGCCAGAGGATGCAGACCTCAAAATTGAGCTGGAAGAAAGAATCTCTGGTTACACGGTGTGAGATGAGTTGATAGCAGTGGACAATTTCGTTCTCCCTCAATTTTTCAGCTGTTTGGAGGATTTCTTGGAGTTAAGGCTATGAAATTCTGCAGTGGGTTCGGAGGGGAAAAAAAAAAGGAAAGATATGTTTCTGAAAAAGATAATTAAAATATTTTTCCTTCTACAGGAAACTAAAATTTTAAGTTTTCATACTGTGAATAAAAATGGTGAAATATGTGAATTCCCAGTAGTAGAGAAATACTAATTAATGACCAGTTCTGAGTGGAACTGCACTTTCCCACTTTGGCCTTGCCCTCATAGTTAATTCTCATTTTCATCTGGAATTTTTTAGGTCAGAGCTAGCTGACCAGGTGATTTTCCCTGCTTTACTAGATGCCTGCAGGCTTCTAGGGATCCATTAATCCCATGCCTTTTGAAAGATTTGTTTTCTGTCAGTATGTTTCCTTGCTCTGATAAGCTGTTGGGGTGCTCTGCTGTGCTCAGTGTTCTCAGATAATGAGTCCTTGATCTTGGTCAACCTGAAGTTCTACCAGGAAAATCAAGTTATTCAATGTTAGTTAGCTATCAGAGTTTTGCCCTGAGATATATTGAAGTCTATGGAAGGCATCTCCTAGTTTTATTTTTTTATATAATTATAACTAATTTTTTTTTTTCAAAACATGGAACAACACTTTTTTTTTTTTTTTTTGGCTCTCCATCATTTCTAAATATACTGTTTTCAACACAGGCATCAGCAAAATTTACTTCAGGCTGTATTAGTTTTGCTATCAGGAGTATTTTATATAAACTCTCATAATAGAGATTCCAATATAAGGTTTAGCCATCTTTTCCTCTGCAAAGTATTTTTCTGTTCTTTCTTCCCCAGCTTGGTAGTGTTGGTCAATCTCTCCTTTCCCAATAGTGTGCTGTTAGTATAGCTGGCTCATACTGGTAATCACAGCCTCCTGTGGGTGATATTTTACAAGAACCACAACTGTTTCTGTGGATAGGGAGTGGTGAAACTGAGAATGCTGAAAATTTTCCTCTGAAAATATTATTGTCTTTGAAAGTTTTCACTATCTTCTTGTCTTGCTATGATGAGGGCCAATGTATGGACAATGGGAAAAAATGCAGTTTATTCAGAGGGAGGAAATAATGATATGAAAGGGAGAGTTAGTCTTTCCAGTGTCTCATCAAAAACCTCCTGAAAACTGAGGGAAACCAAAGTTAACCTCTTCATTTTTGAAGTAACCATTTTCATAAGAAAACACCCAGCCTGTCCCAGCTCTGTTGATAGCAAGGCTTATTGATTATTTCCCTGTATTGATGGTGCCCTTCCTGACCCTACTTAATTTAGATCGTGTGTGGGCACCTATCTTTGTGGTCATTGTGGTTTAATGTCAATGACTGAAAATTGATACACACATCCCGGAGTCTCCTTCACAGCCTCAGAAGCCAGTAGGCCCTATCATCTTTGGTCATCATCTCGTCTGTCCTGTCTCAGGATGGACAAGCTTCCTGCTGATATGATGATATCCAACAGCATATCGTTATGTTGTTGGAAAGAGGCTTTCCACGTTTGTGCTAATGGGCACATAGTGACAGGACAAGGGGGAACGGATTGAAACTAAATGAGGTTTAGGTTAGATATTAGGAAGAAAGTATTCAAGGCCAAGTTGGATGGAGTCTTCAGCAATTTGACCTAGTGGGGTGGAACTAGGTGCACTTTAAGGTCTCATGCAATCAAAACCATTCTAGGATTCTATTTTTCTACGACGTGATGAAATACAGGGGGGCCTTCATTGCCGGTGCCTCAGAGCCAACTTCTGTGGGGTGTTTTTCTCCTCTTTCAGCGTGGTGCTGCAGCAGTCGTGTTTATTTTGTGGGGCCTTAGTGAGTAAGCTCAGCTCCACACACAAAAGTCCTATGCATCCAGCTCTGGGCTGGAGGAGGATAAAGCCCTGAATTGTGCTATCCATGCTCAAAGGCACTGGAGCAGAGCTGGGAGCCCAGGGGAGCCGAGGATTTGTTTAATGGTGGTGGATTTGGCCAGGAAGCAGGCTCGAGGCGCGGGCTGCTGGTGCGGGACGTGGTGCCGAGGAGAACAAGGGGACTGTTATAAAGCAGGGCCCAGCAGAGAAAAGGTAGTGCTGAGAGACTTCAGAGAGAAGGTTGTTCCACCGGACAAGCCAGCCCGCGGCAAGGAGCCCTGGGAGGCTGAACACACCCTCAGAGAAGAAGGAATGAAGTCAGCTGCTGAATGAAGCGACTCTGGGGCCACGCGGTTATTGGTTTGGAAGTATCCCCTACAATGCAGGTCTCCCGAGGAGTGTTGTGTGCCCAGAGGGGCTACACAGCCCTCAGCAGTACCTTGGCTGGGTGCTGTTAAATAAGGTTTTAAGAATCAGAAGACAAAGCATTATAGACTGGAGGGGCTGGGACTGCAAGGCTCTGCGGCAAAGGACTCTTTCTTCCCCTGTCTGCAGGCTGCTGAGCGCAGCAGGGGCCCTGGTCCGTCATTAGAGCTTACTCAGAGCCACTTCATCCCAAATCACCAATATGATGGTTGACTGGCAGGAGCTTTGGAGGGGGAAAGCAGCAATTACAAACTAAATGGAAAGGAGGAAATAATGGAAAAATGGAAGTTATAGAACAGAACTGACCACAGAGTGGAAAGGGACTTTGTGGAAATCTAATAAAGCATCATTACCTTTAGTAGAAGAACATGTTGAACTGCAGCAGTAGAATGAGAATCATAAAAAGTGATGCCTGCCCAATGCCAGCCGTAGCCCTTAGATCAGATTGTGCTGGCCTTTTCCATCACCCTTTTTTTTGTGTGCTTTGACAAAAAAAGAGAGGTGGCACTGAGGGGAACTTGTTGCTGTTCCCATATTCTGCCAGTTCCCCTTTACCCACTTGACAGCAGCAGCATGCAAATACATCTAATTCAATTTTTCTACCATTTCTTGAAAGGTAGTCTCTATCAGCTCTGAATCCCCTGGGCTGTAAGAGGGTTGGGGAGAGAAGACAAAGTTAACACATTTTCTAGATAGTTTTTTATTTCATTTTTCCGTAGGAATGTGTGTTCAGTGACCCTTCTTGCTTTTCCACCAGGGATCTGATTACCTTATAGCAGTTCAACATAGTTTTCTATGGATATTTACCAAGCTGTAAGAACTACAGATTGAAATAAATCTACTTTAAACTACTTCAGCTGCAAGAATGTATAGAAGACATTATTTACTGTGAAATTAAACAAGAATAGATACCTGTTTACAATCCCTGGCGTGAAGCCAACAAACGTGTTTCATTACTATGGCTAGAAAGAAAAACATCCTCTATAGAATTTTTTTTTACTAAAGTAAAAGAATTCAAAGAAGTGGAATGACTTCAGTTCTTGTATTAGACTGAAAACTGAAAGCAGGCAAAATAGGATGTTTTGGTTAAAAAAAAGACCTTGGGTCACGTTCACAAATAAAACTTCTCAACAAACTTGTTCCATGTACCTGCATTTTTTACTGAATATATGAGAAGAAAAGCTTGAAATGTCAACAATTATTCCTTTAAAAAAGGGGAAAAGAAAGAGGAAATAAAGAAGCCATTAGCTAACTGCTGTGTGTCAGCTGGTGAGCTTGATCAGCGGTGCGTTTTATAGGGTTGTGCACTGTTATTATAGTAGTTGATTGTCCCTCAGAAATAAAATATTAGCATGCATCTGACTGCAGAAGTTCAATAATAATAGCAGATAGTGGTAATGCATTGCAACCAGAGACAGTCAGCAGCAGTAGCGAAGTCTGACTAATTGTCTGTTTGAGGCCCATCTTGTCTCCTTTAATTTAGCCAGCTGCCAAGAATTACTTTTATGTTTTGTTCCAGATATCTGGGTTTGGGTAGGTCCTCTGACTTGCACCACTCTGTACACGTCTTCATTAGCTTAGATAATCATGACTTTGAACTCCACCCAAGGGAGTCCTGCCCACTATACAAACTAGTTACAAATGGTAAGCGAAGGGTCTTTTTACATGGGCATGGGCTAAATAAACTGAAAAAAGACATCACAGTTTTAATTTAAGAAGCTGCGAGTGGTATGACCCTCTGCTGTGGCCCTGAGTGCCTGATGCGCAGCTATGCTGTGAACTCAGATGAAACTTATTTGCTTGTGTGTTCGTGGGACGTGGAGTTCCTATTTGGAAACGAAACCAAGTGGACAGTGACGGTGCAGGGTTTTCCAGTAAACGATTAGTGTCCAGAAATTACAGAATCATAGAATGGTTTGCTCTGGAAGGGATCTTGTGGATCATCTGGTTCCAACCCCCTACCGAGGGCAGGGACACCTCCCAGAAGACCAGGTTGCAGGTATCCCTAGCCCTCGGCCTTATATTTTTTTTCTCTTTTGGTCTTTTGGGGGTTGGCGAGGCAGCTGGGCTCAGGGGTGCAGGTTAGTTTTGACACTCTCTCAGCCAGACAAGGCATCAGCTCCCTCCTGTTCAAAACCCCTGTAACGGGGTGAGTCCTGCTGCGAGACAGGACTCATTATCACCGGCACAGTGTGTGCTAATGAGTCTAAATAGCTTCTGCAGGAAGCTCATGGCTTTCCAGCACACAGAGTGTGTAGAGTGCTGTATCCCATGTTATCAGCGTCCCCTTTGCTGTGTCTGGTTTGCTGAAGTGCACGTTTCAATGGGAAAGGGAAGAAAAATGGATGGATTTCTAATTTCTTGCCTGTTCCTTCCACAAACAACCCTTCCCTCGAGCCTGCAGATTTATCACAGCTGAGAGGGAAATCTGTGGCAGCTCCTTATTAAAATATTGGCAGCCTATTACTGCTCCTTACAAATGATGCAGATGGATCACCGACCGAAACAGTTCTGAAAGGTAGCTGTGTCTGAGGTGAAACGGTTTTTGTCCATCACTGCTACCTGCACTTTTCCTCATTGGAAAGCAGATTTTATATTTTTTTTATATATACTTTGCCTACCTCAGCGAATCAAGATCCTGAAAGTTGTTTCAGAGGTTCTCTTATCTTTTAACAAATATCTGTGGTTTGTAGCTGTCCTGACCTTGAATTGGTTACCCGTGCATTTCTCACATCAAGATTAGATTATTGCGACTGCCTCCTGACAGCCTGGCCTGATAAGACCCTGTACAATTTCCAGCTGGTGCTGAATGCTGCTGTCAGGCTCTTATAATAGAGAGATGAGCTCCACATTTCACCTCTGTCCAAAGTGCTGTGTTATTTGCCAGTTAAGCAATATATCGACTTGAAGAGATCCCTGTTAAAGATGAACTGCACTTTTTATCCACACTTATGCGTGTGTGTGCTTTGAGAAGTGATATGAAAGCACAGGTGGGTGCTGACTGCCCCATGTAATGATGATAGCAAGGGCACTTTGTGCCTGACCACATCACCTGCAGCACTGACGGATTATTTGCAGCTCACCCCTAAACAGGATGGCATGGGTTCAGCCTGTTCTCTCCCACATCTTCTTAATTTCCTCACCTAACAGTAAGAACCTGGATTGGTCTCAGCTATGTCTGTAAGGTCCTGGCTGCCCTGCCCTGCTGACTGGTTATCTCCTGTGTTTCACAGAACTGGAAGCAGGAGCTGCTGCTGTCGGGGCTGGAAGCAGGAGGTGCTGTGTGGCCAAATGCAGCAGTTCTGTACCCTGCACTTCAGAGCTAAGCTCACACACAGCCTGCTCGAGCAGACGTGTGTGGATCAGGAAGCATCACATGCCATACACCAAGGAGTGTTACTGCAAACACTGCGAGGCTGCAGGAAACTACGAGGTGCCAACTGAAAAATGAGTGGCAGGGGGGCTTTGCAGGAGAGAGAGGTGCAGGGAATGGTTAAAATGGGTCATTGTGCGTGATCTAACAAAAAACAAGGTGGGTGAAGAACTTCTTGACTTCTTAGCACTCAGATAATCCTCTTTTTTTCTGTCTCTCAAAATATTTTCAGCTTCTGTCATTGGTTGGAAAAAGGCAAACTATATTTTGCTAATAAAGCCATTGATGTCCTTGCTTGATCCGTTTTTTTTTCCTGGAACTGTAAATTTTTGCATCCTAGATATTTGGGGCATACTGAGGGAAAGGATGTTTGTTTGTTTCTGTACGTGGTTTGCTCTGTTTTTTTCTCTCCACAACAGTGGTCAGACTTAAAAGAAGAAGTGGGTCCTCCAGGCTTTTCAGTCTTGGATAACAATAAAATGCCACTGGTTGAGACAAGGTGGATGCTTCTCTCCTGTCCCTCACGGGATCCAGAGGACACCCAGCCTTGACAGCCCTGAGCTAGAGGCTATGTTAGATTCAGTATTGCTATTCCATGATTGTACAGGTGCAGGTAGAATGAGTCTTCACTGAAAATAAGTTTTGCTGTTATATCCAATGGGGGGGGTATGTTGTCAACTGACTTTATTTTATTAACTGGTAACTTTTTACCTTTAGCTGCAAAGGTAAAAGTGACACACCACAGGCTTCATGAAGTTACTGCTTCCTCTTCAAAGCAAGGGAGGAAGGATTTTGTGTTCCTTTTGTTGTTTGAACTTTAAGAGTGGAGAAGTTGGTCAGTGTAATAAAAATGTGTGTCATTGGTGAGACTCAGTCCTTTGGGACTACATCAGTGACAAACAATGTTGTAGGGAGGAGTTAGTAAAAATTATGTGGAGGTGCTTTGCATAAACTTCCTTTGCCATTAACTTCCTTTGCCCATCTTTTGCCAGTTTTTGTTGCTTTCACAATCTTAAATATTAAAAAAGCAAAAAAAAGAAAAGCTTCTAAGCAGATGAAGTCAATCTGTTTTAAGAAATATCATGTTCACTAAGCATATGCACAGTACTCAAAATACCTAATTTTTTTTTAGCAGTGATAGCTCTAGAATGCCCTTGACCTTCCAAAGAGGAGAAATTTGTACTAATGCAATATATAGGATTTTAATATTAAAAGAGGTTAAATAGCAGAAAGTGAAAAGCTCTTTGCTTCATCTTTGGTAACTGAGCTAATGCCAGCAATTTCCATGGCAACTACAAACAGACTGTCCTGTTCACTTCCATGTTATAAATAAAACAAAAATATTCTCTAAATAACATGCTGTGCCTACATGTATTTGCTATCACCATGTTCAGCAGACACTGGGAAATATTTCTGTACATATTTGTAAGAAAAGATTACAAGATTTATGCAAACTAGCCAGCCATGGTGGGCTATATTATTTTGAGGAAATAATAAAAATAACCCCAAAACAATGCCACCCTTTTTACTGCTAATACTCTCTGAGTTTTGTAAATAATTACAAGTCCAAAACCTGTACCTTTCCAGCAGCTGGTGCAAACAATGATAAACTTCCAGAGGCATAATTTTAAACAGGAGCAAAAAATAATTTTAAAAAGGCTAGGTGGTGATTGGGACTTTTGCCTTTATATTTCTGATGGGATGCACACAATGACTGGAAGGACAATTGTTTTGTGGTTTAATTTTGCACAGATTCCAACAGGCCACCCCTACTTAGCGTGCTCTCACTGCATCTTGTATTCTGTTCTGTTTTCTGACACTAAAATGCAGCTTTTTGAGTTCACAGCAACTCTTTAGGTGTGGGCAAGTCTTCATCCTGCCCTTCGTTAGGTGTGGGAAGTGTCTTTCCCACGAGTATAGCTACAGGGCTCAGACGCGGCTTCGGAGCAAGGGATAAAGCACGAGAGCTTCTTGTGCAAGAGCAGCTCAAGAACTTTTCTTCAGATTCCTCAACCCCAACTGGCATTCGGGCAGAGGGCAGGGCCTGCAGAGCATCCAGGGTACCACTCACTGGCTGCACTGCTCCGGGAGTGGAGATCTATTTTTTGACTGTGGGGTGACCATCCCATAAGCCACTTCCCAGAAAAGGACTGGGAGATGTGACAAGAACTTTCAGAGGGAGCTGCTGCCATTAACCACTCCTCAAGGCTGAGGTGGCCTTGGAGGAGTGACCAGTACTGTTAAAAGCAGAGAGGTGCATTAGGCTGAACCTGTCACTCTCCATAGGTTTTTGCTGGGACTGCCCTGTCCATTTGCTGCTCGTTGAGAATTCAGCAGCACAATTGCTCACTGGACAGAGACATTGTCATCCTGTTGTGCTTCCTGTCTGCTGGCTGAGCGTGGATGAGCAGATCACTTGGCACTGCAGGTTTTTAAAGCCCTTTTGAGTACTGGCCTTGCCTCTTTTCACACCTAGGTTCTCAGGCTATACTACATTATCATTAACGTGTGCTAAATCTGTATGTTAACTTAGGGGGAGATTTAAATGCTGCAAAGGAGACTAGTTTTCACTAGTGCCATTGAATTATATCCATCTCCTAACTTGAACGGGAAAATTCTAATCATTGGCCTGTACTGTTGCTTTCAGGCAGAAATCTCTAAAAACATGTCATTCTTCCTGTGCAAATGAATGTTTCTTGGCCTTTCAATCTCTTTATTACAAGAAGATGTTAGGTCAAATTTGATTGCTGAATTTTGGTTGAATTTTGCTGTGCTTGTGTATGTATAAAGAAGGGCACAGGTAGGTATAGATTTGTTTTTGTGTCATGCATTTTCATTCTTGTTAAAGCTTCCAGAAGTTGAACAGAAATTGTAAATACAGCATAATAAACAACTTGGCACAGCAGTGAGGATATAATAGATGCTGTTTATTAGAGATTAGTCTTTTTTTTTAATTAAAATTGCAGGCAAGGTTTCTAATTACAGTACAAATTATTTCACATGTATTTTGCTTCGTTTAAAATCTGTGTAGGGGACAGTGCTACACTTGAATCAGAGCTGGGAATCCAGCCAGGAATGTGACCCCCTTGATCCTTCCATTCGTATGTATTCAAAAGCACAATTGAGGGTGAGGTGGAGGAGGAAATGTCTCAGTTTTCTACTATTGAGTGTTGAATCCTGCCTCATCCGAGGCTTGACTCAGCCACCTCAGGTTCCACCTTCCCCTTGCTTACACTGGAGATCCCTGCTATTTATACTTCAGATCCCTGCAATGCTCTTGAAATTATGCTGACGAGTTTAACTGTTTTTGTAGTGTCAGACATACCATATGCTAGTCTATGAGTTTACACTGATTTTTATCTTTAAGGGAATAGGGAGATGGTGAGGACCTCTGCTAGTACAGTACCTTCAGTAGGGAAGGACCTTTCCGTGTTTCTTACCTCTGCAACATGAAGCGAAGGCGCCATGGTAAGGATGCTCACTGTTTGGCCAAACTGGGGGCAATTTTGGGGGGTCCAGTCCTGTGCCTCTGTGCAGAAGGTGCTCTGTGGCATTAGTCTCAGCGGTTTGTGTGAGGTGGGTGCTCTCCTGATGCCCCAAGCTGCTTGTGAAGGGGTAGAAGAGAGAATAATATGACCTGGATGATGCAGCAGAGTGTTTCCCAGCAGACAGATGTGCATGAGGGAAGAAGTTTCAAATATGGTCCATACCCCATTCCACTGCTTCCAAACCCATTGTCAGGGCCCTGAGGGCATTAATGAGCTTTAATAGCTCTTATCAGCCTCACTTGGCACTCATACCCCTTCCAGGGACTCCATTTAAGCTCTAGCTTGCGTCTTCAGTCTCTGCCTGAGCTACGCTGCAGGTAAACCCACCTCCCTGGTGCTGTGTTGTAGAGATCTGCTCTCATGGTTGGACATCCTGAATGTACCTTGTAGATTGTCTCTAGACCTGTATTTGGCCTCTCTTTCTGGGTGGACTTTGGACCCATGTAATAGCCCTGTTTACAGCCCTGGCTGTGGCTCTGTGTCCATTTGTTCCTGGTTAGACTCCCTGGCTGTCCCCTGGATCTGGAGCACCAGCTGCCTGGACTTGTCTGGGACTACTGATAGACGCCAGCACCAGTCTCTGCCCACCATGTTCAGACTCTCTGGAACTGTGCCTGCTGGTGAGAGCAGTGCCAGGGCTGGGTCACCTCAGGCTGTTCCTGCCTGAGGGAGCAGCCATTTCTCGCTGCTCCCTGGCATTGGCTGTATAGGGGTCTCTGCTCCCATGATTTCCCCCTCTGACTGGCCCCCTGTATGCCATGAACACCAGCAGGGCTATGATGACTTGCCTGCATCCAGCCTACTCAGGACTTTGGTGGGGGTGGATGTCAACGTGGTAGCCAAGGACTGGCTGGAGTGGTGAACCAGATGTCTTCTTGGTATGCAAATATAAATCAATTATCTTACTCCATAAATAGTGGGCAGCCCAAGGCCTCTTGATCTCTACTGCAGAGCAGTGGACTGAATGACAGATCTCCCCCTGAGGAGGGACACCTCTCTAGATTATTCCTTGAGGCTGAAAGGTTCCGTGCCACAGCAGATTCTTGGTAAGTGATTAATGCTAAACATTGAAATCTTAGCTGAATGTTATAAAGGATTTTTTGTGCTCATTTAATCCTTTAGGCTTAAACCATTGGCCAAGTCTAGGACTAAGTCTGGATCAAGATGCACCTGAACTCCCTTCTAAGAAGCTGTTTAGAGCACAAGGGGTCCTTTCTGAACTTCATGACTCAAGTGTACCCTGTCTTCAAATCTTGTTAAAGCAGTCTCATTTACTATCAAACTTTGATAGATTGCTGTTTTATATCAGTAAACATATTGCTACTCCTCCCCTGGGAGTGAAGTGTAGCACTCCATGAATAACATTTGCTTATCATTCCCAATGTCCATGTCCTTACTGAAGCACTGTTCCTCCCAGCCTTGAGTTATGTCTCCTGATGGATACCTGCCATAAACCAGGACCTCTGTGTTTCCCTGCCCAGACCATCTTCACCACAGTTAGAGGGATTGTGAGTCTCAGATCTCAGCACATGGTTTCTCCTTTCTCTCCTGGCATTGTCACTTCTCATACAAGACTGAGCCCCTGTAGGTGTCACTTGTCCTGGAGTCAGTGCCACTGGACAGAAGGATACAGTCTGGGTTGTTCCCTCTTTGCCAGGTAACGGTGTTTAGTTAACTCTTCCATGGTGATTTCCTCTTTGCCTATGTGGCTGGGGTGGGGGGAGTGGAGAGAACATCTGGTCCTTTGTCTTTATTTGGGGAGATTTAAGTCATTGACATGTCTCAGTGGGTATCAAGTGGGGGCGTGGGGGGGGGAAAGGAAAAGATCCTTCAAGCCTCTCCGGTTGCTAAGAGACGAATGCTTCAATTTTGAAAGCCTCCATGCACGCAGGGGATATTATCCTGGCAAATTGGACTTTAAGATCTGGCAGCAAAGGAAAAAAAGGTGATGCCCAAAAAATAGAGGTCATTTAGGTGATTCGATTTCAGGGACATCTGTTCTCCTTCGCTTGGAGGGCAGGGGCTGCTCCAGTTAGTGAGCACATGTGACCACATTATGTGTCAGAAGTTTACTTGTGGATGTTTTGGTCCCGTGCTCACAGCTTGGCCAGGTGACCCTCTTTCTCTTCTTTCTGGCACTGTTAACTTTTAACTCATCTTTTGTGTACGAAGCTTGATTGTGTAGTCAGGCCATGCGTAGCACTTTCTTTGAAGCCCAGAACAGGTTTGTATGCAGATGGAGTGCATGATCAAGTTTCAGTTTTAAAGTTTTATACCCACGGGACCTGCAAGCCTCCCTTGCAAGATCCCTGCACTGACTGGCACAGAAGGGTGAAGCACAGAGCCTGCTCATCTGTAGTGTTCATGTTTGGAACAGCAGCCGCCTCCCTTTGTAATTCCCTGGCCATGTAACTCTCTTCAAAAGCACTGCTGTTGATTGCCTGCCAAGTGAAGCTTTAGGGAGGATGCTGTAAAGGCTGTGACCTCTTCTCTGTTCGATATTTAGACTCTCTGCATCACGTGATGACAGGGGAGTAAATACTAACACTACTGCACTGCTCTTGTCGCCAGCCCTGGTTTGCTCATGGCACACTTTGCACAGGGGTGCAAGCAAGTCCCCTGTGCTCTCCTCAGTCTGCAAAACGGGCTGGGATGTTGGTGTGTGTGCTCCAGACTGATGCTGGTCATGGTGCTCTCATTGCCATTTCTGTGCTGCAGAATGCCCCAGTTGCACACTGCTTTGCTGTTGTGCCCTGGGTCACAGCTGACCAGCTGTAAGGCTTGTGTTTGCAGAGCAGTGAGGAGGAGGATTGGGATCTGGGGCATCTGAGTCCTGCATTGCCCTGGGGCAAGGCTTTTGTTGCTCTGGGGCTTTTGTGTGCTCTGACAAATGATGCCCTTTCAGAGACAAACACCTAGAGCTGTAGCTGCTGGTGGTTGGACACAAAGTGCTGGCAGTACCAGCTGGTTATTTGGCAAACAGGGGGTTCAGTCTCAGCCGTGGTTCACTGAGGGGTACACCTGAGTGTGGTGTGCTTAATTTGAAAGTACAGAAAGGACCCACTGTCTCAGAGGTGTCAATATAAATTCTGCTACTTTAATATTGCCACGCAATATTAAACACCTACATCAGGTATGGGTTTTGAGCTCAAAGATTTCGCTGAGTTCTGCCTAAGTCATCATCAGACATTTTCTTAAAGTCACAGGAAATGACAAAACCAAATGTATTTGCAATATATAATATAAAGAATACAAAAATCACGGAATCCTAGGATCCTCAGGTTTGGAAAAGACCTTTAGGATCACCAAGTCCAATCATCAACACAGCACCCCCATCATGTTCACCATTAAACCATGCCTTCAAGTGGCATGTGCACATGTTTTTTGAATACTTCCAGGGATGGTGACTCCACCACTTCCCTGGGCAGTCTGTTCCAATGCTTAACAATCCATTTCATGAAGAAATTTTTCCTATCATCCAGTCTAAACCTCCCCTGGTGCAACTTGAGGCCATTTCCTCTCATTCTGTCACTTTTTACCTGGGAGAAGAGACTGACCCCCACCTGGCTACACCCTCTTTTCAGGTAATTATAGAAAGCAGTAAGGTCACCCCTGAACCTTCTTTTCTCCAGGCTAAACACCCCCAGCTCCCTCAGCTGCTCCTGATAAGACTTGTGCTTCAGACCCTTCACCATGTCCCCAAGTGCCACATCTACATGTCTTAAATACTTTCAGGGGTGGTGACTCCACCACCTCCCTGGGCAGCCTGTTCCAATGCTTGACAACCCTTTCTGTGAAGAATTTTTTGCTAATACCCATTCTGAACTTCCTCTGGCACAACTTTTACTAAATTTTTGAGATGTTGCCTGCATCTCACAAACTCGCAATGGCTTTGGAGGATGACCAGCACTGGCCATCTAAACTAGATGCTTGCTATTTTATCTGCTAAACAGAACGTAACAGAAAAGGTAGAAAATATGTTAAAAATGGAAAGGAGAAGATACCTAAAAAGAGGGAATAAGGAGGGGGGTTTGATCTTTAGCCAGTGTTTGCGAATAAGGTTGAAACTGAGAGCTAATGTCAGAGGCTCTTCCCGAAACAGTTTCCTTTCAAGAGCGGGACAAAGGGTCAGCCTTGTCGTGGTGGACCACAGACTGAAGGAGGAGAGGAATACCAAAGGCTGTGTGTTAGAGTTCATGCTTGTCAGGTCACCTGTCCTCATGGGACTTATGTTGGATAAGGTAGTCTGCGAAGTGGTGACAGCCCCATCCTGTTGCTATTTTGCTCGCTGGTTTCCAGCGTACCCAGTTTGGGCTTGTCACGCTGGTTGGTCCCTGCCCTTCCTGTTTACCAGGTGTGATCCGAATTCAGCTGTCTCTGAGCAGAGTCCCTGACCTTCCTGTTTAGGTGGATTAAATCAGTTCATAAGTTTCATCGACTTTTCTGCGCAAAATCACACACAAGAGGCAAAGCATTCCAGTTTTCCAGGAAGTTAAGACTCAGAGCCAAACCTTTGCATTCTCTTTTACAGATTTTTCTAAAATTTTTTTTTCTTTACTGCCTAATTGGAATCTCCTGTCAGTGCGCATTCCTGATAGACTTTTTTGAACACGGGTCCTGAACCCTACATGGTAATGTAAAACTGTCTGTAACAGATGGGAAATGTAATCTTCTGGGTCTTGTGACAGGGTCTGCTCATTATTATATGAACACTGAGAGAAGAAACATAAAAGGTGCAATGTACATTTATTTCCTGACACCTTGTTTAAAAGGCTACGGACCTGATTCTTACTCGCTGTAGGAGCTGCTGGGAGCATTTTGGTCTAAGAGACCTCCAACCTGAAAGGAGAATTGCTTTATATGACTTAGATTTCTTTTTTTAATACTCTAAATTTCTCTTACCTTCCACCTTTTAATCTAGCTTGTCATTCAGACAGCTTTGAGTACTATCATGCATTTATCAAAGAGTGGGTGGCAAGGTGATTCCTACAATTAAGTGAATCTCGGAACATTTGTTTCAGAATCTCTTAAGCCTGAAGTTTTTGCTTCTGTCTTAGACTTGAAGAAGAGCTGTGGGGCCTTTTAGAGCTGCATCTCTGCGTTTGCATGATTTATTTTTTTATTTTTATTTTTATTTTTCAAAGACTGTCTTACTGAAAACCTGCCTCATGCTCACAACTCTGAGGCTGTACCAGGAGAGGACCTATAAAGGGTAATTTTACTAGGGGGAATGTCTTCAGTCTCAGTGTTTTGACTGAGAGTCTGGAGTCTGTTGGGATGCAAACAATCTTCTGATGAAAGTGGATGGTGTATTGCTTCTCTGAGACAGTTTGTGTGCAGTTATCACAGAATCACAGAATCATCAAGGTTGGAAGAGACCTTCAAGATCATCTGGTCCGACCGTCAATCATATCAGGTCTATGAAGTTAAAAGCACTGGGGTTCAGACCAGAAAGACTTGCTAAATATCAAGCAAAGATACCTTAACTGAAGCTACACCGACCAGACAACTAAAACAGTGGCGGCACCTTTTCTTTTGCACTCTGCAGGTACTGAAGAAGCTTGAATGACAGCCTTCAGAGAACTGAAGGAAACCCAGTAAGGCATTTTCCTGCTGGACAATGTCTTCCCTCTTCTCCTTCACGGTGTCCTTTTCTGCCTCTGACCTGTCTGCTGGCAGCAGGCCAGCTGTACAGTCCCTGATATCTGATCTGCTATCCTCTTACCTTCCCTGATGCAGATCCCTGTGCTACCTGACCCTGTTTGAAGTTTCAACGTGATGGTCTCTATTTCCCTATCAGCCCTGCCAGTCTAGCTGGTTTCAGCATTTCAGCAATCTTCTGTGTGGGTTGGTGCATTACCCGTAAGGAGTGGAGTTTCATGCTGGAATTATTATGCCCTACTTATTTTTAATCCCTCTCCACCATCAGCACCTTTTGTCAAGAAGTGGAGTCGAGTTTTGCAAGCATTGCTTTGATCTTGCTTGTACCTTAGGTAACATCTGTATCAGCATTTGCATATTGATTCCTAGTGGAGGGGTTCACAAGCCAGGTTTCCTTTAAAAAGCAAGGGCTGTTTTCCAATAATAATTCCTTTGTCTACTGATAGGCACTCAGACACACACAGACACACACAGACACACACACACACTTGGATTTTGGAGATGCTTACAGCAGTTTCCTCCAATCCTGTTGTGTGTCCTTGTTTTAAGGGTAAATAAAATGACATTGGATTCTGACCAGGAGAAGATAATTCATCCCAGTTTTATTTGCAGACCTTTTAAAAACAAACATGGCTAATTTGAAAGCCTAAGTGCTTCAGCTATCAAAAGTGTTTGACTCATCATATTTCCTAGTCTCAGCCAAATCCCACATAATGAAGTTCCTGTGTTGGTATTACCCTTTCCCTTTGCTGTTTCACCTGGGATGAAGCCATGAACATTGTTCCTCTGACTCCTGTTTTCAGAGGGAGGTAACATCTACTGTGAAAACTGCTCTTTCAGGGTGGTGCTGACTGGAGACAGATGTGTATTACAGTGCCACCACAGCTGTGCTGTGACACGTCACATCACCTACTGGTAATTAAGGAGTAACATTCCAACTCACCTTGGTACAGTAAATCCACTTAGTAAGTTTTCCCTAAGAGGGTTTGGTAGCTACCAGACCCTCCATACAGAAACCAGCAGATCATTTTAAAGCCTTCCCTTCCCCCCATTTCCTCATGTTGCTGAGTATTTATTTCTAGTTACTAATGTAGGAGTGTTGGGGGGGAAGGGAGGGAGAACACCATAAAACCCTGGCTGTTTGTATTTCATAGATCTAATTACTGTATCTTGACGTGGAAATGTATACAGGCACGTGAATGTATATTAGAATTAGGCAAATACAGCACAAATATATCTGTGTATGTCCTTCCAAATGAGCTAAACCAACTGAAATGTCAGTGATTGATTTTCTAGTGTATGCAATTGCAGCCTGGCTTATTGGTTTATTTGTGAACAGATGAGCAAGTGAGGTTTTATCTCTCCATAATTTCTGCAGAAAGCAGAAATTGTAGCAAATATACAGTAAATAATTATCCATGAGAGTGTTTCTACAACAAATGATGCTATGGCCTTTCTGAAATTTACTTGTAACATAGAGAGTTCATAAGGAAAGAGTGAGAGCATGGATCTACCATGGGCAGTGACAAAGCTGGGATCATGCACTGTCCCTCACCTGTGACAGTGTGTTATTTCTACTATTATTTCTATTCCTCTGGCATGGAAACAATAACCTTTTCCATTCAAGAGTCTGAAACATTTCCTAAGACTTTTTACAGCCTTATCTGTTCTCATCCTGTGTGGGTAGTGGGTGGATCAAAAGTCAGTGTCTTCTCA
Source organism: Oxyruncus cristatus (assembly GCA_013399855.1). Classification (NCBI taxonomy): domain Eukaryota; kingdom Metazoa; phylum Chordata; class Aves; order Passeriformes; family Cotingidae; genus Oxyruncus; species Oxyruncus cristatus. The sequence goes on from VXAY01003412.1 coordinate 1,337,703, forward strand.
GGTAAGATGACTTGAAGCTGAGGAACTCCTTGCTGCAGGCTGTTTTAGTTGCTGGGAGTTCATCTAAGTTTATGGGAGACTGGACAAGTTAATGGAAAAGAAATCCATGCAGAGTGAGTAAACACCAACAAAGCACCTCAAGCGCTTCTGCTGCTGGAAGTCTGAGACTCAGGCAGCTGGTGATGTGGGTGATCAGTTCTTGAAGTGTTGCAATGCCCTGTTTTAGAATTCTTCCCTATATATCTTCTGTAGGCTATGATGGAGACAGGTTTACCACTGTCCCCTGTACAACCTCTCCATTCTTGGACCCCGTGAGGGGATTGTGAGGTCTGTTAGTGGAGCTGGGATGAGTGTGCTGTTGTGTCCAGCCAGCATGCAGAGTTCACTGTGCAAGGAAATATTTTAAATATTGTGTAACCCCTTCTGGGGACAGTTTTAAGTTCTCTCTTGGATCAGGGCAGACATGAACAGACTATTTGTGAGCTAGTTACAAAATACAGCTTGCATTCCTAAACTGATCCATTGCACATTTAGGAAAAATAGAATAAAAGTGATGAAAATCACTGCCTTGGCCGATAATTTGTGATCAGACAAAAGGTTAAGATCTTGGAATGATGACTTGTTCATCCAGCTGCAGTACATATGCAGACACACATGAAAATGTCAATGAATATTTTATTCATATTAAGATATCAACAAACTCCATGTGTTGCACAGAAAGCAGCAGGGACCAATGTGCCAAACAGAGGTGCCTTGTCATCGCTCTTTAGGTTTGATTCTACCCCATTCAAATCAGTAACAGTATTGCTACTGATTTTGGCAGAACCAGGATTTTCATCCTGAAATATCTAACTGCAGGAATTTAAGCACCTATTTTTACATGGTCCAGATTGGAAACAGAATGTTTCTTTTATTGATAAACAGGGGTGATACATTCCTACTGGATCATCAGCTTAAATTTCCTCTCACATATTCTAACAGCAAGGAAAAAAAGAAGAACAATGGAGCAAAAGTAGTATGTTGAATTAATAATACAATTTATACACTTAAAGGAATTTAAAAAATATCTTTCCATAGAAATTCCTTCAGAAATACATCAGAGGCACAAATTAGGCCCTCTGAGGTATGAGTAAATGTGAGGATGTAACACATGGTAATCAAATCATGTCATTTCATAGACATAGAGGTGAACAAAGCATTAATGAAAACTGCAAGGTCACCTTGAATCAAAGATTCAGTTTTGAGTGTTAAATGTTTCTTTCAAACACTTATTTTTTGGCTTATGAGACTTGCAATGACTTGGGAAAATTTTGTTCCTGTGCATGAGTCACCACTAGTTCAGAGAAATACAAGGCTGAAGATGTACCTTTACACCCCATTTGATGGAGCTGACCCGGCCTACATGAGGCTCTGAGCAACCCCATTCAAAAGGATAATAAGGTACAGCAAAGGGATGGGTCAGGTTGATCCTGCAGGATTCTCAGCCCTGTTCTTTTCCTGCCTCAGACACAGAGGATGCCAAATATAGACAGCTAAACCCCCAGGGTTTCCAGGTGGCAGAAAACTGTGTGGGTTTTTTTTTTTTTTTTTCCTCTCAGCCTAAAACAAGCCTTCCTCTTTACTTCAGATGAACCAGAAAACCTAAGAAAAGGCTGTTTTAAACACATCAATACACAGTGTTTCCGAAATGAAATATGGTCCCCAGATGCTGCAGCTTCTCAGAGAAATCGATGATCTTGTCTGTTCTGCTGCTGGTAGCAGCTGCTCGTGTCTCGGGATTTGTGACTGGACTGGTGCCAGTGCTGCTCAGCCTTTCACAGTCCCAGCTCTCCATCAGACGTGGGCTGCTGGTCTGGTGTCCCAGGACCACCAACTTTGGGGCAGCCTGCAGAAGGGATCTAGCCTAGGACTGGGCCAGTGAGACCATTTGAAACCTCTGGCTCTGAAGGTCCCAAGTCCCATCCCAAGGCCATTAGCTGGAGATCAAGGCTCTTCTGTCCTTGGGTGATGTGCTGGATGCCATGCCCCGGAGCCAGAGCCTCAGGAAACTCCATCTCCTTAACCCTGACAAAACCCATCTCTTGAGTCGTTCCCAAAACTGGAACTGCACACTGGTTGCAGCAGTTCCCCAAACTGAGGGGGATTTCCTCATTTCTAAGGCCACAAGGCCTCCATTCCATCAGAGCCCTTGGTTTCTGTAGCAGATTGTTGATGCAAAGGTATTTTTGACAAAATGTGAAGGGCTCCATCGCATGTAGTTACAGCCTTCCTGCCTACGATGTGGTTCCTGATTTATGTGGGGAAGATGAGACAAACCAGGACCTTGTAGTGGCCTGAAATGCTTGAGCAGAACTAGTCAGAAAATACTTTGTTATCTTGTTGCAAAATTTGAAGAAAGTAGTAAATGGAATTTTTACAGACATAATTTAGAGAACTTTTGCTGGGAAGTTGCAAGGACTTATTTTGGTTTTGGAGCTTTGGGGTTTTTTTGAGGCGAACCCCTTGAAAATATTGAATCAAAATCTACTCTGGGAAAACTGATTTAAAATCAGAAGACTTTCTGAAACAATCTATTTTCCTTGAAGAGATTTTAAGCTTAGTAGAAAATCCAATTTTCTGTTGAGAGAAAAATATTGTCAATTGTTCTGGATTTTGGTGCAGCTCTTCAGTTCCCCTGGGGTGGAATAGTAAAAAGTAATCTCAGTGGCTATCTGAAAAGTGAGTGAAGACTTTTCCAAGGACTGGGAGGTCATCTGGCCAACAAACTAAGGAGAGAAGGCTGGAGTAGGAGACTGCTGAATCCTGGCTGGAAAGGTGGTGTCTCAGAGACTGTTTTTGTACCTTGTGTTATGTTCTGTGTGGTAAAACTCCGGGCTGATGAATTAAACTTAAATATGCCCCTAGTGGATGAAGTGTTAAAACATTATTTATATTTTCCAAATAATTTCAAACAAAACAACCCTGGGCTAACAAAAAAGAAAAATTTGCCACCACATCCCTCCAGTCCTGTTAAGTGTTCCTGCTTGAGGAATATCATGATCTGCACAAGAACATGGTCCTTGTCAGAAATAGAATAAAGTGCCTGCATGCTGCCAGTGACCTCAGTTGGAATTCCTGGTTGCTGGAGAAATATTGGTCTGTGACTATGGGGGGGACACTGTTATGTACCCAGCCTGTTCTTCTGACACGGGACTAATGGTTGTTTGTAAACACTTCCAGCCTTGGTGACACAGAGGGTGCAGAACCATGTCATATATTAATTACCCTGTGAATAAATACAGAGATAGAAACTCTGGTTTTAATCACTATCTAGGTAGTGGATATTTACTCTGCTTTCCTCAGTACTCCTTTTCATCTTGGTTTTATTGCATCAATAAGTGCATTCATTAAGTGATTTTGCAGCCTCCTCGCAAGCTGAACTCCCTTCTAAGATGCAGCCACTGGTGTAGCTTATAAACCAAGCATACAAAGTAGATATTCTCTATAAAAGAGCATTTGGGGCATCCCTTCATTTCCAGAGGCTTTCCAGAGTTCATCTTTGCCCGCACATGGATTATGTGTGTGGATGAAATGAAACATGGTCCTATACTGCTGCACGCATAGCGTGCATATTCGCGCCTGCTTTACGGCATAGATTTTTATAGCTGTTGAATTTCCTTTTCATTATATTTGATTTGCTAAGATGAAGGCTTGTTTTATCAAAACTAATTACATGGTATGTATTTAATGTTCTGTCCCTAAGGTTTTCGTAGTAATAAAATTGATTGTTACTGATTAAAATGGTTCTATTACATCAGCTTAATGTCACTTGAGGTGAATGCGGTATTAGAAAAAAGGCCATTAAAAATGTTGAATAGGAAACACAGAAGCAAGGATTAAAGAAAGAGAAAAGACTTTTTGAATGGGCACTTTGAAAAAAATTTATGATCAAGAATTTTAAAACATTTGACTTGGCAGGGAGAGATGTTTGAGATGTATACAAAATCTTAGTGTAGTTAGTGCTTTTGTGCAATTCGTGGGATTACCACTCTCCAGCCCCTCGGTAAATGTTCAATATATAACCTTAAAAAGCAGACTTTATATTGATTTCTTGTGTCATTACAGACCTGAGAAATGAAGATAAAACTGTCCATAGGGCGAAGCCAACATTTGAAAAAAATTTGCCTAATGATGAAAATCCTTTATTTCTCAGTCAAAGTAAACACAGAAGGTCATTAAGGTTTATTAAAGGAGGAGGGAGGTTAAGGACACTGCCACAGGCTCTACGACAGTTGTTGGGAAGGTCAGGCCATGGCAGTGGGAACTGTTCATGGCTCCCTGGGCTGGGACCCTGGGCAGCAGGAGTGCAGGGAAAGCATCACTTTTGATGTTGGAGAGAGACCACTGAGAAAGAAATGATGAAATTAAGAAAGGAGTACTCAAAAGAGGGGAGATAGAAGATTGAGAGAAAGAGGAAACCTTAAAGAACAAGTAATTTTTAAGGGGAGAAAGTCAAGCTCTGGGGCTTCCTCCACTCTTTTTTAGGTTACAAAATACAGAGGGTATAACAATTCCTTTTGCTTCATTGCTGTTATAGTGAGGCTCTTTAAAAGCTTTGCATGGATTAACTTCCAGTGAATCATGGAATCACAGAATCATAGAATGGTTTGGGACCTTGGTCATCTAATTCCAACTTCCCCTGATTGTGGGCAGGGATATAACCCACTAGATCAGGTTGCTCAGGGCACCATCCAAGCTGTGCTAGAGTCAGTACCCTCATGATTCTCGCAGTATCTAATATTTTTCCTTAAATCCCAACATCCTGGAGTCGTTTGGCCAGCTGAGAATCAGATTCTTTCTCTCTCTCAAAACCTGGAAATGTAAGTGGTATTTAACTAGTCAAAAGACAAGTAAGAGGAACTAGAAGGCTGTCACTTTATAAAATTCATATTATTTTTAAACTGCTCCTGTAGGTCAGTATCTCACTGGAGAGCAGCTACCCAAAGCTCTTCCTGTCCTCTCCTGTGATTATTAACAAACTGAGAACTCTCTGACTGTCATCCATGCCTCTTCTCTCCCTGATCTCTGACAATTTTATTGATAATTCCATGTTCCTTTTTCTCCCATGCAACTGCTGAATGGTAGTATTTGACATCATTTGCAGCTGACTGCCCTGAAGAGGGCCAAAATGTCCCACTTCCTTTTGACTTAAATAAAACACCTTCAGAAGAGCTAAATTCAGTTGTACAGTTAAGATCAAAATTTGTTTTCCTCTAGTTTGAGACTTAGAAGCATGGCAGAGTAGGGATGTGTTATTTAAAGCGTGACTGGGAAGTGGCATGATGCAAAACTGGAGGAAAAATCTGGGAGGTCTGTGGGGGGAGGAGGGGAGAAGGGAAAGTCCGTAAAACTGGAAGATTGCATAGGAAATAAAGAAATACTATCAATGAAACTACAAGAACCAAAGTGGGCACTGTGACCTTTTCTTAGGAAAAGTAAATTCATCCATCAGCAGACTACTAGGGAAACACTCCAGACAAAAGTTCTTCTTGACATAAAATGACATTTTCTTGCGTTTAATCGCTCTATAGGAGATGATAATGAAAGATGGGGAGTGAGAGCCTTAACCCCAATATTGTGAAATGGCAACTGCTGTATAATATACACAAGGAAGGAATATGAGGGAATATGAATCTCTTCCTACAGAGCTCTGCTTTTCAAAACTTCTGTTTCCTTCTGCAGTCAGTTTTAATCCATCCTTCACATTCCATTAAGTTAAAAATATTGTTTAATTACCAGAAAGGAGAGCTTTGTATCCATGGAGAGAATGATTCTTGTTACTTGCCAAGAAGGAGTGACTGGATATTAGGCCCTTGAGGGTAGGAAGACAGAAGAGGAAACAAGGAAACAGGAGAATCTGAGGTATCATATATTGTAAAACATGCGCGCAGAGGGAAATTATTGCACCTTTCCTGCAGCCAAGTCACAGCCAGTCCCAGTAAAATAGGTAATTTTTTATTGCAGCTTACATGTGACTTTGTTCTATACTTTGATCAGTCAAGTATGTAAAGAAGCTATGAAAAGGTGACAGAATATGATTTTTGGCATTCTCTGTGTTAAATCAGCTCTTCCTCTGAAGGGCATCTTGCTGGGTCCTAGAGGAACTTTGTTCTTCCAAGTAGTCCTTAGAGGACTAGTAATTGGTAAGAAATATATTGAGTTTGTCCACATGGATGATGTTTTGGGGCACATATGTATGTAGTTTTCACTGACATCCAAACAGAGAAGGACGTTTGTCATTTAAACATCCTGTTTATTTACTGAAAAATGAAATTTTGAGGAAACTGGACATGTTTGTCAGAGCTGAGTTCGATCTCTTATACTTTCAGATTAAAAAGGAGTCATAAGAGAACTCATTTTAAATTAAAATGCTTCATTTTTAAGTTAAACCTTTGAACATTGTGAATTGCAGTGGTATCTTGCAGTAAATGGTAGCAAAACATAAATTTAAAACAACATTGGAAAGAAATCCTTTGTTTCAGTCTGAAAGAAATCCTTTGTTTCATTCTAAAAGAAATGTTTAAAATAGCCTGCTTCACTGACACATTCGAACACTTTCATTTCAGATCAGTGTGAAACCACTGCAATTTGACCAGGAAATGTGAAGTCTGTGATTTACGTAATTCCACCCAAAACACAGCTTTGGTACTGGGCAGCAGAACCTGATGCTCAACAGCTGTAAAAATCTCAAGCCCTCCATATTTTAGGAGAACCCTGGACCAGGCAAAGTTCCTCACTTTGTCTGATTCATGTTGTCAGGGGATTTTAAAAAGTGTTCCGGGGGGAAATGGAACTTCCAGGTATTTTGAGAATATTCATACCATCTTTAGGCTTCTAATAAAGGTACCTAGTTTATGAGCCTAGACAGGTTATATAATTCATGGGGAGAGGTAAACTCCTGGTTTAGCTCTTAAATCATCTCTGTAGTCTCCACTGACTGTAAAGCAGCCTAAGCAAAGCACTGAGACTGGGTAGCTGGAAGCAGGAGTTATGGATGCCTTCCCTGGATTCCTCAAAAGACCATATTTGGGTGTTTCAGATAATATTTTCAATGTTTAACAAGCAGTGGCTCAGCTAGAATATGGGAAGAACCAGCATGTTGTTTTCCAACAACATCTGGCAATGCAACCTGTGGGAGGACGGCAGTGTCTTGTTGCACGTTTCACACTTTACTGAGTTTAAGAATCTTGTAGCATTCAAACCTGGGATACATGTGTAATATCCAGTGAAATGATAGTTATTCTTGTGTTTACAGACTTAGGGAAAACAGACAGGAAGAGGGAGCTGGGAAGTGGTAAGGCTGGCTGCTGGCAGTAATTGCCAGCTGTGCGTGAGCAGGAAAGGGCAAGAACCTTGTGCCTTTATGAAAACCTGCGTTTAGAGCTGTTAAATAAGGAGGAGAGGCAGGAAGGGGAAGGAGTGGCTCCAGCAATTCGTAGCTGGGTGTTTATGGCAAAGAAAGGGTAATTGTAAGCACAGATTGAACTGCAAAATGGAGCTAATTGTAGTTGGCTGCCAGTCCATGTCTTGCATTTGTGATATACCCATTACAGTAGGTAGTTGGGGACGTAAGAGCAAAGTATATCTCCTTTTCTTCTCTTTACATAGAATTTCCACTAATGAAGATGCTACAGAAGAGCCTGCCTAGAAGTGAAATGTTAGTGCCTCAGCTGATGTAAATCACTGTAATCCCATTGAAGTCAACACTGAAGATTTAACAACACGTTAATTGAAGTCAATGGAGCTGGGCTGATATATACCAGCTGAGGTAAATTCCCCCGTGCATTCTTTCCAGCTCCGAGGAGTGTTTGGAGCCTGCGCTGTGGTTGGAGTCACAGAGAGACCCCAGCTGTGCAGTTCAAACCAGGCTCTTTATTTAGAACTGACCTTTCCTAAATTTCAGTTATGGTGTTGAGACTGGTGATTTCAATCCAGGTTCTTAATTTGCAGGGTTTTTTTTCGTCTTCCTGGCCCTTGTGGTAGCATTCCCTTGTGTTTGCAGTTTTTTGCTTTTTGGCCTGTGTTATCTAATTAGGCCTGATATATTTAGCTGTCACAGGGTACAGCAATCTGTAGCTAGGCTTCTGTTATTATTGATGGTAATATTGTATGGAAGAATCCCCAGATGGTGTTAAACATAGTCCTATGGACTCCTTTTCTGGTGTGTAAGCAAATGCCCAGTCTACGGAAGACCTGCTGTCTGATTTGGTCTCTCTCTTCATTATGCAGTGATCTTTGAGCAAAAGATGTAACAAATCGTGGATGCTCTTTTCTCATTCTCTGTAGCTGATGACAATTCATAGGGCACAATATTTTTGGAAGAAACAGAATTGGAGTTCAGAGTCAGATTTCTGGAGGAGAAACTTTGCTTCAGGATACTCGTGGTGGCTTTCCTTCCAGGAGTGTGTTCTATGTACATCTAATTCAAGCTGTGTAGCCTTCTGATTTTTCTACCAATGATATGCCAGTGTCAGAGACCCTTACCCTCCTGTGTCTTGGGGAAAATGCTGTTACGAGTAGTTGAAGCAAAAGCCAGATGACACATTTACTTCAATGGATTCATAAGAGTGTGTGGAGTTGTACAGATGAATTGCTTTAGAGCAACAAAGCCAGCTTCTAGTACTGCAGAGGTGTAATCTGAGCATCAAGGGGTCTCTTTGCAGATGGTATGAATGATGTCAGGGGTGGCAGGGCCTCTCTGTCACAGCTCTTTGTGCTTCCTGGCTTGTAGTTTGGTCCTGTTTGTTATTCTTTTGAGTTCTGGCGAAACAGGTAAGATGTAAATAGCTACACCAGGAAAAGACACTAGTCCTGTGGCAAAGAGACTCATTTAGGGTAAAGAGAGGAACTGAACTTGTACTCTCAGGCTGTAGAGGATCTCAAACCTAGATGTCCTCTTCTGAAGTGAATGTATTAATCAGTATTTTTTTTATTTGGAAAACATGTGATTTGCAATGACTGCATCCACCTTTGGCCCTCTTCAAAGAGGCAGACATGAAGACTACAATGAAACCTTTGGCTGAGATAAGAAGGTGCACAATGACCTCTGGTCACCCAAGGACACCCAAGTCACAGTTCTAGACACATTCAGAAATTAGCCACTCAATGTAGACGTCTGAAGTCTCTGTTACATTTGGCTTTTCATAGAATCATGGAATGGCTTGGGTTGGAAGGAACCTCAAAGACCGTCTAGTTTCAACACCCCTGCCATAGGCAGTGACACCTTTCACCAGAAGGAAGATTTTTAATCTTTCAATATTGTGGAAATAACCGAACTTTCAACACCCTTTGGAGTGGTTTGTGAATTAAAAGCAGTTTTGAGGGTTGCATTAAATGTGCTTACAAACACATAGAAATACAGTTGGCCAGAGGACAGGTTTGGATTTCTGCCTTTTTGTGCAGTAGGTGAGACTATTGCCATGGATTTTAGAGTCACATGCAGGAATTGTTCTGTATCACCACTGCCTCTATTTTTACACTCTCTTTCAGGCCATAAATACTAAGGATGTCACAGCAACTGATGCACAGAGCCCCTGCTGTGAAGTGCCTTGTGCTGCTAATGAGACCCTATGTGATCTCTTGTTGCTGGAGGGGCTGACAGATGCCACTAGGAAGAGGCCCAGAGAATTGGTGAGGAACATAAGGTTTGTGAGAAGCAGTTTGCTGTTTGCTGAGAACAGTAGGTCACCAAGAAACTTTGGGTTTAGCAGTCACTGCTTTCCAGATGGACAATACCTCTGTGAGCAGCTGCAGATGAAATCTTCGAAGTGAATGAGCAAGGTGGAGAAGAGGGGAAGGGAGGAGAAAATTCTGCAATCTGCTAAGAGAATGAGAAGCCAGTCATTAAAGTTTTTTAATGGTTGAAAGAATAGTGAGAGTTCTCCTGCCTAAAAATGTGAAAAACGTTTTCTTCCTCGCTGCTTGGGGGAATTCCTGCTTTGCTGCATCCTGACATTTCTTCTCGCCTCAGGGCATGGTAGTCATCCTGCAAATACATTCTGTTCTTGCTGCTACTTTTGGTGCTACCAGAGGGCCTGATTTTATTTGCTGAAGTCCTTGGGAAAGCTCCTGTGGCCTCCCACTAGCATAGGATCAACTCCTCAAAATGGTATTCCGGAGTAGATCTGGTAGATGTCTTCCTAACTAGCTAAGAATTGAGTTTTGCTAGACTAAGCACAAGTTATTTGAAAGCCAAAGGATTTACTGGGGCTTTAATTCCTGATGTTAGATGTGGTCTAGGTATTTCATTTTATGTGGGAGAATTTTACCATCAGCAAAGGCTGTCTCTGTTGTCCCGAGAGAGCCAGCCATGGCTCCCATAGAATGCATTGCACAGGACTCTCTGTGACTGAAGGGAATACTATTTTCCAGTTGGAAACTTGTAGTGGGTTGTGCCCCTGACGGGTAAAATGCGGAGCAATTGGCAGATGGCTGCTCCATGGACTCAGGGCCCTTAGAATCCATCAGGGTGCATCTTTGTCACAGCACTGTGCGGGTACCAACCTGGTCAGTGAATGAGGAGGACAGCATGGCACGGTGTGGAGGGGCCGGGGTAATCAGCCTGACCGAGAGCTCATCGATGCAAATAGGTGTGGATAAAGGATGTGCGGCTGATCACTACTTGTAGCAGCATACTGAACTCCGGAGCCTTCCCTGTCTCGTGTCGGAGTGCGACTTTGTGAAGTCTCCTGCACAGTGCTGCAGGCCAACAGTGTGTGTGCACCCGGGCAAATTGACAGGTCTCTCAGGACCTCTCAGGTGAGCTGGTACCACCTGGAGAAGATCCTGGGCCTCTACTGGTTGGGCTGGCAGATAATGCCTCCCAGTAAGGGAGTCTGCCTATGTTTTATATGCTTTTATCCCTGACTCTATAAAGCCCCTCATAGGGACTGTTCAACCCTTAAAGGTGCAGGGAGAAAGACAGCCAGTTCTGAGGTTTACCCAGCAGGACTAGGAGAAACAGATACTATTGGAAAGAGAATTTGCCTCCCTGGCACAAAGCTCGTGCCTGACAAAACCCCGACTAGCAGATCTTTGTATGTTACAGTATCAAAGTTTCCCCTGTGTTGGCCTATTTGGAGAAGCTCAGGGAAGAAAGACAGCCTTCAGTGTCTTTCTTTGTAACTGTGTATATTGTAGGGAAAAGAGAAGTGCCTGTAAAGTCTGTTGTTTGCCATGGGTTTGTCCTTCCACTGTGTTGTGACAGCCCGGCTTGGAGACAGATTCTGGTTTTATTACAAAGAGTCTGAAGTTTTCTTGGAGGGGCTGGAGTAGACTTCATATTGAAGCAATTAGAAGCTTCCAGCTGGAAGAAATATGTCCAAGGCTGTGCTTTGCTACAGACCTTTCTGCTTCTGTCCCTGCCCTCACAGTCCACAAATGCACATGGGTAAGCAAGTTATGTGTGTGGTATAACTAGGAGAGCTGTTTGAAATGGTTGGCCTCGTTCCCTTCAGCAGAAGCAAAATAAAATATATGGATGTCTGTGGCCCTATTGTAAAATTTTCACATGCACTGTGATTTTATTCTGACCTTTCTCTAATCCAATCTGTGCTAAGAAGAGTGCCTAGTCACAGAACACCTGAGTGGATGTCAAGTGCCCATTACCCACCAAACCTGAATACTTCTCTCTTCTTCCATTGATTTGAAAATAAAAGAAAGGACTTGATGTCTGTCTGATTTCTGGAGCAGCAGTTAGGAAAAATGAATGCTGAAAACATCGATCTCCAGTACAGAACAGGCCTCTATGCTCTTGTCTTGCCTCATGTGGCAAGATATGGGTTTCCTCGAACTGCTGGGTCACTCAGCTGAGAAAAGCAGCATTTAACCCAACATAGGCCTTGCTTTCGGAGCAAATTTATTTTGTTGATGGTGCTCTACTCACTTGCATCACTAGAGAAACCTTTAGCATTTTGGCCATTTAGGTCTGCTGAGTCTTCTTGCTCAGGCTCTGGCAGAGCTTGGCCAATAAAGGGCTGTCTGTGTCTCCAGCAGCATTGGACTGTGGCTAATGTGTCCTCTTTAGCAGAGACAAAAGTTGTCTAGGTTCATGTGGGCTCTACTGGAAGGGCTCCCCTCACCCAGGTGATCACTGTCATTGCCTGCAAACATTCCTGAGGAGAGATGGTGAAAACGTCTCCTGTCTCCATCTTGACTGATCCAGAGAGGTGCTGCTCATCTTTCCCTAGAGATGAAATCACTGCTTCTGTTTTCCATGCATACTGGATGTGGTGGATTAGAGACAGGTGAAAAAATGCTCTCAGCTCCCTCTTGTGCATTCAGTCCCATGCTCAGGCACAGCTAAGATCTGTGCCAAGAGGCAGTTCAGGTTAGGAAAGGGCTATGCCATTTTTCTCTACCTCTGCTTCTTGTCACATTTTGTTAAACGCGGTCATGTAGCATGTAATGAAGACATCTGTTCGTTTTGTAGGAAACTGTGAAAAAGTGCGTGCGTTTGCCTTGTGCCATCTGTTGCCATTCTGATAAACAGTTGAAAGCTCTGGCAAACATAAACAAAAACAGCCCGCTCTGGTGCTCGCTGCACCATTTTCTTTCTTGGGGGTTCTGCGTTCGAACCTTTCCTTGCGGTGTGTTAAATATTGGGGGCTCTGGTCTGCTGTGGGGAAACCTGATGCTCGGCTAAGACTTCAGTTCGGCTTCTGTCCGTGTCCCTCTCCTGAGCTTGAGACAGTGAGGGGAAGCAGGAGCTCCTGAGCTGCTGGAATGATGTGAAATGCTGTCTGTGCCACCTGGACGGCTCAACTTTCCCCCCCCCCTCCAAATTTTGTGCCTCTGAGTGGAAACTTGGCTCAATCTAGGAAATTATTCAGGAATATGCTACTGATCAGGAGGGATTTAGATGTATTATACAGGATTATGATTTTTCCAGAAGTCTGTCTTGTGAGCAAAGGTTCTGTGTTACAGAATGTGTTGAAAATAAGTAGCTTATAATGGATTTCTGTGAAGATGAAGAACTATTACTGTATGGAAAGACAAAAAAAAGGGCAGTTTTTGTGAGGCTCACGCTGTCAGAGAAACACAAATAAGACAATGCTGGAGAGGAGGTGGCCAACTAAAAGCAAACAGTGGAGAAAGAACATGTGCAAACTTTAGATTGTGGGTTTGAATGCAAGAGCATATAGCAGATCTCAAATATTACTATATAAACATCTTTTTTAAAAAAAACAAAAACAAACCAAAACCCTGAGGTACTTGCAGAGAAGTCTTTAACATGTGTTACTTTGCATATACCAGATCGAATCTACGGAAATAGTTTCTGTGAAGGGGAAAAAAGGATCTCTGTTAACTCCTTCTGCTACATACTTAGTAAATATAGTGTTTTCTAGTGACAGTGCATTTTTGCTGGCATACATAGACTGTGCCATTTAAGAGCTAAATTTCTTTTTGTAGCTTTCTGCCTGAGTTGCATATGAAGTGAGCTATGCTGCAGGTTAAAAACAAAATGTACTTTCCTAACAATTATTAAAATTCATATCTTATAAAGTATTTTATGCGCAGAAGTTTCATGCAGAATGTCTAAGCCTATATTGCAGTCTTGGGACTGTTCTGACAAGGAAAGCAGTATGAATACGCAGTGGTGAAAATATATAGAGGCTAGGAAAGGATCATAGGAGAAACACCAGATATTCTTTTTGAGACAAACCATGGAAATATGAAATTAAGCAGTACCCTAATGCATACTGGCAGGGAGCAGAGGCACAACTCACATGGCGACTGTAGCTGCTCATAAACCGAGCGTGGTTATTTTTAGGCTGGTTTCATAAGGCAGCCAGGCTTAGGAGCATGGTGTGGGGGGTATGTTTGTGTGGGTCTGTGCATGCACCTGCCTGTGCACTGTCATGACTTCTAAATCCACTGGTCTCTTCATGGTGAGTTTGACAGAGATGGTAGTTTGCATCCTGACAGGTTTCCTGAGAGTGGATGAGGAGGGAAGGTAGTTTGAGTCCATCTCTTGTTAGGCTTGAAGGAATTCACATGGGTAGAGACCAGAATAAAACCCCATAAAGAGGAAAACCTTGTGAGGGAAGGTCAGGCACGAGAGAATCTGGCTGCAGAGCACCAAATGATAGGAAAACAGGTTTCAACAGTTCCATTGCTTATGGAACAACTTTTGAGGAGGTGGGACTTCTGGCAAAAGCTTCTTTTTGGCAACTTCAGCAGACTCTCCTTCTCTGTGGACCAGACGGGAAAGAGAACATGAGGCACAGACACAGCAGTGGGTTACACCAGCTCTTGGGAGTAGAGGTGCCAGGGGCTGTAATTTCTGTTTCTGAGAAGATGTTGTAACTTTTTTAATTTAACATCACAGTGTTTTTTAAGTATATGAAAAAAGCTGAACTTTCATTCTGACAAACATTTTGAGAGTCAAAACGCCATTGAAATGATTTTCTTAAGAAAAAAATTCGGTATGATTCTATGTTCCTCCAAAAGGTTAATTTCTATGAAACAACTTTTTAAAGAAAAAAAAAAAAAAAGAACCTTGTCAGAAAGAGTTTATTGCTTGGAGTCTAACCAATCCCAGTATCAAATGATAAATCAATGTGTACAATTACAGTTCTAGTGGGGATTAGGTCACAGTAAAGCTTATGAGTACTCAAGACTTAATTAGCTCACAGAAATCAGTGTGACTCTGTATCGACTCGATAAGTCTTGAATCAAACTCTGAAGGCTTGATGAGCAGAAGGACTCAGTGCTGTGGTGCCTAAATTTCAGTGATGTCTCCCCAGCTGGGGCTCACTGTCATGACTCCTCGAGTCTGGGGAGAGTCAGTTCTCTAAGCAGTAATCAGAGGTGCTATTTGTTCCTGTTTTTTCCTTCCCTCATCCCACATTTTTGTAACAATATTAGGACCTTGGTCTGAGATATTATTCAAATCATGCCTCTACCTGGGGGATGGGTAACCCTTGTTTCCCACTGGAACCACTAGGTTTGGAGATTCTTCTAAGACAGGAGGTAGTGGGCTCCTTCTCTTAGAGCTCTTTATTTTGCATGGGGGGAATAATTACATTGTCATAGAGAGTTACTCTTGAGACTTGTGGCCAGGGTACTTGTAGGACTGCAACGTCTTTTGTAGACTCCTCAACAAGCAGGTTAACAACACCCTTATGAGAGGCAGGAGCTCCTGGCTTTGGCTGAATTCCAGCCTTGTCCCCTCTCCTCTGTCGTGGTCCTCCCTGATGACCAAGCGAGGGTATGTGAGGTTTCCATGCTTCCGGCTGGGTCCAAGAGACTCAATTCTTTATTGTTGCTTGACCTTGTCCGTGGACAGATGGCCCTGCTGCATGTCTGCACATTTAGGTGAAGGAGATAAAGCTGCAAACTGTGTTGCTCTATTCCTGTAACTGGGCTTTGATAAGAGATTCTTTGGTAAGAGATGGAAGAAGTCCAGCCTCTGGGAAAGAAGGGGAATTCAAATCCTGTCTTCCTGCATTCCAGCCAAACACATTTATCACTAGGCTAGAAGTTAAAACTGGAGGGCTTGGATCTTCATGTTTTGGCCAGGACCTGGTGCAGGTCTGTTCTTTGCTTCACTTCTCAAATCTTTATTTTAATTGAAGAATCCCACCATGCAATTAAACTGCCCCCCAATTAAACTCACAAGTTGTTTTTTTACACTGTTGTCTAACTGGAGTTTTATTTGTCCCCTTTTTGCTGTGTCCCTGTTCATGCATGTGGGACTAGCTGGCTTTGTTCAGTGACTCTTCTGATGTGTTGTGTGCTGCTATCAATCTGCGTCTCCCTGGCCGAGAAGCGCAGCTGCAGGGGTGTTGGGCTCTGCAGGTGTGAGTTAGGCTGGGAAACCTCTGATTCGTGAGTCGCAGTAGGGCAAACGAGATGGTGTCAATCTGCTCAACAGCATAAAGACTTGGACAGTTCTAATAATGCCCCAAAGTGCTAACTTTATATCCCTACAGCTAAACTAACTTTACTGGCAAATACATAGGCACCTTGTGACCGGAGGTGCCCAAGGGTTAAGTTGCAGCACACTCGGGAGTGTTTAACCTAAACTATTTTTTTTTTTTAAATAAAAATGGCAGTTGAGAGTTTAAACAAGAACAAGCTCCTAATCATGTTGGCAGTAAGAGATAATCCCTACCTTGAACAGATGACTGTCTTGCTAGGCAGCAAATGAAAAATGAGTGAGTATAGGGAGTGAGGGGAAGTAATTGGTGTGTCACATTTATTGGTGGAGATGGGATTCATGAAGCCTCTGCCTTGTGCTCTTACCTGTGCTCCTTAAGGGCCATTTTACATCTGGATCAATGTCTAGATATGCTGGTTACTGCTGTTTGGGATCAAATGAGGTTCTCGGGTCAGTTTGCCACATTTATAACTTGCTGTTAGTCATACAGCAGTTGTAGTGGAGTGGTCAATGTTCAAGTGGCCATGAAAACAGGATGATTTTCCTCCTCAGCTCTTTATTATGTTTTATGTTGTTGATGAGAAGATATTTATTTTCTAATCTGTACCTTATGTATGAGAGGACAAGTCTGTAGAAATAACCATCTGTCCCCTTACTAAAGACCTTGAGGTACAGATTGCTTACACGAAGAGGAATTGGAAGTAAGACAAGGTCATCATCTAAGGTAGTGGGATCCCTTATGATCTCCCAGTCCAGTTACTATTCAGATAAAGAGTTTACACGTGATTACAGCTGACTTTGAACTCATAAATTTTGGAGTTATAAATTATCTTCCATTTTAATTTGTTTCACCTATATTTGTATTTCATTTTTCTGTTCATATAATTAGTGGAGCCTCAGTGTGCTTTAATCTTGATAAGTATACTTGTTTATCGTAGAAAGATAATTCTTTTACATTCTGTGCAGAAATATACTCTGCACATGAGAAAAAAGAGTAAGCTGCTTACTCATCTCCTGGTTCTGGCTAAGGTGGTCTCACCTCAGGTTAGGAAAACAAAACTGGACAGGAGGATTGGCTCGCCAATAGGGATTGTTTTCTCTCTCATGGCTGGACAGAAACCTGCTGGGTGTTACCCACTAATTTAGAACTCCCCTCAAGAGAGTAGTGGATGCTGTAGCCAGGCTACCCTGCTGAGGGACTTTTTCTGGGTTCCAGTTGGTGTTTAGCGTGTGGCAGTCCTCTACCTTCCAAAACCATTCTGTAATCATCTGCTGCCCATCAGTTTTCCCTGGTATTGTTTGATGAAATCTTTATTGGACACAAAGAGCAGAGCAGAGATGGTGGGCTGTATTTCCATCTGCTTTAAAAACAAGAAAGTCTATACTAAGCAAAACCTTAAGTAAACTCCATGACTACCTAAAATGTTAAGCATGCAATTAAGTAGTACCTGTGTGTATAAAATTCTTATTGGCTCTATTAATGGCTTTATTAGACTGGGGCACATGGGACATAATCTCTGCTATTTATGGAAGTGAGAGCCATGTGAGATGGTGGTAGTAGAGGGCAGGAGCTCACTACACTCAGGCAGTTTTTTATCCACCTCAGTTTTTTATCCACTACTGCTCAGGCAGTTTTTTATCCACCTCACAGTCTGTTTATCTAGTCTGTCCTTCAACAATTCATCTGTGAAGATGTTATGGCAGTGTCAAAAGCCCCAGTGAAGTCAAAATAAACAACATCCACTGCTCTTCCCTTATCCATGTTGCTTATTATCTCCTTGTAAAAGGCTATCAGGTTGGTCTGGCATGATTTACCCTTCTTAAATCCATGCTGATTACTCCAAATCACCTTGTCCTTTATATACTTGGAATGGTTTCCAGGAGGATTTGCTTCAACACCTTCCTTGGGATCAGGGAAGACTGATAGGTCTGTAGCTGCCTGAAACCTCTTCCTTTCTCTCCCTGAAGACAGGAGCAACATTTGCTTTCACCCAGTCCACAGGAACCTCCCTTCCCTTCATCTTTATTGAGATTGTCCTTGTAGTGAGACCACCTCCCCAGCATTCATGGATGCATCCCATCAAGATGGTTTTTTTTCCAGTTTGTTTGAATGTTCCCTTAATTGATGATCCTCTTCAGAGGGTAAGTCTTGCTCCAAACTTTCCTCCTGGCCTCAGAAGATTCCTCAAGATGACACTTTGCAGTACGACCCAAGCTAAGAAGGTATCAATTTTCCCAGGCTGGGATTCCCGTGTTCCCACTGCTGGGATCCTATACTCCCACCTACGTGAGCTCTGTATCTTTGCTGCTGACAGGAAATAGAACAGGAGGTTAGTTCTGTACCTTAAAAGAAGGTGTTTAACTGCAGGAAAATAGGTCGTGCTCTTTTGATCATTTTTTTTTGGTGTCTAAATGTGAACTCTTTCATGTTGTGTTGCTGACGCTCACGAGCACAAGTGACAGAAGACCAAAATGTCTGTTAGCCTAGTTATGTCTTACATCCAGAAAAGCAGCTATTAACACAGAAGAGAAACAGGACCCCCCACGGTCTGTCTTTTGCATTCAGCTATTAATCCCAGCGAACAATACGGGAAAGTTTTACCAGGTAACTTTGCTTCTGAGGCAACAAATCACAGCAAGCAGATTGATCGCGAGGTAGCGACTAGGGAGGGAGGGGGGGAGAAAAACAACACCCTTCAGCTATAATGTTTTCTAAAGTTAACACGTCGCATAGGAGGTGTAAATGATATGAGGTCTGAGGCTGCTGAATTTCCAAATGCTTTGGTGCAATATCTTGGGCTGGCAATTAATCAATTTTCTGTGCCTTTCAGAGTTTTCCTCTGAACAATGTTCTTCCTCTGAAGCTCATTAGCCATCAAAACCTGTCATGTCTACACATGTTTTCCTTGCACCTCATTAAGAGATTATTGATTGTTGGCTTCTACCTCTTTCAGAATTTGCTTCAGAAAATTAATTTCAATCACGAGTGCAATTTAACTGAATGTTTTTGCCAATGCTTGATAATGACTTGCTTTGTTTAAAACCGTTTCAAAGTTTTTATCATATTTATTTTGTGCCTGCAAAATACGAATCATCTTTAGCTGAAGCAAAAAGAGGGAGAAAATGTACCTTGATGAAAATGTATAATGTTGTCTTAAGCTAGATTGAAGCCTGAAGCAGTTTCAGAAATGCAAGAAAACTTCATAATTGCTATTGATCGATTTGTAACAAGTATTTTTTGTGGCCACCAGATTTCTCTTGCTATATGAGATTTGTCAATATAGTCATTCCATTGAGGGAGGAACATAGGCCAAGCAATTAACACTTTTTTTCAGGATTGCTTTGGTAATTAGGACCAATTTTTCATTGGTAGGTTATTAATTATTCAGGTCTCATGGGGGTTTTTTTAATAGGAAACCTTGGCAAGTTCTTTCTGGAGCCATGAACGAACTTCTCCTGAGTCATCATCCAGTGAAGTTGGTCAGACATTCTTTTACTCAAGAAGAAGGAATGAGAAAAAAGGCTTTTTGCATGTAACATTTCCTTGATGTTACCTCCATTCTGGTTAGTGCCAAGGATTAGTTCATCCATCTTTTAAAGCTGCTGGAGCAGGCAAAGCAGTGGTACCCATTTTACAGGGAAACAGATAAGTAGAGAGAGGTGAAGGACCAGATTTTTCCAAGGTTTCTAACTGCTCTTGGAGGCTATTGATAAACTCATGAGAGTGTCAGAAGTGCCCTTGTAATGGGAGGCATCAAGTCGCTGTTGTTTCCATGCTGAAATCAAGTAAAAGTGGGGTATTAAACCTTTCTGTGTACTTTTGACACTGCAGTGGGATAATTACAGCACCTCATCCTGGAAGATGTAGCACTAAGGGTCTTCTTTCCAAGAGACTCTCTCTTGACTGACAAAGCTATGTTAAGAGGTTTTCCTTGTTTACCCAGCCTCAATGGTGTCTGCATGTTCCTGCCTCCAGCTTTTGTCACACAGGTTTTTTAGACTCCCTCGGTCATGTCAAAACTGTCTGTTGTGATAATGGTGGAAAATGGACAGATGAACTGGTGTGACTCAAAATCAGCCCACAAGAACTGCACAGTACAGCTAAGGCAGCAGTGGTTTCTGGAAGAGAATCTTGGGATCACTGACGCTGGAACGGACCTCTAGAAACTGCTTTGGTCAAGCCCCTTGCTCAAAGCTGCATCAGTTGGAGGAGTTTTCTCAGTGCCATATCCAGGTTTGAATACCTTCAAGAGTGGAGACTCCGCAAGTACTCTGGATGACCAGTTCTGACATTCAGCTACTCACACTTAATTCTTGGGTTTTGGGGAAGTTTCTTGTGGTTTATTTTGTGCCTCTTGCCGCTTTATTGGTAACCACTAAGATTTATCTGGCTCTCTCATCTTTATTCTTTCCTGGTAGGTGTTTATAGACATCGAAAAAATTCTCCATTCTTCTGAGTCTTTTTTTTTTGGGCTAGGCTAGGCAGTCTTGGCTTTCTCAGCCTCACCTCATATGTAGGTGAGCAGTAGTGGTGTCTGAATCTGGCTTCACTGTCAAGATTAAGCTTGTGAAAAGTCACTCTAAGGATATCTGATAACTGGAGCACTGGCTTCTGGTTCCCCAGAGTATTGTGTTCAAGTCTTGCTGGTAGTTTTTGACCTTTCATCCCTCTAGGTAGAAAGACTAATAGTGTACTTGAGTAGATGGTCCTTTCTGATCTTCATAGCCTCAGATGGAGAAGTTTCCCCCTCCACGATGTTGGTGGAGATATGCTCCAGGTGGTTTCCTTCTCCCAGCCTCCCACGGTTAATGGTAGCTTTCCACTATCTTGGCAAGAATGGCTGGATTGACCCATCTGTCTCACTTAACTAATTAGGGATTGGTTGGGTGAGATTCAGACTTTCAGTTTATTTTAAACAAAGCAGGTTAACCTGCAATCTGTGTTCTCCCATAGTATGCTGAAAAACAACATTTTAAATTTCAAGTAAACAGTACAGATCCGTTCAACCACGAAAACCTACAGATGTGTTTGCTGTGGTAATTGTTTCGCTGAACAAGAGACACTTAAGTAGCTTTCCATTAGGAAATACATTATCTGTATAGTTTTAAAGACATTTAAAATGAAAATCTACTTAAAAATAAATAACACGTGGGCAAATGTTTTGTTTCATGGAACAGGCGGGCCAGTTAGTCACCTTGTATTCTAACCCTTTTCATGATGAGCTTCTCCCACTAATTCCTGCACACAAGTCTCTTGCATTGAGCTGGATACTCAGGGAGTCACAGCCCATTGCCTAATCCTGGGTACATTTGCCTGAGGATGTCTGTTGTGCTCCTGGAGTGGTGCGTGACTTGACAGAGTACTCTTGAAGCAGGATCAGTAGCCACCAGCTGCTGCCTCCTGTTAGTTCTGTTCTGGCCATCCTGGCTTCTGTTCAGCTCATACCAGTGCACTTAATCAAATTACCACCTGTCATTTCTCCATTTCTGGGCTGCACAAGCCAGCATGAGACAGCCAAGATCAATCCCAGTCTTCCAGCAGCCAATGGCAAAGCTACCATCAACCTTAGGGAGATAAGATATTTCCTTGCTGTTTGATGAGGTGCTATAAAATTATAGAGATATCTGTCTCTAAGGTGCTGGATAGGCAGTACACTGTGTCTCATGGAAAGTCAGTTTGGACTCTCTTCAGCCTTTGGCATGCTCCAGTGAGAAACTCAAGAGGCCTTGATGGGTGACAATGTCTGGACTTTTAATGCTACTGTATTAAGGGAAATAAACGGATGAAGACTGTGGGTGAAATGCCTCTTCCTCGTACAAGTGCCAGGCTTACAAAGGCATTCAGGCTGCATGCTTTTTACTGCAGTTGGTGGGATTCTTGTACCATAAACACATTTATGGATCGAGGCCACCACTAACAGTCTTCTGCAGAATAAAATACACTCAGTGCCTGTGGGCAGGTTGGATGTAAAATACCTATTGTTATGACCACAGATAGCCATAGACGTACGTGCTCTGCCTTGAGAAGCTCTGTTCCCAGGTCTAGGCACCACTCTCTAAGCTCTTCAGAAGGTGTTGAGTTTTATCTTAAAAGCAGCTTAACTTACTTTGCTGTTCGCATTGGCAAGCTGTTTCAGACCCTAATTGCTGTGGTGGTTAGGAACCCTTTTTAAATTTCCAACCTAAATGTATTCATGGCCAATTCATATTCACTTGTTCCTGTGCCAGTATTGGCCATTAAGTCAAATAGTTCTTTTGTCTTCTGGTGTTTATCCTTAAAATAGATTTGTAGAGAGCAGTCTTCCCCCTTTCTCCAGCTATTTTGCTAGTCTTAACTAGCTGAACCCCTTTGGTCTGCTCTGGTAAAACTGGTTCTTCATCCTGACTGATCTTTCTTCTCCAGTTTGAAGTCAGGTGTACTCACACAGACACAACGCCAGAAATCTTTCCTACCTCTAGTGGTTATATCATCTTCCTGGCTTAAGTAAGTGCATTTTCTCGGTGGGTTAATTGGCCAAGCATTGCCATTCTCCTCATGTATCCCTGTTAGTCACATTTCTCTATGCAGAAGATAGCTGAATAATCCAGTTCCATCATTAGAAAGATTTGTGAAGGACACCAGCCCTAAATCCTGCTGTAGTAAAACTGCTGTATCTCATTTGTGTTGGACTATGGTTAATGCCAAGACTTTGCTTTAGGCTTGTTTTTCTCATGTGGTGTTCTTGATCTCTCCCTCCTGTCTCCTCTCCTATTTTTTTTGGCAGGGGGAAACTCTTAAGAGGGTAGTCCATGGAATGGTGTGTAAGAGCAAGCCCTGCTTTCTTCCTGACTTTTCTTCCTGTCTGCCAGCACAGTTGTGCTCAGCTGGAGGATCATACTGAATGTTTCCAGCTGCTCTGACATCTCTTTGCTTTTCAGAAGTCTGAATTTCCTCTTTGCTGGCACAGATTTAAATGCCTTTCATTAGGCCTTGGTCTTCATCACACGAAATATCAGTGGTACATTCAGGTTTCACGATGAAGAGCGATCCTACTGGGAGAACATCAGTGAACTTCTGAGCTAAAACCGGTAAGCTTTGAGGGTTTTGTTCACTGGTGTTGGCAAGACTCTGGAGCAGTTCCCTGCAGGTCTAATTATTTTTACTAGACAAACTCTCATTGCAATGAATGGGAAGTTTGGAGTGTACCATGATTTCAATGGACTTCATGTTGTAAGACTATCATGTCAGAATAATTCATAATGTACCATGAGAAGGGACTGCACTGTCAGAGGAACATGCTGACTGGGGTGTCTCATATAAGCAGGGCTATGCTCTAGCAATAGTTCAAGACCATGTTTTGACTGTGTATATTGTTTTAATTTGCAGTGTCTTGGCAGTGCAAGCAGTCAAATTTGCTAGCGTTTGAAAAGAACAAGGGAAATTAAATATGCAACAGCATTAGAGTACGATTTGGCATTTGACATAACCCCACAAAATTAAAGCAATCCAGACATACGCCTGCTTCTCTGCCTGCTGTTTGTATCAACATGTCCCTCGGCTTCAGCTCTATCACACCTGCCAATTTGAAGGGACAGTTCTGTGAGTTTATGATGACTAAGAGTAATTTAAAAGTGATACAAGAATGGACTGTGGTGACAGTATTATGTTTCAACCTTGTTTTCTTTATTCCTGTCAAAATCCTCCCTAACATTGGAGCCATTGGTAGGTCTGGCTTTATTCACAGAGCCTGACTTAAAGGACATGTGTCTGTGGGGGTGAGGGTTAATATGGTCAAAACCAGAATAGTCTATGGTTCTGATAGTGGATTTTCTTGATCAACCTTGACCAAGTTATTTCTGTTCCTAATGTCTCTGTCTTCCTCACTCTTTGTTTCCAGGTAAGGGTGTGCAGGAACGAGATGTTCCCAAAACATTGCCTGCCATTTGGTAGCCCGTGCAAAGGTTGGTATGTTTGTGTTACAAGTACTCCTGCTTGCTCATCTTTTCCAGGACCTCATCTTTGAAAATTTTTTTTTTTTTTTTTGATCCTTCCAAAATGTAGTATAGGACGGGTTAGAGTTGTTTGGTTTTTTTTGTGAGAGCTGGCACAGAAAGGAATTTCAATTTCTACGCTGTTAACTTTTCATAGAAATCTCTTGAATTTCTGTGTTCACAAAGGAAGTTCCTTGTGAAGTTATTCAGGTCAGGACATTTTTCACCTCAAAAGCTAAGGTAAGAGGTTTAACCATCTCTGCGGTATAGTCTTGTTGGAGCCAGTGCACGATAAAAGCAAGGTTCAAAAGGCTTGCGGGAAGAACCACTTCATGTCCCTGATCCCCGTTCTTGGAGGTGGTACACTCCCTCCTCAGAGTAAGTCCTGAATTGTTTTTCAGCAGCCCAGTACTCTCCTGATGTACATGCTACACCTGAGCTATGGGTCAAGGATGACATTTGGTGTTCAGATCTGTGTCTCATCTGCTGTTATTGAAGGCTGGAGTATCTTGGAGCTGAGCCTTGAGAAAGAAGAATATGAGAAATGCTGCGACTCAGAGCTGACCACATCTTTTTCTACCTTAAACTCCCTGTTTAGAGAATTGGGCAAAATAACACTCCTTTTCTTTCTGCCTGAGTCTGTCCTGTCTGTTTGAATTGCAGGATCTTTGTGACTCCTGTTATTCTTGTACATGGACTGCCATTACAGGGCCACAACAATTGCAGGGGGGCCAAGACATGATGACAATAAAATATCAAATGATGATAGTACAGAGATTGTTTGTAAAAGTCAGAGTCCTTGGCACGGCTCTTAGGCTTCAGTTTGATCCAGACAATAGAGATGCAACTGTCCATTATCATTCAGATACAGTGCTGGTTGTCCAAGCACAGCATGTCCCTGGTGATCGGGGAAAGATTTATAAACAGAATAACAAAACACAAGACCTCAGAGGTTTTTTCAGGGAAGTACTTTAGAAGAGTAAAAAGTTGCTCTATGCTTTTGTTTCTGTGGGCACCCTCCAGTTATTTTTATAAAGCCCAGATTATTGGCTCAATAATTAATTCATTGATTTACAAATAAAGGGCGTAACACATCAGGGTGCATTTTTTAATGTGAGAAAATGCTACATTATAGCTTTCAGATTACTTACTTGCTAAGTGTACAAAGTTAAGGTAGTTTCACTTTAGTCTGTCAGTCAATAACTTCAATGAGCAGAGGCTGTGGAAAGGAGAAAGAAAACAAAACTTCCTGCTGTCTGATCCTCTGCTTCTGAGCTGCACTTGCAAAAGCCAAAGGAGAATAGTTGCTCACAGAGAGGGCATCTAACAGAGCTGTTGACAAGCAGGATCGTGAGAAAATAGCAATGGGTTGTTTTAATCAATATAGAAGGAGAGGTAATTGATTTTAGGGATAGCAAGGGGTTACTCAGCCAATAATTAACCATATTATCAAAGTCATCTGGTAAAACCATGGATTATGTTGGACTCAGAATCCTGGCTCTTTGAGGAGAGTTCAGATCTGTATTTTCCTTTCCCAGTGCTCTTTGCTGCTGACATGCTGCCATAGTCAGTGCCCTTTGTTCTTTTTCACAGGCAAAGGGATTCTCTTCACTGCAGCATCGGTGCAGAGGACCTGGGAAGAGCTGCCATGTCAGTGTGTGACAGGAGAGTCAGAGATGTCCAGGAAATGTTTGTGTTGAGTCTCTTTACACCAAGTTTCTCCACAGTAAAAGGGAGCAGAGGGATTACAAGGTGAACACAGGAAAATTATCAATCATTTTTACATTTTGCCATCCTCCCCATCTTTGCCTGTCCTCCAGTTTCCAGCCCTTTAAGAATGCTTAAGGGCCCTTGTTGTTAAAGGAGATGGTGTCCCTTCTCAAGGCAGAAATACTCAGTGGTGCAATTGTTACTGAGGCAGTTGGAGAAATAAAGCAGGTGGAAATCCTATTGCCAGAGTTTGAGGAGTTCTGGAGTATTGTCCTTACTCTTGAGATTAGCTCAAGCCTTTTCTGTAAACTCGTCACTGTCCAGCTCAGAGTGCCAAATAATTTGTGGGATGTCCTATCTTTTTCATTTCTGACCACTGCCATTTCTGACTCATTACAGTGCCTAAGCAGAGAACTGTATTTAGAAATAATATCTTGTTTCCTATGGTAATGAGCCCATTCCATTCTACTGATGCTCTAAATGAGATTAATCTGTGCTCTGCTGGGATCACAATTTGTTTTTGCTGTGCAGAGCCCCCAGAAAAAACTGAGAGTGTTTCAGACTATGCTAAACCCAGATAACGAGAAAGTTCCTTCTCTGTTTAGGGCTGGCTGAACATTTTCAATCATTTTTTTTTTCAACAAAAAGCATTTTTGTCAAATTGAATAAGTGTGTGGAAAAACCTACTGAAGAGGCAGAGAGGTGCTCTGCATTTGCAAGAGAGAAAATCTTGTTTTGCAACAGGTGGACTCAGATATGACAGGACTAAATGAACCGTTCAGAATCTCTTAGTGAGTCTGTGGCAGGGCTAGGATCTCAATTTTGCCGCTCTAAGCCCTAACTCCAGAGTTTTGAACACAGAATCACCTTTTTCCTTCTTTATGCCTTTAAACTTAGTTTGGTTCTACTATTTTCATGGACTTTGTGTAATGGGTGAACGGCCACAAGAATGTTAATTGTATCCCTGGCTTTCCTGTTGCTGATGAATATCACTCAAGCTTTGTGCCTTAGTTTCTTTAATTATAAGATAAAGATAATGATGCCATCTTAGGTTTGCGTTGTTCCAGAAGTACAACGTGCTGCTACTTCGCTTGCTGAACTCCTGGGGCCAAGACCTGTGCTCATTACATGGCATTGTTAAAATCAATGGGATATTTGCATGTTAATGAATTACACTTGTGGGGAAAAGGCAGTGCCATCTGTGAAGGCCTGCGGGAGCTGTGGTGAGGTCCTGCCCTAGCGCAGTTCTTACACGCTGCTTCTGTTGCCTTCAGAGAAGTTCTTCTTCTGCACAGTGTTAGGCGTGTGCTGAAATATCCAGATGAATTGTAAGGTGAGAACAGCAGACACAATGCCTTTGTTTTGTGCCTTGCAATACTCTCTTTGAGGGTTGCACAAGAGATCGTGGGCAATAACACGAAGATACAGGGAAGATGTGTTTGGAATTCTAATTCTGTTGTTTACGCTCAGACAAGTTTAGCTGTTCTCAAGGTATTTCAGTATAAAGCATAAAAGTTTCTAATTAAACTTATAAATCAAGAACACATGCACTGAAATATTTCCCACTGCTGGATGAGAAGAGTGTTTATGTGACGTGTCAAAGAGCAAACGGTGCTGTAGAAGACGCAAATAGCTGTTGCAAATTGTGTATTGAAATACTGATGGCATACAGGGAAGGCAGTTGATAAAAATAATCTTGTCCATATTGATAAGACTGATCACAAACTTGCGTTTATTTTTACATATAACTTTAGAGTGCATGTGTGTGTAAGTGTGTCTCTGCATAGGAAGGAAGAACATGCTTTATATCAGGTATCTCTGCTCAATTATTGGGTATCGTTCTGTTGGAAAAAAGATTGCCATTGAACTGAAATTCAGAAGTCGTGTTTCTCAGTGGAAAAACAGAGAGGGAGTAATCAGACTAACTTGGCTCAATGTGTATGTAATCCCCAATCACCTTCCTTGATTCAGCTCGAAATATAGGCTGTCAGGTTTTGTTATGCTGTATTAAAACATTTTATTGGAGATCAGACTAGAATCAGAGCATGAACTAAGCAGTACCATGCAAATGGGACATAAACTAGTTTTTCTTCGCTTTCTTTGTTGCTGTTCTGCATTTAAAAAAGAGGTGGCACTGCAGCCAGGTCTGGCTGTAATCCCTGCACATTTCCTTATAGAACCAATTAATGTCCCTGGAGCTAGAGTCCAATGTGCCCAGAAGGATCAGACTGATATTATATGTTTGGGGATTTTTTGTGTTGTTTTGTTGGCTTTTTTTGGTGGTTGTTTTGTTGGAGTTTTTTGGTGGGTTGTTTTCTTGTGTTTGGTTTTTTTTTTTCCCCCTTAAATCAGAAGGACGCCATTTGCCCTGTTAGTTGGTGTATCCTGTTGCTATGAGTAAACCTGACCCTTAATGATTAGTGTTAGAGATCTCTGTTTGGCCTCCAGCTCTGTGAGGAAAGGTTGAAGTGTTGTGGTGTTGTTCAAAATCCATTATCCAAACAGAATCTTAAGGAGCCTTTGGACTTCTTGAACTTACCCAGTCTCTAACAAACAAACTCTCTAAGCTAATCAATGGAACAGAATAACTTTGCGGTCTTTACAGCCACCTACATTTGGCATTTTCAGTCCAAAGCTCTAAGGGAATGATTTCTTCTATTACTAACATAAAGGCTGATAACCCTCTGAGCTGTGTTCCATGCACCTTGCTAGGAACCCATTCTCCCAGGCATTATTTTTAATACTACGGGGGTATTCAGTTCTGCTGTTAGGCACTGCTAGACCTGACAAACACATTCAGCCATTTGGAGCCTAAAAGTACTCGACTGGCCCGGCAGTAGGTGAGATTTTTCCATGCAGAGCTGGAAGGATACGAAAACTCTTTGTGAACAGCATGCGCCATCTTCCTGTGAATGCATAAGCGAGAGGGACATGAATTATGTGTAAATACTGATAGGCTTGAAGCCCAAGAGAAAGGATGAGTAAGTCGTATCTCTGCTATAGATGCAGACATAATGAAAAATCTCAGGTTTCTTGGGGACACACAGAAGATCCCAGTGGTCTTGGCATTACGAGGAGGCCCATCAAACAGCATTAGCAGACTAATTAAATGTGCAGCTTAAACTCAATTTTCCTGGTAGCATTAAGATGGATTAAACGTTATTCATTTTGTGATGTCCTTGGTTCTCAGTTGATATTTTTCACTCCTCTTCCCACCTTGTCATTTTGTTTCAATCAGTAATATTACTGGGTTTAGTTTAGGAAATGCGCCTGAGCAGGATTCGAAAATAGGATTTTCTGAGCAAATCTTTGTAACTTACAGCACCTGGGTTCCTACTTCTCATAAGGAAAATACTCCTTCTTTTAATGAAATAGGTTAATTATGCAAAGTGTGAACATAGAGGCTTAAGTGGAGAAAATTTCCTAATCTGTAAATGAGGAGGATGATCTGTTTTATAAATTGCACTTTATGTATTTCTCTGTTTCTTTTTCAAACATGTAAACTAGGTGAGGCTGTGTATCAGCACCAGCATGAAACTGTAGAATGCCATGTGTTTAGATTAGATATAAGGAAGAAATTCTTCACTAGGAGGGTGGGGAGGCCCTGGCACAGGTTGCCCAGAGAAGCTGTGGCTGCCCCATCCCTGCAAGTGTTCAAGGTCAGGCTGGATGGGGCTCTGAGCAACCTGGTCTAGTGGAAGGTGTCCCTGCCCATGACAGGGGGGTTGGAACTTGATGATCTTTAAGGTCCCTTCCAACCCCAACCATTCGATGGTTCTATGATAAGTATGTTGATTGTTCCTGCTTTGTTTTCTGACACATCCATCCACTTGCAATGCAAATACCCAGTACAGTCTCACACAGAATGGAAGCTGCAGCTTTGTGATCTAGTTCCTAATATTTCTCTTTATGACTCTCTACAGAAATCTGGAAGTAAGTGAAAGACTCAGATGCTTGGGGATAAGGATGTAATTTTTCTTGCCTTTTTTTTTCCTATTTTTTTTCTTCTTCTTTCTGGGAAGACAGCTTTGATTTTTTAATTATTTAAATAGCTTTGAAGTGCCGAATCTTGCTCTAGAGATAAACCCAGGTCCAGCAAATAGATGCCCAGCTGCTGATTGCACTTGTGGTGAGAGTTTTACTGACATTCTATTAATAGTTTGTATGGGATCTGTTCTTTTGGACTTGAATTCTGGCATTCTGTCCCAAGGATTTAGTGGTTTCTTCAGTCTATCAGGACGTGAAACTCCTGGACATCATACTAAAACTTGTGTGTTCAGTGACAGAAAGAGTTCAGAGTTTGATTTCTGGGCATTTGCACGCTGATATGATCTTTAATCACGTTATCATATACTGCCTTTCCATCTAAGTCTCTAGGTAGATTAGCAACTATAAAATCTCTGAAAGAGAACAAATTATAGAGTGACCTGGAAAAGATAATTGTGATTTATTTCGTTTTGTTAAATGAATGCTCTGAGATATAGGGTAGGGTACTAGAGCACCTCCATGCTAAAGTAATAGGCTACCTTTTAATTCCTTTTATGTGTCCTTGAAATCAGCCATTAGTCTTTACTGCACCAGGAATCCCCAAAGATATCATTCTCTGACCTGTTGAATATAACCAGCAAAATCTTCTGGAACATGATGCATCCCAGGATATGTGGGAGGACTTTTTTCATTGTTTTTTTCTTTTAATGTCTGTTGTGAACTTATTTTTCTGAAGGGATGGTTATATATTTTATTTTCCATATCCATCTGAGGTTTTTGGGTCTGCAAGGTTACTCTCCTACTTCAGCTACTTCTTCATTGCTGTGATCACACTGTAATAATACAGAGGGAGTTGGTCAAGAGAAGCATCAGACAATTTATGTGATTGCTGCTTTTGTCTTATTTGCATTGAATTACTATTTCTTAGTGGAAACATTCAGTGTTGCTTTGTTCTTTTTAGTTGTAGAAGAAGGGACAATTCCAGCTTGAAGAAACACACAGCCTGTTAGGTGAAGCAGGAAAAAGGAACAAACAGGAGTATTTTTCTGTCTAAACCGATGCTATTCATAAAGATCATCAGAACAAGAGAGTTTTTCTAACCATGCTTTAGTATAGAATAGGTGAGGGCTGGCAGCTGGGGTCACACCAGAAGGATGGAGTAATTAGAGGTGGTTATAAGGTCTTCTCCATAGCTTTGGTTACAGAAGCCTCTCTCCAGTCACCCTGTTCACTGTACTCACTTCATGTTTTGCTTTATAACTTGAGGAACCATGAACGGGGAGAAGATGAATGCTGGCAAAGAGGTGGTGATTGATGAAGGTGTGCAGCTGGACTTGAACTAGTCACTTGAAGCTCTTGGACTGTTTTTACCTTTAAAACCTTGCTCCTGTAGTGACAGCGTGACAGATGAAAACTTTCCTAGTACCCCCTGTCTTTTAATGTTCACAAATGCTATTCACAAGCCCGAAAGTAGTAAGGTAATATGTCTGATTTCAAAGAGATGGACAACTTAATTGGTATATAAATTTAGAGCTAATAATGCATACTTTTTTTTTGTAATATATTCTGTATACTTTTTATGGTAGCTGGGTAATTTATTTCTGCCTTCTACCTTAGGAAGCAGTGGGATGGTGCTATTTATCTTATTTCTTGTGGGAGACTTTTGTAAAGCGTATGCTGGGCTGCTGATTGAGTGCACAACAAAACAGTCATTGCAATTTTTACTAATCTGAAGTTATTTTCTTCAAGAAGCACAGAATGCAGAACGTGGCTTGAGTGGACAAAGTACATTTAGTTTGGGACCGGTGTATGAATTTTCCAAAGAGAATAGCTAATCAAAGAATGATGTTTATGGAATAATAATGTGATTGGAACTGTCTGATTTATTTACTGATATAAGTAATGTTGAAAATGGGATTTTGAGAAGCAAATTGTCTGTGTTCTCCTTCCACACTGCTGAAGCATAACTTGTATATTGGGTATTGTAAGGACCCTAAGGGGACTTAACAGGTGAAATACAACTGTATGGCCCATTAGATGGAGCAGATTGTGATCCCAAGAGGAGGGAACAGAGAACAGAGAAGGTGTGGGGGCTGCTATGAAGTTGTAGTTTGAATCCCTCTTCTTACCCCCAAAACAAAGGGACCACTATGAAATTCATTTTGCCCTCCCCAAGTGCCAAACATGGTTCTTTGGTTTTGCCCCCTCATGCATGCACATGTACTTGCATATGTTTACATGTAAATAAAACCAAATTGCTTATCACTAGGAGCCTCTCTGCTCTGCCTGCTGAGAGAACAGTTTGTCTGCGTGACAAGTCACGTCATTTGAAGTACTGCTGGAACATGCTTCTTTTCCTTCAACAAGGAGCAAGGTACAAATGGTATAAAAATTAGAATGGAACTTCAACTTCATGCTTTGCCACAGGGATGACTTTTAACTTTAAATTGTTTTTTAAGTTAGGAAGTTATCAGACCTTGCCTCCCCAGCATCCTTTGTTCAGCACAGGGCCACAAACTCTTGATGGAGGACAGGTTTGTGTCTGACGCAACTCTGCTTTTCTGTAGTGTATTTTCTAACTTGTTGGACAAACAAAATGCTTTTACCATTGCTCTTTACCTTATTTAATGAATTCCCAGTGTCTTCCTTGGTGCAATGCAGCCTGTCTGTGTCAGCACTGTAAATTATTAAGTTGTTTATCATTTATTATGTGTTAAATGCTGACAATGTGACGTGCAAAGGATGTAGACTGAAAGAGAGGCATTCACGCAGATGTGATTTACGCTTTCTGCAAGCTGTCTTTGTAAGAATTCTGA
Source organism: Oxyruncus cristatus (assembly GCA_013399855.1). Classification (NCBI taxonomy): domain Eukaryota; kingdom Metazoa; phylum Chordata; class Aves; order Passeriformes; family Cotingidae; genus Oxyruncus; species Oxyruncus cristatus. The sequence goes on from VXAY01003412.1 coordinate 1,370,109, forward strand.
GCTTTCATATTTGCAAATCTCAGGTTGGTGGGTTTTACAGGCTATTCAGCTAATGCAGTCCCATCTTTCAAACATCTGTCGCCTCTGAAAAGTTCTCAGTGTAAAGAGGAAACCGTTATTTATAAGAAGAAGCTGTCAAAGATCAGCTATGTTCAACAATCTAAAGCATCGCTTACGTACATCAGCACTAAACTATGCTCATTTGGATAGCATGAATGGCTAATTTTAGCTTAAAATTGGAAGCAATTATGGGTTCAGGAAGAAAGTAGGCCTGTATGTCATTAGTAATTGATTTCTTTTGTGGAAGAGCTTGAAATGAACATCTAAAAAGAAAAACATTGTTAGGTGATGTAACCTGTGGCATGCAATACACAGATGTTTCCCAGATTTGTGTGTATGTGTCTCAGGTGGATGGATACTTCTGTTGTCATTCCCCCTCCTACCTGTGGCTCCCTAAAAAAATTCCACTTTTCCAGCCTGCATCTTTTAGCTTCTGTGAAACTCTGAAGCTGATGATAGCTCACACTGGGAACATCGTGCAACTCATGTACAAAGAGGAGAGTGGTGTGCCATGGTGTAGGAAGCTGTGAATTGCTTGGGAGGATGTTGTTGTTAGTTTTCAGTACCTCAAGTTCTTATAAGTAAATAATTGTTCCACCTCTGCATCTTAGGGTGAAAACTTAGAAGCTTGTGCACAATGACTGTAGGGATAGAACGTCCTCCTGCTGTTTCTTCCCTTCCCTCCCCTCCTTCTTGTAGCAGTTGGTGATCTTTCAAGGGAGTGGTCCTTGGCAATCTAGGGAATAGCTACTGGGTCAGGAATCCTGACCTCTCTCAAATGAGTCAGGTCAAAGAAATTGCCTTGCACTTATTTTTCCCTGAAGCTTTGCCTTCTATGGCAAGGAGCCACCAGAATGATCAGACCAGCTGCTGGGACTGAGTTGTCATTCTTTCTGCTGTCAGTGCTGTAGTCTCCTTCTTAGTGAAGAAGGGCAGGACTGATGTTATAAAGGATCTCTTCCTTGGCTACCAGCTCTAGGAATGCCTTGGGCTAGTAAAATAAAGCATATTTGTCTCAGTGGAGCCAGCAAGTGGGGAGAGGATATAATGAAATGATGACTGTGTCTGGAAACAAGAATTTCAAGAGACTCTGTTGGATCTCTTTTCTGGGAAGAGTTAGGTTTGCATGGTCTTCTGCAAACAGATGTGATCTGTGAGTCTGGGATTAAACTGAGTTTAAACTCAGTGTTGTGCTAATATGATGATGTGGCTTTTGGATTGGGCCAGATCATGTCCAGTTATTTTGGTGTGTGGATGAGGTGAGTGAGTATCTGTCTGCACAGAGTCACATCGACCTGCTGGGTGGGATCCAGTTCCTCAAGAATTATGTAATTTGAAGCCATTTGAGATGTGTGAAGGTATCCAAGACATCCAGAAGGTGCTGGCAGCAGTAACACAGGACCCACATCTGACCCACACTGGAGCAGCCAAACAGGATTCCCGGGAGCATCTCAGAAGGGATGAACACCTATGAGAGCCACATGCCTGCTTTGCTGCCCAGAGGGTTGAGGAGCAGAGCTGCAACAAGTGCCAAATTTTTCATATGTCTGCCTGGGTGAGATGGTCCATCCTCAAGGGGCCAGGCTGACACAGGGTTTGCTGTCCCCTTTTCCAAGAGAGTTCCATCTAGATAGTGGCAGGTCTGCATGTGGCCAGGAAACTTAAAGCCAAGGGTGTTCTGTGGAGTTGTAGTATAAATGACAAATATATGCAGGGAAGTTGGCTGAAAAAAAGAAGCATTTCTAGCTTTCTGAATAGCGTTTTATTTGATTTGGCTTCAAAGCTGGTAGGATTGCTAATTTCACGAGCAGCTGAGGGATGAAAAGACCCTTATTTCAAATCTGGGAGGACATCTGCCAAATACATCTGCCTTGGGACTAGCACACCTTGCTAGCCAAGACAGCAGAACTGTAAGGAGTCCAGGGTTCACTCAAGAGCCTTTTGTGGATTAGGTCAACATTTGTCAAGACATTTTTTTGAACCAAATGTTTTGAAGGCTGCAAGCCATTTTTGGTGACCTTGTTTCAGCCAAAAATTTCCAAGAATCTCTGCTTGCAGAGTCTGAACCACACACAGGAGACATTTGGCACGACTGTTTCTTTCCTTAGACCTCTTTATGGCTAGAAAAATTACACAAAGATTCCATTTATCTCATTTTTGAAATTCATCTGTGAGATTTATGAATGCCTCTGACAGACTGTAGGCTGCTCTCCAAACACTATACCTCACTGTCCTGAAGGCAGGAAAGATCTGTGCACAATTCTTATGGAAGGACAAAATACATGTTTGTGATTAGGTACTCAGTAGCTTTCTCTGACTATGTTAAAACTTAGTCTAAGATTCAGTTATATCCAACTTAGCCAGTTTGGTGTCCCAGTCTCTCATGACTTTCTGGCTACATGGTATTTGGTGTATTTCTGTAGTGTACAGCTTCTGACCATACCTAACCAGGCCAAAATTTGTACTTAGTTAAAAAAAAGTAATATTTTTAAATATGAAAATTAATATTGCAAAATACTTGGGGTAAAAGAAAACCTAAACGGTAACTTCACTTACTACTGGTTTTTTCCCCTGGAAGCTCATGGCTCATGACCCCACACCTGAATTTTAGACAATTCTTGTTTTCAGCATTGCTGGATTAAAGAAAAAAACCTCCAATCTCTTCTATTCAGGTTTCCTAAGGGAATGAGATTTATGATTTTATTCTGCCTGCCTGTCAGTCAGTTCTTAATAACTTTTGAGTCCGTTGGCTGGTTTCAGCCACCTTTGACACCAGGTAGCCACACCTCAGATATTACATTCCTACACATTTTGTGCAAATCAACACCTGTGTCAAGGAGAATGACTTTATTAGAAATTCCTCCAAGGGAATGAATGACAGGGATGCCTCTTATCCCTCCCACAGGTTAGCAGCCACTGAACCACTCAACAAATTGATGTGGACCCAGTAGCAGGTTGGCTGTCACACCTGGCTGTGACACTGGGGGACCCGGAAACGTGAATCCAGAGTGGATGTGGGAAAGCCTGGAATTGTGGGAAGGGGAAAGAGATGGAATGATGTGGGTTGGGAAACATACAATCATAGAATGGTTTGTGTTGGAAGAGACTTTAAAGATAGTCTAGTTCCAACCCCCCTGCCACGGGCAGGGACACATCCCACTAGACCAGGTTACTTAGTGCCCTGGGGGAGACTGCGATGGTGGAGTGTATGAAGTGATGAAGGGACACCAAGGAAGGTGACCTTACTGTAGGAATGTGTCTGAAATGGAGATGTTAAAGCCAAATCAATAAGGATATTTTGCTCAATATCGATAAGGAGCCAGGATTATTCCAATGCACAGAGGGGAAGGTGAGATGTACTTACAATTCTGTTTGTGTATTTTGTATCCCAGCTACTTGCTAGGTGCCAATGAGTAGTCAGACAACTGATTATTGAGTGTTTGACAATGATCTGCTTAATCTTAGTCCAGAGTGAATATATTTAACGTCTTGATTTTTCTATTGACAATATTATGGCATTGGTTGTATACAGTACTTGCTAACATCTTATTAACTAAAAAAAAAAATCACAGAGTACTTTTAACAATGAGTGGTTTGTTTGGCTGCATTAATATCAATTCAAATTCTTCTTACTGTCACTGCATACATATGAACCACCTCTTTTGGAAAACCAGATCTATTCTCTTCGTGAAAAAAATCTTAACAGAAACTCCCATTACCCAGCATACTCCTCTACCTGAGAAAATGTCTATATTTCAGCAAGTTTTGCCGTAAACAAATGCAGCTCTTGGAATATTTCATAGTGTGCTATGGACCTGACTTGCCAGATTTTCAAACCCTCTGCAACAATTCAAAGAAATCATTTGATGTTTTGCTTATGTTCTTAGTGCTTCAGGGAAGGAATATTTGCAAGAATTTACTGAAAGAGAGCACCAAGCTGGGTGTCATTTTGGTTTGGAAATGCTATCATTGTGCTCTGTTTATTTATCTGTTTCATGGCATGATGTGTTTTCATCCAGAGGACTTTGTAGGCAGAATAAATTGAGAGTATGAGACAGACCAACCAGCAACCAATATTTGACACTCTCTGTCCACTGGCCTGGTTTATTAAACCTGGAATGAAACAACAAAAGCACTAGTGATGAATATATCTCAGTTTTCCACAAAATGAACTCCTGGGTTTTGCTTGGTAGTGGCTGTTGGTTTTTGTATGAAATTAGTAGAGTGTCTCATTAAATGGATGGCAATTACATGTATTAGCAATAATGATAGAATCATAAAAAAAAAAAAGTCAACCAAAAAATACCCCCTATGGATGTAATTTTAGAAATGCATTATGCAAGGGGTTAATTTGTGAGCTGTTTTTTTTTTTCCCCCTACGTTTTGAAAGCTTTGCTGTAATTTTGTATGAAATCTGAGATCAGTGAGTCTATAATATCTAATGAATAATTTACAACGCCAACAGTCTTTCTGTGGAAGAATACTAAATTAATTAAGGCCTGGAGGAATTTCCATGTGTTTAAACCACATTATATCTTCAAGGTTTTACGGCTTCAAAGTCACTGAGATGAACTCCTGGCTTTTCAGGTGTTAGCAGTCCCAGGAAAACAAGACTGGTACCCTTGCTTTAGCCTAGAAAAACTGAAGGGCTAGAGCGTGTGTGTTTTGTGTGAATCTATTAAAATAGTACCTTGCACTCACTTTGTTCCCTTATTTTTCTTGGATGTTGTTTTTATAGGAACTGCCCTACCATCTCCCACACCCAGAGGTACTTTCCTGGGTTGGATGGCACACTTGGGTCCCTGAGCCAGCTCTCTAGGGTGGCTCTTTTCTCTGGGTTAAAGGAGGTGGGGACCATCTGACAAGACAAACAAGCCGTAGCTGAGCTTACCCCTGCTCTGAAAAGCACAAAGGTTACTTATAACTGCTCCAGCCTGTGCAGAAAGGTATTTCTTTGGATCTGTTGGTCAACCTCCAGGGAATCAGTCAGAAACCTTTTATTTTTGTAATTCTCAAGCCACGAGCATCTCTCACAGCTGATAGTACAGCGAAGGCTGGGTATGGTGAGAACACCAACCTGCCACACACACATTGTTTATTTAAACGGGACAAAATAGCTGCTTTCCAGCTGCTTTCGATGCCCTTGAGTTGAAATGCAAATAGAGAAAAAACATGTGCCACTATAACCAGATGACAGCCGTTCCCCTTCCCTGGAAACCAGTCAAGCACAGCAGAGAGGAAATCAGTCCCTCTCTCCCATGGCCAACCACCCTCAGCATCCTCTCCTCGCTTCCAGCTGCTGACCAACTACCCCAGACAAGATAATTTTACTGTCTGTGAGAAACCCTTCAGAGGTCACTCATTTAGGATTTAGTTTGGTACACAATTTATTGAACCAGCCTAGTACTTACATATGTCCAGGTCTGGGCTCACAGGTACTACGCTTTTCGTCTCACACCACTTCTGTGCTATACCCACTTCGAGGTTAATGAACTGGGTTGCAGAGTGCAGAGGGTACTTTGACAAAGGTTCATTGGGACATTTGTGACACATTAGGGCACAGAATTTGTACAGTCGTGTCAGCGTATTCCCAATTTCACACCCAAGCCCTGCCCCTCCTGTTCTTCAACAGGTGTGCACATTACTTTGTGCCTATTGTGGGGCAAACTAAGCAGTTTTGTGGCTGGGAAAACCTGGGTGTGGAGTCCTGGGGTCCTCTGCCTATGTATGAGAATAGTCCACACAAAAACTGTTGTGTTAACCAGTTTCTCTGTATCTCAGCTAGTTTGGGGAGGGGGATGAGGACTGGTCTTCACCTTGTCTGTTTTACAGGGCACAAGTTGTTCAGGTGCAGTTTTTTGTGGTTTCTTCCTGAAGTTCCAAGTAGAGCTGAACCACAGAGAGGCGATGGATAGGAAGGGGATGCTTTGAGGTGCCATGCTGGGCCATCACAGAGATCCAGTTTCTGTGGCTGTACAGTGTGTATGGGATGAAGAGCTGGGTATAGCAGTGCTGGCAGGATCTGTGCTGTCAGGACTTTCAGTAGGGGTCTCATGTCGTGGTGCTGTAACACAAAATGGGTCTGTCCCAAGAGTTGTAGCATGATGGCACTGGAAGTGGGAAACAACCCTAGCAAGGACACCAGAAGCTCAGCCACATTCTCTCCGGCAGGCATAGATCTGAGCTCACTTGAAGACCAGGTGTCTCCATTATCCTTCTTGCAAACACATTTGCTTGTGGGGTTGGTATCTCTGAGAGGGCCCAGCTCCTGCCCAAGTAGTTTGGTTGAATTAGGCACCATCCATGTGGTCCATGTGCACTCAGCCATGTCTTAAACTTGGCTTCCTCCAAACACTGGATGGGCTGTTTGAACCGGGAGTGCTGCTGCTCCTGCAGAGCCCGTGTTGTGTGTCGAAGAGTGTTGTGCCTGAACCTTCTCCTAACTCCAGAGTGGAGTTTGGGGAGTCTGGTCCCTCCTCAGTACAGAGCTCTGTTTCTTTCTTAACGGCACGTGCCAGAAGACTTTGCTGAATCGGGACCTCTCTGGCACCATGACCAAATTGTACATACAGTAAATCAGAAAGGAACCGGGCAAAGACTGGGGATACAGAAAGCTGCAGTGTCCGATTAAACGTGGTCAAATTACCGACTGTGTATGTTCAGGCTACTTGAACAAATTAAAAGTGGGGGCTGGAGGAAGGATAGTCAATGAGGCCTGTATGGTTGTAGAAGGTGGGGGGACGTCAGGCTAGGGGTGCTCAGCAATGCCCAAATTGTCCTGTTTGCCAATATCTAGGGATAATTTACACATCAAAAGGAGAGGGCGGAAATGGACATGAAAAGTGACAGCGATTGCCAAGTTAAATAAAAGCCCCTCAGTGAACATGAAGAGCAGTAAGAGCCGTTTGGAAAGTTGGCTGGAGAAGAAGAGGTTATGTGAGAGCTTATACCCGACCGCCTTCTTGGCCCCTTGGGAACCAATACAGACATGGAATTCACTTGACCCGCAGGGCTGAGCAAAATATGGCCACACATCAATAAAGCCTGATGCTTAAGTCATAGGAAACAAAAGCAGGACTGTGCCAGATGCCAGACGAGTGGGATCAGGTAGCAGGAACCACAGCCTGACTTCAAAACGCCTGAGTAAATCTGGGCTGCTAAATTTCCACTGGACCGAATCTGAAGAAAATAAAGGGGAGGAAAAATGCTGTTTTTTTTTCTTTTTTAGCTGGATACTAGTGGATGAATATAGGTTCAGTTTGAATAAGGAAGAGGCAATATTTCTAAGACAGGATGATTTTTGAAATATGAGGCTTTGTAGGTTTGACATTAAAGCAATTTCTCTTCTTGTCATGAATCACTGAAGGACAGATATGAACACCCAAATCTTTCCTTGCCTCTCTGCCCTTGATTATATTTTTTTTTAATCTCCTTTGCTTTGAGAAAATTCAGAAGTAGTCTTGATTTCCCCATCACATCCCAGTCTCACTTTCTACTGCTGAATAGCTGCTTAAGATATGTTGTCAAACAGTGTCATCCTGGCTCGACTTTTGCTAAGAGATGGTGCGAATGGTCCAGGGTTTCCAGTGCAAGCACAAGGAGAGCAAAACTAATTGCTGCCCCAAGCAAGAATCTTCTGATGAGAAACTGATCTATTTCACACAAGTCCAAACCTGAAATAACTCCACAGACATCAGTGAAATCACTCTAGATGTGCAAGAGAGGCGAATCTGCCCTCAAGTCCTCCATGTTCTTTCCCGGGGGAGGGCAGCCTGGCTCAGGAGTCCGGGAGGGGAGGAGAGTGCCTGCAAGGATTGCTGCCTTGTTATACAATCTGCATCAGTTTTGTGATCAAAGGCTAAAAGTGACCAGAATAGGCAGTCCTGGGCTTTCCCATTCACAGGCTTAACCCTGCTCACTTAATGCCGGGACTCTGGGCTTTGATGCGAGGATCACATGCATCTCCACTGCTGTGACTCTTTGTTCCAGACAGTGCTGTGCCTTTTTTTCTTTTTTTTTTTTGGTGGGGGGGGTGGGGAGAAACAGAGGGTGTTTAAAACCTTGGAAATTTTGGATACATTAAGTCTTGAGTCGGTCCAGAGTGCAGTGGGTCTATGCCCGTATCCCCCGGCGCTGCGATGTGATGAAGCCTGCAGCTGCTGGGGCCCTCTGCTCTCTAGAGATGAGCCAGATGCCTCCCAGGGTGGCTCTGTCTTTGGCTGCTGTACGGCAGGGATTGGATTACAAGCGGCTTCGTGCTGACAAGGCTTTGGAGGAATAATAATATCTTGAATATTATGGAATTTGAGGAATAATAATATTGGCGGGATAATAACATCCTCTAGGGAATGAGGTTGTCTCTCTCTCTTATAACCCTGGCATACAGCGATTATAGCTTCTTATACTAGTGGGAATTTGCCATTTCTTCAAGACATACGTGCCAGTTCTAGTTAAAATATTCCCAGCATGTGTTCTGGCACTGAAGAGGGGTTGGGAATCTCCCTGCAAAATAAAACAACCGGGGCTTCCAGAGCTGCTTGAAATCACTCTGCCTTGGAGGCAATAGCATTTCCCTTGACACCTGCTTTTCCTTTCTCCTTCCAATCACCTAAGGGCTGGATAGAGTTTTTGCTCTATTTGCTCTCAATATAGAGTCTTAAAGTCTCTCTTTAAGACCCAGACTCCCATTTGCTGTGCTTGTGCATAACTCCACCAGTTCAAAGGAGCTATGCCAGTATAATCCAGCTGAGCAAGTAATACGCCATAAAGATGTTTTGGGATACTGTCCTGAATCCATAATTCAGGACAATGATGCTGAAACTAAATAACCCCATTTGTTTTTTCTTGCTAGAATATGCTGCATTTCTGATGCAACTGATTTGCATTGTCTTCACAAACCCTCTTTACTAGCACCGGATTTAACACCTGAGGCGAAAGGAGAAAGGTTATTTTTAGCAGCGAAAGGACACTGCAGCAACACGTCTGGAGGATGCAGGTTTCTAAGGCTTTCTTACAAGGTGAGGAAAGTCCCTGTAATGAAACCCTTACCGTGTACCAGAGAGGTATGTGTGTGTTTCAGCATTGTGTTCTGGCTGGTGAGCCCTCCTTGGCTGGGAGAGGCGACCAGCTTGCCAGCGCTAGGTTGGTGTGAGAACAGCAATTGTGTGTGCAGTGTGAGGCCAAAGACCTGCATCCCCTGGGAGGGCTGAACCCTGGGGCAGTGTGGCTGCTGTCACATGCTGTCACTGATCTGCTGTGTGTCCACAGACTGCTCACCTTTCCTGCCAGCTCCAAATGGGGAGATGCCACCAATTCAAGAGGGAGGAACAACTCAGCGAAGCGTAATACAGCTCTTTTCTGGCTGGCCCTGCGGAACACCAGGGGGATTTGCTGCATAATCTAGAGGGATCAGCAGGCTCAGAGAGCTCCTGAGCCTAGGACTAGTTCAAGGGAAGAGCAGGACAGCCTGGCAGAGGCACGTCGGAGCTCTCAGCAGCAGCATACAGCGTGCATTGTAGGTTCAGTACTGCCTGCTGGCATCTTCCTCCACCGGCGCCGGCAGCGTCTCCGAAACAGCTGCTTGCCTGCCTTCTCTGACACCCAGCAAGGTGCAGCCATGGCAGCTGTTCCTCACTGAGAGCTGCTGAGGAAGGGCAGTCACATCCGAAGGGACTTACTCTGAGAAGGGCAGGCCTTGGGCTGTGCACATGCCAGTCAGCACAGGCAAAGCACCATCTGCTGAGAGGGGACTGATGCAGAGGAGGAAGCAAGGACAAGGATTGCTTCTCAGAGATGCAGACAGACCGGCATTTATTTGTTTTTCTTATTTCAGCTGGATCGTTAAGAAGAAAAAATAGGCTGTAGTACAAAATCACATCCATTTCAACTGCAGATGTGCACAGAAAATATGTAAAGCAAATGGGGAACAGTGACCAAACTAATACGAAAATCTGAGCTGCAGAGAAAGAAACAGCCCCAAATGTGAGAAACCAAGTCATATTTCCCAGGTCTCTTTGTCACAGGTCTCAGGAGAGGGGAGAAAAATCAAATCAAACTTGGTGGGCTTTTAGCTGCCTTCAGAAGAAGTTTCTGCCTGACATGAAAGCCACAGCCATGGCAGGAGCTCAGAGGTGTCTTTCAGATTATTGCATTAGCTGTGGCTCCAGGTGTCCAAGGCAGACAGTTGATGATTACACCTTTTGTTTTCTTTTTCATGTTTGACAGCCAGATGCCTTTTTGATCTGCAGTGTGTGCATGTGTGTGTACGTGTATATTTATATATAACCTCGGATCTATCACTCTGACAGAGTCACAAATGACTTATCTGAGCGTTTAAACAAATATAGGGCTGATTTACACACTAGAGCATCAAATGGCTGGGTTCCTTTTTGGCATTCACAGTCCCCTTCAGTTTTACAAAACATGTTCTTTCTCGTGACACTAAAATTATAAGGTTGTTGTGCAAGTTTTACTGAAGAAAATCCAGTCCTGTGGCTGGTTTCCCAAATATTGAAGACTTATGTGGCAGAATTTTATAGCTGTACTGCGGGGTTTAGCATCTCGCAACAAGGCCTGGTGTGGCAGCATGCATGTTGTGCATGATGCCTATCTAGAAAAGGGGAGGTAGTTCAGGATCTGAGGAATCTCAGTGGTGAAAAGGAAAAGACTAAGTAAAGTCGTAGAGCAGGAGCTCTTTCTGCAGCTCTGGCAGTCAAACAAACCAAATAGCTCCTACTGACTGCATGTTATACAGCCAGAGCCAGAAATATAAAGAAAATATTTGTATTACTTCAGGTATTTTCCTGCCAAAGAAGAGTTAAAAATCAACCCCTGCCGAAGCCCTTCTCTTCCCTGTGTGTTTACTACTGGTCCCTGCGGGAGACAGACTATTGGCTTGGAAGGCCTCTTATTGACATTATTACATTCTTATAGAAAGCAACTTGTTTTCTGGTTTAGAGCTGAGATTTTCTGCTCAGGGAAAAAAAAAAAAAAATCTTTGCTGGTTATTTCTGGCTCTGGAGCCAACCCCACTGCAGGAGCTCTGTCCTCACAGGTAATGGTATGGTCTGTGGGAGACCATTAAGTGGTATTCTGAGAGACGAAGTGGGCACTTCCAGGCTTGAGTTACGATAGAGTAGTTTAAAACCATGGTGCTCACCACAGTATTCACAGCCTGCCATCAGAATTGCCTCAGAATAAGGCAGCAAAAACATTTGAGAAAACAGCTGTTGGGAACAAGAAAAACTCTGATTGAACAAGGGGATTGGGCTAATTAATGTGTGACCTTATGCTTCAAGCCAAGACCAAGACTTGCACAGACTGCAAAATTGCGGGCTGTCATTATGTAAAGGAAGACTTGTTCCAGCAATTCCTTCTCTTTCCAGGGACTACTGGCAGGGGAATGAAAAGCTTGGGGGAAAAATTTATTTACTTCTTGGGCTGATATGGTTGGTGAGGGCAGGAGTTGCAAAAAGTGAAATTTTTAATTGGTTCTTTTTGCTACTGGAGCATGATGTGTTGGAGGGAAAAAAAGAGTACTAATTGATGATAAAGTGCTGTCCCTGACAATGGAAGATAAGTCCTAGATGCCTCAGATATAATAGTTAGCACAGAGCTCTTCTACTAACAAAACATCTGAGGATACCTGCTTCTACAGAAGAGCCAAAGAGAAAGCCAGGGGCTTGTATTTCATAATGCTCTGAGCTACCTTTGGGGGGAAGCAAGGCTGGCAGTGCTCAGGGTGCCATGTATCCCTGCTCACCTTCATGATTCTGCCTCTGCAGTCTCTGCCCATGCAGTATGTGAACAAAGTAATGTGGGAGAGCATTGGACATTTGAAGCCTCCAAGGAAGAGCGAACTAATGCTCCTGCTTCACTGTATCGTCATTGCAGTAAGTCCCTCATTGAACATTTATTACATTCAGGATTCATAGGAAATCACAGTAAGTTGTAGTTTTAATAGAAGTTGACCCTGTAAACCAGTTGGGCAAATCTTGGGTCAAGATGACATGACATATGCAAATCGTATGCAAAGCTCGTGTACAGCTGCATGTACAAAGATCACACTCCACCACGAGCAAACCTCCACTGACTTCAATTAAAGTTTTGCCCAAGTCAGCTTGAGCTCTGTACATAGAGCTGTATGTGGGCTTAGCACATGATTTGCATATGTCATGTAATGTACAATGTAGTATTGTGTACTAGCTGTCTCCCCCTAATTAATACATGACGGAAAAACTCTTAGAGAATAATGATTAAGGAAAAAAAAAAGTGCATAAGGAAATTGCTTGCAAATGACCACACTGGTGAAATTATAACCCAGTAATATCACAGTCCCATTTATTTTCTGTTAGGTTTAATCACCACTAATAATTCAGTCGAGGGTAATTAATCTTTGCTGATCAAAGTACAGGAAAGGGCTGAAGTAGTGTAGCTGCATCATAATGACATGTAATGCTGATGCCACACAATTGCCTGTTTGCAGAGAGATGTGAAGATGTCCTCATTGGCATACAGTCAATGAATGGGAGTTCATTATCACTCACTACAGGAAAGAGGCTCAAATAATAAGGGAAAAAGCCCAAAAGTACATGCACAGGCAGATGCTTGCAACTAGAGCCCAGCTTATCCCCTGAGTTGGAGGGGTGTGTGCAGGGAAGCTGTGGTAGAGACCAGTGAGAGAGGGGACGTTCAATATTGATTTTTTTTTAATCACTTTATCAGGATAAAGTCCAGCTTATGCTGCACTGAAGGAAAAAGGAAGTTTCAATGCCCAAACCCTCAGATTCCCTGGCAGAGAGTAATTTTCCCAAGTTCCTTGTATAAGTCATTATCAAGGTGGAAGCTTGTTGCCTTCTTGGGACCAGCATCAGGAACAGTGTGGCCAGCAGGAACAGGGAAGTGATTCTGCCCCTGTACTCGGCGCTGGTGAGGCCACACCTGGAGTGCTGTGTCCAGTTCTGGGCCCCTCAGTTCAGGAGGGATATTGAGGGGCTGGAGCAGGTCCAGAGAAGAGCAACCAGGCTGGTGAAGGGACTTGAGCACAAGTCCTATGAGGAGAGGCTGAGGGAGCTGGGGTTGTTTAGCCTGGAGAAGAGAAGGCTCAGGGGAGACCTCATCGCTCTCTACAACTACCTGAGAGGAGGTTGTGGCCAGGTGGGGGTTGGTCTCTTCTCCCAGGCAACCAGCAGTAGGACAAGAGGGCATGACCTTAAGCTGTGCCAGGGGAAGTTTAGGGTAGATATTAGAAAGAAATTCTTTACAGAGAGGGTAATCAGCCATTGGAATGGGCTGCCCAGGGAAGTGATGGATTCTCCATCCCTGGAGGTTTTCAAGATGAGGCTGGACGTGGCACTGAGTGCCATAGTCTGGTAACCGCGGTGGTGTTGGATCAAGGGATGGACTTGATGATCTCAGAGGTCCTTTCCAACCCGTCTGATTCTATGGTTCTGTGATTCTATGACACCTTCTCTGGGTGACTTGATGTGGCCTAGATGCCTTGTGCTTCTTCCCTTGAGGGAGGTGGTTGATGAACAGGTGGACTGAGGGCAAGAGATCCTGCAATGAAACTATGATGTGGTTGAGAGCTTATGAGAGTGGACAACCAGAGTGTTCATCTGAGTTCATCCTCTACCATTTTTTGAAGAACAGTTTTGGATCATGATTGTGCTGCTGCCCTGGACTACTTAAAAATTCAGCAAGATACTTTCCATCAATATGGCCAGAGAAAAGGGACAGAGGGTTGTTGCCTCCTGAATTGCTTCATGGATATATACATCATACTTGAACTTATAAGGCTCAAAGTCAATGCTGTGCTGTATTGAGTTTTACAGATGACATTTAAAAATCCCAACACCTAATTTATTTAGTCAGGGTTCATTTATTTTAATCTTTCAGCCAAGCCCTTGTTTGGGAACTTTGATCTGAAGGTGGTGTTTATTTTCAAAGTCGCAAAAAACCCCTTCCATGCTTGAAAATTCTATTTAAAATTCTTTTGATATTTCCTTCTATTGAAACTGCCGCTAAACATCAGAGGTGTTAAAAAAAACAACACCTATTACTAAAGAGACAGTATTTAGAGCTACAATGGTCCCAAAGTGCAGTGAATCAAAACTGGAAATCCATCAGTTCTTTGGCTGCTAAATGATTTCCATGCTGGGCTGGCATTCATCTTCTAGCATAGAGAAGCCTTTCAGAGAACAGCAAATATCTGGCAGCGGGCCAGGGGCCTTGGATATAAGACAATTAGCACAACAGGGGGAAAGAAGGGCTTCCGGAATTAGAGATGAAAAGAAATATTTGTAAAGTGCACTTTAAGTTATTGGTTTGATCACAGTAAATGTTTGTCACTTATTTCTCATGGTTGCAAATGTGTTGTATTACTTGTCTGGTTCTGCTTTCTTCTGTAATTAGTTTCACCACTGAGTGGTAGGACTGGTACATACTGCACTTGTTTTCCTCTACTTCATCTTTAAAAGACTACTTTGTTTGGTTCAAAAATAGGGAAAACAGCAACTTGCTATTTGTTGTGAAGATAGACTGCTCCCTCCTAGTCTGCTGGCTTTCCCTCCATGTGCAGCTTTAATTAGATGTGAGGATTTAAGCCTTTACATTCTGAGGCATGTAACAGTCAAACTAATAATTAAGAGGATATATTTAGATAGTTAAAAAACCCCACTCTACTTCTAAGAGTAAATCTTGATGCTTCAAAGTGCTGAAGGGTTTCCAGGATCCTCACAGTATCAAGAAAAGTAAATTTGCTCATCTTACTGACAAAGAAAAATATCCCAATTGAAGAACATAAACAGACTGTCAAGTCTTGAATATTAAGAGGTTTTAACCATCTTGTGCTACTCTGTTAGAAAGACAAGGGACATTTTCATTGATTAAGGTCACACCAGTGGAAATTCTGGAATTTCTTTGCGGTTCATCTTACAAAGATGAAGATTTAATGATAATATCATAATCTTGGCTAATTTTAGGGACTGAAAAAGAATTTACTTGGAAAGTAACAGAGGTGAGATGTGAAGGCATCCTTCTTCATTGCTTAGCCCTGTTTAAGCCTCAGCTGGGTTATCATGTCTGCTTTTGGACTCTGTGAAAAGTGTAGGTCAACAGAAGGAAGGTAGTTCAGAAAACCGAAAATATGAATCTGAAAAATTTTTGGGATGCCTACTCCAGAGAAAAGCAGACTTGTGTGTGATTTGGCGATTTTCAGATGTGTAACCTGCAGCTGCAGAGAAGAACAGGCAGCCTGTTCTCCATCATGGATGGAAAAAGTAGTAATGGGCTTAAAGTTTAGAAAGGGAAATTCAATTAAGGCATTAGGAAAAACCTCCTGATGTAAAGGTAGTTAAGGACTGGGTGAGATTGCCTGGGTGAGCTGTGGAGGTACAAGCTGTGGAGGTTTCGCATAGCAGGCTAAAGTAATATCTGTTAAAAATGGTTTAGATCACTGTCCTCACTGACATGAATGGTTCTTGACGTGGCTTTCAGCCCCATTTTCTATGATTTTCACTAATCACGATCTCCTCTTGCAGGCGGCTGTTCTTTACTGCTTAGGCACTGGGGAAATAGCATTACTGGTCTTGCATGTCTTTTGGAGTTATACATCGGAGAGCTGACCAGAATACATGTTTTCTGTTTATGGTAGAATCACAGAATACTTCGGATTTGAAGGGACCTTTAAAGGGTATCTAGTCCAAGCCCCTGCAGTGAGCAGGGACATCTTCAACTAGATCAGGTTGCTCACAGCCCTGCCCAACCTGACCTTGAATATTTCCAGGGATAGGGCATCCACATCTCTGGACAACCTGTTCCAGTGTTCTACCACACTCGTAAAAACTTTCTTCCTTATATCTAGTCTGAATCTATTCTCTTTCAGTTTAAGACCATTACCCCTTGTCCTATTGCAACAGAGTCCACTAAAGAGTCTGTCCCCATCTTTCTTACAAGGCCTACCTAAGTATTGAAGGAATGCAATAACGTCTCCCTGGAGCCTTCTCTTCTCCAGGTTGAACAACCCCAACTCTCTCAGCCTTTCCTCATAGAAGAGGTGTTCCATCTCTCTGGTAATTTTTTGGCCCTCCTCTGGACCAGCTCCAACAGGTCCAAGTCTTTCCTATACTGGGGATGCAGTACTCCATGTGGGGTCTCACGTGAGTGGAGTAGAGGGGCAGAATCCCCTCCTTCAACCTGTGGCCCACCCTGCTTTTGATGGAGCTCAGGACACCATTGGCTTTCTGGGCTGTGAGTGCACACACTTGACTACGTCCAGCTTTTCATCCACCAGTACCCCAAAGTCACTCTCTGCCAGGCTCCTTTCAATCCCTCCATCCCCCAGCCTATACTGATACGGGGAATGTACCTGTTCTAGGTACAGCACCTTGGGCTTAGCCTTGTTGAACCTCATGAGATTGCCATGGACTCACTTCCTGAGCTTGTCCTGGTCCCTCAGGATGGCATCCTGTTCCTCCAGGAGTGTCAGCTGCATCACTTAGCTTGGTGTTATCTGCAAACTTGCTGGGGGCGCCCTCGCTCCTGCTGTCTGTGTCTGTTGAAGATATTAAACAGTAGTGGTCCCAGTAAGGACCCCTAAGAGACAATGTCCCCATGTGGACATTGAGTTATTTACCATTACCCTTTGGATGTGACCATCCAGCCAAACAGTCCATTCATCAAATCCATGTCTGATTTAGAGATAAGGGTATTGTGTGGGACCATGTCAAAAGCTTTACAGAAGTCCAGATAAATGACACCTGTAACCCTTCCCTTTTCCACTGCTGCAGTCACTTCATCATAGAAGGCCACTGGGTTGGTCAGGCAGGACTTACCCTTGGTGAAACCGTGCTGGTTGTCTCAAATCCTCTCGCTGTCATCCATGTGCCTTAGCAGAGCTTCTAGGAGGATCTGATCCTTGACCTCCCCAGGCACAGAGGTGAGGCTGGAGGGTTTATAGTTACCATGGTCCTCTTTTCTACCCTTTTTAAAGATGGGTGCAATGTTTCCCCTTTCCCAGACACCTGGGACTTCACCTGACAGCCACTTTTCAAATATTATGGAGAGTGTCTTGGCATCTACATCAGCCAATTCCGTCAGGACTTTGGGATGCATCTTGTCAGGTCCCATAGACTTACATATGTTCCCATTCCTGAGGTGGTCACCAACCTGATCTTCTCTTACAGTGGGAGGGACTTTGCTACCCCAGGCCTGCCTTGAGGTCCATTGACTTGAAAGGTGTGGGAAGAGAGGTTGCCAGTGTATCTGTCATCTATGTATCTGTTTATCTATCATGATGAAAATGTAAATGAAGATGAAAACATTTTTCTCTTTAAAGGTTGCCATGGGACAATATTTACTATTGAAAACCTTGAGAGTTTAAGAGGGTGGTTTTTCTTCTGAAAATCAAAATGCCCTAAAAAACAAACCCAAAATATCTCATTTGGAGTTGAACCAACCCAAGTGAAAAGTTGTACTTTGGCAACTCAGTGGAGAGTGCTTGCTCACATGGGGGTTTATGAGAGTTACAGCTTTGTCCCCCAGGCTGTGCCATGATTTTTATTCTTCTGCCTCCTCATGTTGTCTCATTGTATTGCCTTGATGGGAGGCTGAAAGGCTTCAAGGAGGATACAGTACAGCCTGGTTTATGGACAGCTTTGTAGAGCTGAGGATCCCACACTACAATTCCCATGGGCACAGCAGTGGCTACTCACATTTCTGAACTATGAAATATTTCACTTCAAGTTGTCAGATTATGTTGAACATTCCTCTTTTCAGTCAAAAAGGACCTCTTTATTGTTTTTTAGGGGATTTTTCTTTATGAGAGTTTCTTTTTCTGACAAAAAGCAATGTTTTGCATTGAGAAGAATAATTTTTCATATTAGAAAACCCAGGAGAACAGAACATTCCACAGAAAATTAAACTTTCTGTGGAAACAAGCAACCAACCACCCCTTTCTTGCCTCTTTGCTGACTCTCAGTCTGACCGCACACAGAGAGTTCCTAAAAGTGAAAGTCTCTTTATGGTGCCCACTGCAAAGTGAAGTTCTAGGCTGTATCTAGGAGCTGCAACAGGATGTTCCATGCAGCATCCTTCCATGGAACCACTCTAGGGAGACACATTTCAAACTGGAGTCTGAACAATGGTAATGGGAATGACCTGTGGTTCACGATCCCACTTACTGTGGGGAAGGACAGGGCAAAGCACTTTCCTGAATGACTGTTCCCTGGCAAATCTCTGTAAGAGGGAGGTCTCTGTGAAGTTCCTTGGTCAGGATATTGTCAGATCCTCCTGCTTTGTTCTGTCAGATGAATTGGGTTCATCTCCTTCAGGAGACACCTTCTCTGTGGTAATTCTGCTCCCCTGGTCTCTCCGGAGAGACGTTCCCAAAGGAGGCTTTCTCCTTGGGCTTCATTCATGGCTGCATTTCTTTTGTATCAATTAATTTTAGTCCCAGCTCTTTGCATCTTTGAGACTTTGGCCTATGCTGTTCCTCTTGTTCAAATTACTCCAAAGTGCTTTGAAACTCTGGCTTAAAGGGCTTCCTTCTCTGCACTTCTGGTACTCCAGAATAACTGTACCACAGGACACCCCGACACCTCCCCATTGTCTTCCATGTCAAGAAAAACAAAATGGCTCAGAGCTGTGCAAGGAATGTTTTCCCACTTTTCCCAGGGTAGTTTTTCCAAGTCCTTTACAGCTGTCACGTAGGAGCTCTGTGCAGGGCCAGAGTGCCAGCCCTGGGATTTCACTGCACTAAAGCTTTACGACGTTAGCGTAGCAGCTGGAGCATAACTGGAAGCTTTAAACTGCACTTTCCTTTGAATGGGGACAGGTAATTAGCAGAGTCTGCTATTTGATTACTAGTAGGTGTAAAGCTGGATGGAAAACAGCTGTCTATGCCCAGAGCAGTTCCACAGGGAAACCAAGTGGTGTTAAAGTAAGATGTCTTCTGAGCTGACACCCTGTCCCAGAGCCCTGGAGTGACCCAGCCTTGCTTCTTCCAGAGACCCAGTGTGGGGCATTTGGGGATCTGTGGAAACTGTCTTCTCTCCTGGCTGTAATGTTAGCCTTTTTGTTTCACTCCTCTGAAAGCTGCTTGAGGCAACAGGCATATCCTTGGTTAACCCTGGTGAGCCAAATCTCCACCCATCCAAACAAGTTGCAGGTTAGTGACAAATGCCAGCTCCAGGCTGAGCCTCGTGTTCCGAGCAGGATTAAACCAGCCCTGTGTTTTATAGCACACATGAACTATGCCTGGCTCCATGAGAGCTGCTTGAAAAATTAGCACACATCAGGCTGCTCTTTAGCAATGTCACGGGTCTTGGGAGGTGAGACCAGCCAGCCCAGCCTGCTGGGAAATTTCAGTGGGGAGCAGTCTCAGGCATGACTCAGTCTGTTGTTCTGTGTTGTAGTTCTGGGGAAGATCTGTCATGTCAGAACATGCAGGGTGGCGACATCCTTGTAATTCCTCTGGAAAAAGTAAAAAGAAGAGCAAGTCAAAGGCTTTAACTGAGCTTCATGCTGCTGTGCTGTATATAGGCATATCTTAAAATTAAGCAGTCCAGTAAAAATGTCTTAAACCAAATAAAGAACAAAATTAAGATAGTTGCATCTTAGATAAAAGGAGGAACATTTCCCCAGCTGTATGCCTTCATCAGCCAGAGAGCCTGTAGGTATCCTCATTTTGAGTCCAGTTGTGCCTGAATGTCCTTCTTTGGTCTCTCCATTCCCTCCTCCTCTCTCTACTCCTCAGCTCTGGTATTAGCATCATACTCTGATACCAGAACTCTGAAAGAAAAGGGAAAATTTGTCTCCTTCCTTCTTGTATATTACAAAGCACTGTGTGCATGTTCTGACTGTCCGTGTTTCTGGGAATGGCTCCTTTGCAGGAAAGAGAGTCAGAGGTCTGCAGTGCCCCTTGCCCTGGATGGGACCCTGCACCCTGCTGTTCCTGTGCAACACAGGCAGATTTCCAGATCAGAAGTGGGGAGGTGGTGGGGTGAAGAGTTTCTCAGTGACAGTGACTGGTCTTAGCGACAGACAGTCCTGCCACTCTTGTGCTTCTCCTGACTCAAACCACGTGCCTTTGTCACCAGAAGTGAAATCCTTTATTTGCTACAGCTGATCTTAACGTCTTCTGAGATCAAACTTCCATGGCTGGAAATCAGCTGCTCTCCATCCTTCTCACAGCACTTTAACTACATGTGGGATATTAATTACAGGTTGTCTTTCTCCAGACCTGTAGTTCTGCATGACTTGTTGCTTTAGGAGCTGAAAAAACGCCACAAGAGACAATGGCTCTGCAGTGGCTTTTAGCCTCTCAGGACAAATCCCGGAGCTGACATCATCTGCAATTATGGTGCACGGATCCAAGCACTCTGACATAAGGTGGTAAATTATTCACGATTTGGCAGCCACCATAACTGGAGAGTGTGCTTTAAGTAACCTCAGAACTGCAAGTCTGGTTTGTCACCACAGTCATATTAGTCCAGTGGCCTACCTCTAAAAACAATACTTTGGATGACAGTGATAGAGCCTTAGGGTAGATGTATGTGTTTCCCCTTGATTTCATGCAAGTTTCTTGGTTCATATCTACAGGCAGAAGGATTAAAATCCTTCCCAGATGGGGTCATGTGGTTTCTGCCCCAAAGACTTTGCAGCTTAAACTGAAATAAAGCTAAATGCAGGGTGAACATGAAATTGCAGCAGATTTGGTGGGTCAGTGCAGGGCAGGAAGAGAGTGAACTAATAACCTTGGAGAGGCAAATTTTCCATCTTGTTCAAACAAACTTGTGCTCACTTCCCTACTGAACAAAGATGAGGGACAGAGACCTGGACCTGTTGGACTGAGAGGAGCAACAACCATGATAGAAACAGGTGGGAACTGTCATAAAGATTTACAAGCTTTTGAGATTTGAAAAGCTCAGGTGAACAATGCAAATACACATAATTCCAGCCAGGGTTATATTAAGGATAATCCTTTATCTGTACAATGATCAATTAAATCAGAGTCCTAGCATAGAAGTTAAAGCTTCTATAACCAACCAGTGTGACTCTTATAGGTGATTCTGCATCATTACACAGAGAATTCAGATAAGATCAAGACCATCATGGATGAGGAAATACTCTTTGTCATCATTTTTTGCCCCATGGCGACTGGGGTCAAGAAGTTCACCCAAAGGTGACAGTGCCATCGACACGGATGGTTGTCAGGACATGAAGATGGCTGGAGAGGAAACCCAGTTCTGCAGCCTGCTATGGCTCTTGTGGGTCTTGCTTTCTTCTGGGAGAAAGACACCAGCAATTTGTGCTTCCCTACAGCACATCCCTACGGTGGGACAGAAACAACTGTTCCATCCTCAAAGGCAATTCCTGATGTGTGATAAAATGCATTTCCTTCTCCCTGTTTGTCCTGGTACTCACATAGCTTTAGCATACACCGTCATCATTACTGTAATAAAAACATGTTATTAATCCAGGAACCCTGGGGAAAAGTGACCAGGCTCTAGTTTCCTTTGTGAGAGGTATATCTTGTTACTCAGAGAAAACCCCTTTGCATCAACTACTCTATTGATTTGCTCTGTTCATTGGAGGCTTTTTTTCACTCATGATCAGTCACGTTATCTAAATGTAAAGTAGAGGCTGGAATAAATTTTTCAGATAGTGTTGAAAACTGCCAATGACCATATACTCATGGATTTTCACAGCCACTAGGGAGTATTATGTTCTTTACCCTGACCTCTTGTAAAGCTGAGGCCAGAGAATATGACCAAGTAACTTATTTATGTGACATTAGAGGAAACATTCTGTGTAAACTGCATTCTAGCTAGATATTGCTCAAGGAATGTGTGTTTGCTAGATAGCTTTTATGTGCGATGAAAATTTAGTTTCTTTCCATTCTCATTTCCAATTTCTATCTCTGCATTTCCTCCAGAGCCATGTATCTGGTTGTGCTGGTACCTCTGGATAACGCCAGAGACCCTGGAATCTTTCTGCAGTGCTGATGCAATGGTGTGTGCTCAGGCATCTGTTTGAAGTGTACCCAGCTTCTCCTTGTGAGGGGGACAGAGAGAGGAATGGCATGGACAAGAATTAAATATCCTTTCCTAAACTGAATTCTGACAAAAGGGTAATTTGCCCATTTGAAATTGTTTCTTCCTAGTAGAGGATGAAATGTGTGGTAGTAGTCCAGGAAAAAAAAAAAAATTGATTTTTTGGAGACACTGTAGAGTCCTGTTCCTAATCCAAGAGGAGATAATGGAGAAGGATCTGTCAGAGTGTCTGCAAGACATCATCCAGGCTGGGATGACCGTGGTGTGCCTGCATATAAAAATGGTGCTGAGCTGCAACTAATGAGCTTTAGTGAGAGACAAGATGCACCAGCACAGGCCAAATGCCCCAGTGTAGTCCATATCGTGTCTCTTGGCTCCCGGCAGATCTCCAGCCTGCTTCCACACCAAAAATTCCTCTTTAAGCTCAGATGTCCTTTTTACATTTGTGACCTGCCTGGTTAATTGCAATGATACTGCATGATGACTAGGGACAGTGGGGGAACCCTTGGAGAAAAAGGAAAGGGCTTGGGAAAGGGGATTCGGCAGATTTTCACTAATGAGTTCTGGCCCTTTTGGGGAAACTCCCCTAGAAAAGAAATTCAAAAAAGGTAAAAGTGACTGATTTTAGAAGTTGGAGGAGTGAAATCTGACAAGGTAAGGTTTAAGGTGCTCTTTGGCACCTTAAAATGGCTGTTGTAGCTATACTTGAAATGTGATGTATAGGCTGACTTCAAAGGGAAATGGTGGTATAGTCCAGTACCTTCTGAAATGCTAAGAAGAGGACTGTCCATCAAAGGATAGATACTGGCTTCAGAAAATGAGATTTGTGTGTACTAAAATACATCTCCATAATAATTTGAACACGTGATGTTTTGATGAATGATAAATAAAGGCCAAACACTAATGCTCCTTCCTATTAAACAAGTAACCCATGTAAATAAGATGCACCAGCAAAAGCTGAAAATAGAGCCCTTTGCAAGCAGGTCCTTTGAATTTCTACCTCTTTGCAGAAAAAGCTGTACAAAGACTGGTAAGTGAATTGCCACTTAGCAGCTGTCCAGGAAAACCAAAACATAGCAGCACTACTAGCTACAATCTGCCAGGTCCAAATCCCTCTGCAAAACAAAATCCCAATAAAACACTAAATTGCAGGAAGTCAATAATTGTATCCAATTAGGCAGGATAAGTGAGCTGGTGCCAATCTGATATCTCGCACTTGAGTGGGATAGACACAAGTGCAGTGGGATGCTGGTGACAATTTTTCCTCCAGCAGTGTGTGATAAACATAAATCTGCTTATAAGCGTGACATTTCCATGGAAGTTGGTAGTCCCTTACCCTGCATTTTGGAAGAACTGGTTTTGATTATTTTTTTTTGGCATCTACTCATACCTGAGTCAGTATGATTGCTTAAAGGTGGAAAGCTTGGAGATGGAGCAACCAGATTCCTCTTCTCCTGCTGGAGCCATAAATCAGCATTAGCAGGTTGCTGGCCTGAAGCCTGTTCTGCCCCCACCTTCTGCACCAGTGGAGGTGGGAATGTCACATCCACAGATTCTGCACCAGAGCAATTCTCCAAAACCTTGTCACCCGTTTGACTTTCTAATCCCTGGATCCTGCTGGAAATGGCCACTGAAAGACACCTACCCTCTGCAGTTTACAGCCTGTCTTGGAGAGCAGAAACACGTTCAGTGCTGAACACTGCAGAAGGGAAACACATTTTGTGACCTTGCTGGTGAGCTAATGCGAGCAGAGTGTTTTCATATGTATGGGTTATTTTGCCTTGGAAAAAAAAAAAGTACAACCACCAAAAAGCCACCCAGAATTCTAAAAAATAGAAGGCCAAATTTGACATTTAAGCCTGCAGATATTACTGCTAGATTTATGGCCAGTCAGTGCCATAGAGTGGCACCCTTGGAGGAAGAGCCAGTGCCTGCAGCAACAATCTGTTTGGAGGAAGCTGTAGTGATGCCTGTTGCTGTTAAAGGATCTGATTTATAGAAGAGGGTCACAGCTTTTATTGAAGGGAATTGTGAGACCAAGCAGACAGCACGGAGGAGACACGGGGGATCTAGCAGTGCTTAGCAGCACGTCTTAAAAGACAGAAACAACAACACATATCGGCAACAGGTAATCAGCAAATTGTCCAATTTGTAAGCCTCCCATCACATTTTTCCCCTTGCTCCTTTATACTCTGGAAGCCTGGTGTGTCTGAGAGCCAGCACAGAGCCCACTGATGAACACTGGAGTGAACTTTAATGAGAACTGGAGTGGTGGTGATGGCAGGAACGTGTGCTGACAAAGTGACATCCACTCCTCAGCCTTGCTTATGGTAAGAGGGGTGCCTGCTTCAGCTTACATTCTTGAATATTTTAAGCCTGACACTCACACCCTGTGTTTTAGTACCTGCAGGTTTGGCATGCTTAATATACTTTGGAAAAAGCATACCACTGTACAGAAATCTCTGCAACAACTGTTGTGTATTAACCATGTGTATCTGACAGAAAAATGTGTATCCAACTAAAACCTCTGTTAGAAACACACACGTGCCAGCAACACCTTCAAAGTTTTCAGCATTTGTTTTTGGTACTTAAAATTCAACAATGTTCATGCTTCAAAACCTGGAAGGATAACACAATTACAAAAGGTGCCTCAGGGCGATGAAAATTAGTTCTTAGAGGTATTTATGACACATGATTTAAAATAGGATGCCTAGATTTTATTACTCCAAATTGTTTCTGTTGGCCATAGATATAAATAGGAATAGAGTGAATCCATTCCTAGCCTGGTTACTCCTTCTCCTTCACTTCCAAGAAATCCAATTTTTATTTTAAAAAATATACATGTAATTAAAGGACACGTAATTCAGCAGAAAGTCTTTTAAATGCATAACTGATTATCTACTTCCTGTAATTGCTGGTTTGTATATTGAAACTTAGATTGAGTTGGCAGACAATAAAAGATTATTTTTTAATTAGATATACTCATCCCTATCATTTGGGAATAGGGGATATTTTCCACCATTGCTATTCTTCCCGTCCAGGAACACGCACTGATCTCTTGCTTGATATCAGTGTCATTTTTTTCCCAAATGAGAAGTAAACAGAAGCCTGCCTCTCTCACAGTAACAGCACGGCTAGGCTGTGTTTGTAATTTTGGTTTGATCCTGGCAGCAGGATGTGTAAGTATGCATTAGATGACACACAGCAAGAGTAGGTACCACGGCCAGCTTTAAGTACTGAGATTCACTTACCATCCCCAAGGATTTTTAATATTCATTCTTCATTGGAAATTCTACTTTTACATCAGAGGGTTGTCAGCACAAAATTATCACCCCCAAACTATTCTATTATGAGATCCCAAAGTAATTTTTTTTTCTTTTCCCTGTGACAAATGAAGCAATTGTTAGCTGTCTTAAAAGACGTCTCATGTAACCTCTCGTCCTGCAAGCTCCCTCTAAAATGACATCTCTAGAGACATTTCTTTTCTTGATAAACTGAGTTGCAGCCTGCCTTTGGTTTAACATACACCATCATGGGCACCACAGTGTTTGCAGCTCTCTGGTAACAGTGTGCTTGCAAAGCAGAGTGGGTGTCTAGCTGGTGATTTTGGAACAACTCATGCTCAAAGGATGGGCTCTCAATTTATAATTCTTTTCTCATGTGGGGACGACATTCCAAAACCATCAGTAGGGTCTCCACACCTCTCCTACTCAGCCTGCCTTGTGCCGTCCACAGCTGCATTACTGTCATGTGGTGACCAGAACAGTAGAGTTCATGGCAAAGTAGTGGGTGGCTCTGCATATTTTTAGCTGTCCTTTTCATGTAATTCAGCCACCAGAAAAGGAAGTGGCAGGAGCACTGGCTACCCTTTCCCAGTGCTCTGATGAGGGTGGCATGAATCCATGTGTGCAAGCACAACCACTCCTGGGTTCACCTTTATGGTTAGAAAAGGAAGTTTTGTAATTTGGGGCACGAAGCTGACTCTCTAACTGAAACTATGCCGAATTTTGCTTGCCCCTAATTTTTGCTTGACCTTCTTTCCACACTTTCAGACTCCTCTGCTTCCTCTTCCAGTCCATGCCTTGTCACAGCACTGCTTGTGCAACTCCTGTTCATGTCACCTGTGGTAGCTTTCCCTCTTGACTACTGTAAATCTCCTTCTATTGCATTTTTTTTCCCTGCAGGCCTCTCTGTCTAAACAAAAAGCATGTGATTCTTCTCTCACTCCCACTGGCTTTGACCTGTTGTAGTTTGCCATGTCATTATTCATGATTTAAATGAGGCTAAGTGAGAGAAGAATGGTGCATAGAGATTTTCATTATGCCAAAGCCATGCTATTCTCTGCGCGCAGACTATGGTATTATATCCCCCTGTCCCTTCACCACTTTCAAAGGCTTCCTTTCCTCCTGATCAAGCTCAATAGTATGCTAAGGACTTCCAGAGCTCGTTTTTGAACTTGCCTGACCCTGCTTCTCTGATCTCATATCCACTCCCACACAGATTTATTTGGCTTTTCTAATCTGGCTCTCTCCTGTGGCTGCCCAGCTCTGAGCATCTGGGTGTTCATGGTTATTTATGCTTCCCATTTGTCTGACGTGTCGAGCCCCTGAGTCATTTTTCCCTCTCAGTCTCACCTTTGCAGCTTTTCTCACCCTCCCAGCTGGTGAGCAGACACTGCTGCTACCCTCCCTTTCCACGTCCTCAGGGTGATGCTGCCTGAGACCAAGGGCTGCACTGAGACGTCTCACTGCAGAACTCTGGTTGGGTTCCTCTGACTCATCTTTCTCGTATGATATCACAAGATTTGGTGGCTTTTCTTACCGGCACCAACGGTCCAGAGACTCCTCATTCAGCTGGTGTGAGTACGTGCAGCCGTCGGGGCTCGGTGCCCTTCCCTCGGTGCCTTCCCGCAACAAAACTGCCACATTGGCCTGTGCTATATGTCACAACAGACTCCTCACTCCAGCGTCCTCAACTCAGGCTGCTTTCCACCCCCTCTCTGCCCCAGGGGGACACACTGAGCAGGGTGTCTGAGGAACATGATGGGCTGTCTCCTGCTGGGCACACCGGGCTAGTGGGGTGTCTCTGACTGTGAGTCCAGGGTGGGATTTAGCTAGTGGTGGCAATACACAGGTATTCCCAGTCTGATCAGCACCCAGGCACCTTTCTGTGATTAAACAGTGCTAATAAAGCAAGCTTTGTCAAAGTTGGTTGTTTTCAGGCTGCATTTTAATGCCACTGACTCAGGATTTATGCTCCTGTAACAGGATCCTCGCGTGTGCAGACACAGGCTGCTCCTTCCTTTCCTTCAGTAATCGCTCAGCTGCCCTTTATGAGGAGAAGAGAAAGTGAGAGGTGGTGAGCAGCTGAGTAAAACCTCTACCCGCTACTGCATCTTCAGGAGGCCTTTCCATCTGGCAGGTGTAACCTTTGGAGAAGACATATGCTATCATCACTCTTCCTCTCCACCCAGCGAGCTACAGCTGAGGTAAAATGTGATCAGATAATTCAGAGAAGGACCTTAGGGCAGGACTGCCTGAAATATCCACATGTCAAATATACTGTCATCTCTATATAGCTTCCTTTCTGTTCAGGAACATATAATAACGTAAGTGTTCTACTTTCCACCTGGAGCAGCAATTTGCATGTGCATATGTTACCCTTGAGAGGTTTGTGCATCTCTCCAAGGCTGGAGCAGATTCTGTGCAACTTTTATTCCTTCACAATAGGTCCAGCAATGTCTTTTGCCTTGGTGTGGTGTCCATGCATTTGAGATTACGTAGACAAAAAGGATGAAAATACTTACATTTCTGTATAAATGATAGCATCACTGTTAGAAATTACTTTAGGGATCTTCCACTATTCCAAAAGGTTTGATCACACTGACTTAGAGTGATACCAGAGAAGAGGCTTCTTCTGAGCTCTAGCAGCTTTTTTGAGGCTGATTGGTCGGTGGGCACCATCCTCTAAACACTCATCCCCCACTCAGCATACATTTTGCACAAGTTTTTGAGATAGTTGTGGGAAGAGCTGACCAGGGAATTTGACCGTAGGGTAAACTGTGTCAGAACTTCTACACCTCCTTATGCAGAGAACATCAATCCAGTGAAATGTGAGGTGGTCACCCCAATTGTCTTCCATGGAAGTGGGTATGGCTGGGAAGAAACAAGATTGCATTTCAGAAATCTCAAGGCACTTCTCTGGAGCTGCCCAGTGGTTCTCATAAAATCAGTTTATCACAACTCCCACCTCCACCATTTCTGGCTGTTCAGGCTGAGATCTCTGGTGCTGACTCTTTCATTAGAGGGTTCAAGCCCTTTCCTGAGGGCTGGAGAGGTCCTGGTTCCATTCCAGTGGGATACTTTAACCATTGCTCTGCTCACAACAGAGCAGGCAACATTGGTAAGATCCTTCATATCCTGTGAAAGAGCATGTTTTGAGCTGTAGCACACTGTGGACATACACTTCCTTGCCTTACAGAATTTTAAGGTAAGCAATTCATTACTTCTGTCCAGGATTTCAGAGACTGCTCAGGCAGAGTAAAAAATTCAGATGCATTTTCTGCATGTGCCCAGATTAGCTCTGGAGCACGTGTGCTGTGTCCAGCATTTCCAGGAGCCTTGGGCCTTTGGTCTGTACACTGGACAGATGGTCTGTATATGCACAATAAATGCCATGTGTTTCCAGGCACAGACCGTCTGTGAAACGTGGGCAGAGCATGTCTGATGCTTCCTGAAAACCTGGGACAGAAATGTGGCAACCCTATGGCTGATGCTCTGCAATGTGACTAAGACCAGAATTTTCAAAGGACTTTGGCCTTTCTGCTGCTGCTGATTTCGGCAGATACTTCAGAGCAGATGCTGAGCAGGGCTTGGACTCCATGACAGAGTCATTTGGTAAGGCAGATGTTGCACAGGCTGGATATGTGAGTACAGCAAGAAAGGCAAAAAACCGCTTCACTGGGAGGCTATTTGAAGACTGTATTGCAATGTGGAAGGGTACAGAGTGCAGCTGAGGTCAGGGAGATATTTTAACTTTAATTCAGTGTGATAAAATGGCTGTGTGGCTGCTTTAATGGAGTTCTACAGATACAAAAATGCACCTACTCCTATTGATAGCAGTTTTATTTATTCACTTATTAAAAACCCTTGAAATTACAGTCTTTTGTAAAAATATCACTATTTTCTTCTCCAATGGATACCTGATTAATGACTTGTAAGCCATGCATGCCCTGCCAAATGATGGTATGTGTTTCCCAGCTAATAGCTAAATAATTCTTTGAGTTATTGTCTCACTTAACTCCCCATCTGATGCACCCTCCCCCACAGAATAAAAATTACTTAAATTATTTAATTTTGCTCTAATTTAGAATGGTATTAACATAAACATTCAGCAGTGAGAAATTACCCAAAGTCTCTCCTGTTGAATTTTCTCTGTGGGGCGACTTGTATTTTAAGCTCTCCCAAGTGAAAAGGTCATCCCATTTATTCCAAGCCTTACTTGAGACTTTCTTATGGCCAATATTTATACAGGAGAACACTCTCATTTACTCAAGCCTGCTGCCTCTCAAGAGTATTTTGTAGATTTTTGAAATTTGCAGCTCTCCTATACCGAGTGCTGAAGAGAAGACAGCTTTTGGAACAGGCTGCCTGTTCTTGGAGGAGCAAAATGCAAGTATGAGGGAGTGAAAATGCCCATATTCCCACTGAGGCCTTCACTGCCTCTGGAGCTTCTGGAGCAGACGCCTGGGGATACTTCAACAGCGCTTCACATGAAGCACATCTTAACATTCTGTCTTAGATCAACTTATTAATCTCATCTCCCATTCCCTTTTCTTTTCTCTCCCCTTTCTCTGGACTCTCCCACCTACCGACTCTCTGTTTTGCTATGCTGGGTCATCATGGCATCTGCAATGCCAAGAAGATGGAGATGCTTTTGAAAGCATTAGGCTTTTGGAGCTCAGATTCTCTCTCATGTTGTCCTTGCCACACTTTTGCTATTGGCAGCCATTCTACTATTCTTTGTCACTACTATCTTTGCTAAAAAAATCAGCGCGTGTAAAGTATCCACCTAATCTTGCAGCTGAAACCTTCAGGTCTTTAAGTTCTCGCCTGTTTACCCCACTCTTTTTCACACTGTTTGTTTTATTCATAGGGTGGAGCAGCCCATTTCCGTTTACTTCTGTATCCTTTGCAAGGTTATGCTCTGTTTGAGTTTGACATTTCACATTTTAGTCTCAAGCTTCTTGATCTCTAAAGTGTTGTTCTCTTTGCTGAGTTGTCTTTTTTCCATTCTTTGTTGGCCATTGATTGATTGCTATTATATCTTTTAGGTAGTTTACCCATTCACTTATATTTACAGTGTTTTTTTCAGGCTTTCTTTTTGCCTGGCTTGGGACATACTGGAGGTAGTTACTGTACTTTTGGATGAAAGGAATCTCATGCCTGTCCCGCATTCACTCCTTTCAGTTCTTTAGCCCAGCTGAGTTCACTAATTAGTCCCCTTAATTTCTCAAATTTTGCCCATTCGAAATGTAGAACCTTAATTACAGACCTATTTTTGTTTACTCTTTCATTTAATTTAAACTGAATCAACTTGTGATCGCTCAGTCAAAGGTTATTTTCTTTGATCACTTCTTCTGTAATGTGCTTTCTATTTACCAAAACGAAGCCTAAAATAGCATCAGTGGTTCAGTGCTCTTTGGTGAATTAATTTGTTGGCAATTACATCTAAGACTGTCTGGGCCATGCTGCCAGTAGTAGCTTCTGTCTCTGTGAAACTGTATTTATTTCCCCCAAATCTCATTCCTTAATGACATGGTGCATCATCTGTGATATTGATAAAGAAGCAAATCAAATGTTAAAAAACCTAGAGAGGAATAGAGAACATGACAGGGACCATTTTTATGTCACTTTGTAATTCTTTAATGCTGTATGCATTTCTGGTACATCCCATCTCATGAAGGATACGGCATACATGGAAAAGATTCAGAGATGGGCAGCAAGAATGTAATATGGAAGAGCTTCTGTCTGAGGAACAACTGAGATAACAGGCTTCAAGCTGGAGATAATTGAAGGTATCAATACTGACAGCTGGGGTGCCATAAAAACGGTAAATAAGGAAGGATTGGTCACTGTACTCCCCTAGATAAGGGAATATAAGGGGATATG
The DNA here is from genome assembly GCA_013399855.1 of Oxyruncus cristatus. NCBI lineage: Eukaryota > Metazoa > Chordata > Aves > Passeriformes > Cotingidae > Oxyruncus > Oxyruncus cristatus. The sequence continues at coordinate 1,401,391 of VXAY01003412.1, forward strand.
AGGCAAAACAGCTCAGTGATGGTTGGTTCAAAAGAGGCAGAAAAAATTTTTTCATCATATGGCGTGTAGTTCTATGAAACTTCCTGCCACAGGTATCAGTACCTGTTTATAGGATTCAGGACAAACAAACAAACCAGCCATAGACAGATTAATGGAAGAAAAAAATTTAGTGAAGACTTCTGCCAACACCTCTGACTCAGAAAGCCTATGTAGGCAAGTGTTTATACTGAGGCAGATTTTGTGTTCTGCCCTGGACACCTGCCTTTGGACATTTTTTGGGACAAAATGGACTTCTAGTCTCTAGGGCTGCTTCTATAACCCCATATACAACGATGAGCAAAGGACTTTGGCATACTGCAGATTATAATAACTCCAGAATGATTCCCAGTTCATGGCTAGAGAGAACATAAGAAGATTATAGGGTGGTGAGGCACTGGAACAGGTTGCCCAGGGAATTTGTGGATACCCCATCCCTGGAAGTGTTCAAGTGTGGATAGGGCTCTGAGCAACCTGGTCCTTCCAGGGGTTTAAACTAAATGATCTTTAAGATCCTTTCCAACCAAAAAAACATTCTATGATTCTACGATTAATAGCAATTTATATTTGATTTTCTCCTCTTTGAATATTGGTACAGCCCTGGGTCATGCTCAGTTCTGCGTGGGATGTGCTTGCCATTTCTGCTTAATTTCCAGTCACCTTTTCAGTTGGAAATTATCTCAGTGTTTTTTCCATGCTCTGGTAGGCAGCATGTCAGAGACAGAAATGCCAGGGAAGCGTAGAATTCTGCTTGAGATCATCTAAGGAATAAAGATAGGTGAGGTCGAACAATTAAGAAAATGTGACTGACTAATGATTATGACCAAGTTAATGGCCTCATGTGTGGCATAGCTGTGTCACGGTGTTCTTAGGCGTCAGAAGTTCTATGAGTCCACTGAGACCACTGGACTCTGCTACCGACCGTTTTCCTCTTCTGTCTCACCTCTCTGTTTGCAGATGATGCTGCCAAAGCTGAGTTCATATCGTGCAAACCTCTAACAGCTGCCTGATGTTCCTTTAATCTCTCACATATGCTGCATCCAGCCTCCTTACAGTAAAAAACACCAGCTTTTTAAATTCTGCAGCTTCCTTGGAGGTCTAAGTTCTGACTTATGACCCACAAACCGAAGGTAACAGGCAGTGTGCAGTTGTTGTATGAACTTTGGAGTTGCTCAAACAATGGGAGTGTGTTCAAAGTACTGGGATGCTCTACCCCACTGCTGGTAGTTGGCACTAGCTTATACAAAGACAGATAGATCTGTCCTGGCACATGTGGGGAGAGTAGTCTGGCTTTCCTGGATTGTTTGCTTCTCCAGTCTTTTGTCTTGTCTGTTAAGGTCATTAATTCCTCGGGCAAACTCTCTGCACTGTTTGTTCAGAGCCTAGAACAAAGAGATCATAGGCTGGCCCCTAGACACTACCATAATGCTGCTATGAATGATCCTTTTTTTTAAACTGCATGGATCACACTGGTGAACTCCCACTTGGATACTTCTAGACCAGTCATATGCACATCATTCTCATGATTGATTTTTTGTGGTTGCTTTGAAAATCAACAGTTTACTGTGAGTTTAATATGAAGAGGAACATAAAGAAGCAGTGTTCTTACTATGTCTCTCATGAGATAATCCCCTTTGGATATTTTCCAAGCTTCCTTCTTCCTGAGGATTTGGTTTTAGAGTTTTTAGCCTTAAAAATCTTTGATCATTGTGCCTGCATTAGTCTACTTTTGGAACATCGTAAATTAAAACTCAGCGAAAGTTGCTAATTTTTTTTTTAATTCACAGATACATTTAATAAATACCTTAAAATCCCTTCCCACTTCTTTACCACCCAGAGTTCCTGTTTTTTTATTAACACATCCTTTTATTAAAAGTCTTCTTCACCTCTGCTGCATGTGAGTCTACGGCTGATTGATTCAGCATGTCTTCAAACTAACTTCTGGGGCTGTCTTACCCTTGTTCTAACTCTTCGTCACAGCTATTTTGTCCTTTCATTTGTACTTTGAACCTCAGGAAATACACCCTCACTTTTTTTTTTCTTTTTTCTGGGAGAGGGTCACCAGGAGCTTGCTGTCTTCATGTAGCCTCCTGGTTCCTGTCTTATTTAGCAGCTTCTGAGCCTGGTTAATAGAGAGATTCACCAAAATATTTTGCATCTTGCTATATCGGTTGGAAGAGTCCTTTTGCATCAGCGTGTGTTAATACATAAATATGTATGTGACATCCTGCTAACTTAGGGTTCTATTTACCTGCTCATGTGTCTGTCTATCAAGCACTGTTCTCGATGGAAATGACTTCAATGTCTCTTCGTTACTTTGAAGTGATTTCTAGACAGCTACTTATCAAAGAATATTAACATTGATGGCAGATCTATTTCCCTATTCCTGCAATTAACAATTCTATCCATTGAAACGGTTTTTATGGGCCCATGACTGAAGACAAAAAATGAGAAAATTCTATCTGGGAATGCAATAATGCTTTGTGTAGCAGAGGGCAGTAGGACCAAGTACAAAGGACTGAACAAATGTGGTATTCCAATGAGCACACAGGGAGAGGGGAATTGGGCTCTGCTGAATTCAGTTAGCTATTAACTTCACCGAGGCAAAGCATCCTCCTTGCCTTTTTCCCTTGCACAACTCTCACAAAAGCAGATATCCTGAGAGCTGGTCCTGTGCTGTGTAAGCTGTGGTAGTCTTGAATATAAAGGAGTTTATTTTTCTTCTGTTCCCCTTATCTTTGATGTGTCATTGCTTTATACATTCTGAAGTTTAGTAACTGTCAGGATTTTTGCACCTGATGCTTTTGCTTTTTTGTTCAGGGGTACTGTAAGACAGGCTGGTTTCAGCAGACCAATTGTTTGACAAGGGCTATTTACTCTCTCTGGTTTGGGTCATCTCACATGTATATATGGCTGAATTAGGCACCAAGGCTCCCTGTTCAGTCACAGGACTTAATCTGGCCTGTTTCACATGAAAGCTCATCCAAATATCATTCTTGGATTACTGTGGAAAATTATGGGATGCACCTCCTGGAAAATTATACAGGGACCAAGTTTGCATGGAGCAATAGTCCTGTATTTTTGCTTTTTCTCATGATTCCCAGAATAGGCAGGCACTAAATCAAGCTCTGCACAGCAGTGCTCGCTGCTGCAGCTGGTATCAGTGTGACTGTCACTGTGCTCTCACTGTAGCCATCCTTTCATATGATACATGAGATATTCCTGGCCTGGATTCAAAGGGCAAAGGGGAGAAGGATAACAGTATAGGCTCAGGCTTTTGTGCATTTTGTTTACTGGAACCTCCTTTTAACCATTCAACAGTGTATAGTGCTGAGTTAGGGGAAACTCATTAATGTTGCCCTTGGTAAGAGGATCAAGTAATAGTGCCATATGTTCCTATCCAGTGAAATGCAATCACTGCCTAGAAGACTTTCAAAACTGAAAAGCCAGATTAGACTTATTTATGCTTATTTTGCCTTAATCTAAGGGTATGCACCATTGCTTCTTCACCAGTGCCACTGAAGTACCTAACTGTACTGGTTACATCTGTGCAAAGCAGAGATCTAGAAAAACCAGTGAATCAGTTTCTTCCTTAAATAAGTGTTTCTCCACTGCCTGACTTTGTTTTAAAGGAAAGTCTGCTTACGCCCTTGTTCATTGGAATCAGGGCTCTGTGCCACCACTCCTTGTTCTGGGGAGCTGCTTGTCATGACTTCATCTCTATGACCTCAGATGTTCCCTAAAGAACACTGCCAGGCTTGGTGCACACAGCCATCTGCAGAGGTGAAGAGCTCCCTGGGTAGGTAGATATGAAGCCTTGTCAGCTCTGTGAAGCTAACATTAAAAGAAAAAAAAAAATTAAACAGTGAGCAAATTAATAACATTGAACCTGGTGCATTCTTTTCAAGAGGCTCGAATCTGTCTTGGCTCCCCCCTTAATCCACCCCTGCTGACATGCATCAAGCATAAATCAGCACAGAGCCTGGCCCCTGTACTGTGCAAACATTAACTAATTAATCCTCCTTACAGCCATTGGAGGCTGCAAAGGAGTTATTATTATACTTCTCTTCATGGAGTGTGTAACTGCAGCAGAGAGGATAAAAGATTAAAGGACACAGACATAATGATTGCTGAACTTGGGTGCAGAAGGACTCTTGGACCTCTCTAGGGCACTTTTCATACAATATTTTGTCAGTTCCAAATGAGGAATAAACAGGAGGAGCTGTATAAGCTATTCAGAGACAAGCTTTAGGGCCTTATCCTTATCTGTGTTACCCTTACAAATCCATAGACATTCTGTTTGCTCCTTGGTGGGTGGGCAGGGTGGTTTACAGCAATGCTGAAAATCAGAGTCTGGCCCATCATATTAATACAAAATGTGAGGAAAAAATACCCAGCAACAAGCAAAGGGCAATGCAGAAAATAGGTTTGTTACTAGCAAGTTGGTTATGTTTGTTTTTTTCTGCATTAATGCTGTCCAGGCCTCCCCTGTGTATTCTCAAGGAAATGACTTCGTTATATCAGTGAAGTATATTGAAAATGAAATCAGTGGTAGCACCAAATGTGCCCAGACATGACAAGACTTTTAAATAACAACAGAAGAATTCTATCTCCTTTCCTGTTTGTTCCATTTGAACTTAAGGAGATTGGTGCTGACTTTCTGGAATGGCTGCAGCAAGCTGTAAATGATGTATGAAAATTAAATGAAAAGTCTCTGCCCAGGACACTGTGCACAGCAATCACTGCTGAGCCAAGTTAATAGCTCTTTGCTCCTGTACACTCTGACATGAGATGGAGCCAGAGAAGCCAGCAGTGCAGAAATTGGAACAACTACCCAAAAATATCCTGGACAGGACGTCTGCTGATTTGTCACTCAACCTCATTCTTGGCTGTGCTGTCCTTTACAGGGTTGAAGGGGAAGAGACCCAAACGTTTATAACCCTTCCTGTATAAGCTGAGCAGTTTTTACACAGGTAAGTAACAAGTCAGACCATGATGCCACCTTCTCAGGGTCCTGTTTTTTTCCTGCCTCTGTTTCCCAACTTTGTTTACTGTCCTCTTCCCTATTTTTATCCAACAGTATCTGGGTTGCAACATCAAACCCCCTGGGCTCTAGGGCTGTGCAGTTGAAAGAGGCTTGCCTCAGATGGGCATAATTAAGCCAGTACATGTGTGTGGGTACAGTTAACACCTGGTGATCATGTCAGCAATGCACAGGCATGGTGTCAGAGGGCATTTCTGTGACCCAGTTACTGAAGGGCTCTCTGGTAGTCACGCTGCAGCGCAACACCACAAACAGTGATTATTAATACCATTAAAAATTCATGCAAGCCCAGGTTCTGCAAATGCTCTGACATGTGAGTATTCTCTGTGGAGATAAAGAGGGCACTGCAGCAAGAGTAAAAAGCTGATGTCCTGGCTGCTGATGCACTGGCTAGAAGTTGTCCTTCAGAGCCTTGGGCTTGACCTGCTCCTGTGTCCTCAGGTGGTAGACTGAGCAGATGTTTGAGTGAACATCCCTCATTTGTCCCTTTTGGACATTGGCTATGTTGCTCTCTGCTCTTCACTTGTCCTTTTTTGCATGAGCAACTTGTGCAAGTGTAAACTAAAACCGACAGAAATTAAAAAATAATACAAATTAGTCAAGATGCCCTATGTGTGATACTCCTTCACAGCCCAGAAGCAGAGGGAGATGGGATTTAATTTAGGCCAGTCCTCTGCTGCATTTCAGATAAAGGATTTTTAATCTAGTTGTAGGTTGATAAAAACACCCCTCTCTGATCCTGCAGGCAACTTTTTCTGCCAATTTTCTTTGCAGAGAGGAAGAGAGGGGAAGAAATAATTGAAAGAACACTGCTGCATAGAAAATGACACTGACGGAGTAATGCACTTTGGAACTGCCTGCTTTGCCAGATCCTTGTTTTCTACTATTTTTTCCCTCTTTTTACTTCAGAAATTTAGGGCTATTGGTAATCATCTGCATGATGAGGTGATTTTTTTTTTTTTTTCCCCAGCACTAATCAGGTAGCAGCCTTTTAAATACAAAATTATTCCTCTGTGCTGGAGTGTTATTTCAACTTTCAGAGTACAGCTTGTTCCCTTCCACCCCAAGCAGAAAAATTTCAGGGTTAATTTATTCATCTAATTGCCGGATGCACATGTGGTATTGCAGTCCACAGTGATTTTATGGACTTAAGGCTATGGTAATGACTTAATAAACATGCATGTGTACATGATTTGAAGGCAATGTATTCTCTTGAATGTAACGTTTCAGAAAACACGGCATGAAAAATAAAAGGGTAGCCAGAGGCATATCTCAGCGGAGGTGTGAAATGCTGAGCTTTTAGGATTTTTTCCAAATTAAAGACTCTGTTTAGAAAAGGTATTACCTGTCCAGATTTCTCACAATTCATGAGCATTTGAATGATCAAAACCGCCTCACAATTCAACACTTTTTTTTTTGCTTCCTTTGCCTCAATGCTCTTTTGAGCCCTGGCTCTTGAAGTTAGTGTGCAAGTATCCACAGAAAAGAAAAGTTCAGCTGAATGGGGAAAAGGAACAGGACAGCTTTGATGGACAATTTTCAGGAATCATGTTACAGAATCTCTGTTGTGGTCTGTGGAAGGGTGAAGGAGGTCAGGAGTGAGGGACAAATTTCAAGGGCTGTTGATTGAGTGGCTGGTGAACTAAGCCACGCCAGCTTAAACCAAACCCAACACAAACGCACCTCTGTTAAAGTGTATGAATTTACACTGTTGAAAGGAGGGAGGGTTGGACTCCATAACCGTTGGTCAACTTGTTATGCTTGAAAGTTAAAACTACCTTTGATTGTCCTATTGTCAATTATTAAACTTCCCTCCTGGGAATGAACCAAACACTGCCAGGGCTGGGAACACGTGCCCAGGGATGCTCACCCTCTGCATGGCTCCTTTTTATCTCCTCCCCCACTCAGTGCTCAAAGCAGGGTACCAGCCAGGGTGGAGCTTTGACTGACCCCATATGGCAACTTGTTTGCTCTTCTAGCAGTTTAACAACCCAGTGACATGTGCTGGCAGTGATGCATGAAGAAGTTAGATTTTTTTTTTTCTGTTTCCATTGGCCAGAAAACTTACTCCTTTCTTTTTGAGTTTTCTCTTAGTAACTACTGGGCTGTCTGGTGAGAAGGTTGGTTTACTGATAACTGGGAGAAAGGAGCTGTTTGCAATGGAAGTTGTGTAGTTGATGGTTGAGTACTCAGTAATTTTGGGTGGCAGGGCTCCAGTTCCTTACCCTTTCCTTTCCCAAGTATACTCTGTTGCTTCATGAATCTTGTGGAATAGTTTGTAACAGCATCAAGATCATTAAACCATGAGACCAGGTGCCAAGTGGTTGGCCAATAGCAGATGTAGAAACCTTTGAGTCCTGGAAACGTCTGGATAAATGTTTCAGCCATCGCCTAGGCCTGCTACCTCAATACTTCAGGATATTTTTTTCCTGGAACTGAACAAGTCACACAGTTTTTGAATAAATTTATATATTAAGCTCAATTTTGTATAACATTTGGCTCACTTTTTAGTATAGTTCTGGTCTAGATACCAGAGGCTCACCTGAACTTAGCATCTCCGCTTCCTATAAGCTCTGATCAGAAAATGTCTCACTGCAACACTTGGCCATCATTTGAGATGGAAAAATCCTCTTTGACAGTCACAGTGAATGCCACAATGGCTGGTTTTGTCCTTGACCTGATGAGTCCCCCAGGGGATACCTGTGAGTACTTCAATATACTGTGCATTTGGTTGCCATCTCAGCCTGCTCTGACTCAGGAGTTTGTTCTGGGAGGTGACCAGTTTGGTCTATGAGGGTAGATCCAAGGAAGGTCCAGGATCTTCAGACAAACCCGTGGTTCATGGAAAGGAACATCCCGCATGCCACTGCCCTTGATTGTGTAATATGTATTTGCCCATCCAACCCTGCCCCTGAAAATTGTCTCTCTGCTGAAACTGTGATTTTCAAGTTTCAGGGAGATAAATGGTGATGACTTGTTCTACTTGAGCTATAGCATTTTTTTCTCCATAAAGATCACACTTTTTGGAGGAAGAGCTGGTGAAGGACATGACTTTCTGTCTTGCCCTGCTTTGACTCTGAGGCACAATGGATATTTTCTCTTTCTTGCTGCTTCCCTGTCCCCAAGAAGCCAAGTTTAACTAACCTTTCTGTTAAATGAAAGAGTTATTCTGTTAAATGAAAGAGTTAATGTTGAAAAATGAGCCGCAGAGGTGCTTCTCTTTTGAAGCCTGTAGTAGTTACAGCTGTTGGCTGCCTTGGTGAGAGCCACATCACCCTCCCCTCAGCTCTATCCAAAAGCAACAGGAGTGTTATTATGGATTTCATTTGGTTCTATTTGGTCTGGAAGAAGGTGTGAACAAGTGGTCTCCTACCTTTGCATTTGCTATCCTGGATATTTAAAATCAGGAGCAGTGTCTGTGCCTCTGTCCGTCCCTACAAACCAGGTGTTTGTCCTTGCTCATCATGATGGCTACTCAGCCATGCTGGCAGCTAATAATACCCAAAAGGGACATGAGTTCCCTCTGCCCTTGGTGCCCAGCACTGTGCCTACATTCTGACTGTAGTTCTTGCGCTTGCTGCTGCTTTCTAGACTCATTATTTTTCATTTTGCTGCTGCTAGTTTTGCTAGGGAGGTGCCATTTGTCACAACCGCTTTATTGAAGCGGGGAAAGGATTGGGCAGGGGGGAGTGAGGTGCACAGCTTCCCAATGGGTGAAGTTACCTCCACGGTGCAAAATCACATCAGCAGAGAGCTGAAGGTGACTGCGAGCGCACTCTGGAGAATGTCATTCGTTATTTGTGTGCAAAGGCAAGATGAAGCCATTTCTCTTTTCCCTCTTGGGAGGTGCTATTTAAAGGAGGAAAAGGCAGGTCTTTCTTCAAAGAGTGTGCAAGCTAACCAAACAAGGCAGGGATGGGGGAAAATAAATATTACCCTGACTACTGAGATCAGAAGCAATGCTTATGGATGCTAAATGGTTTGCCTGAGTTGATATAAGCAGTCCGTAGAAGAGCAGGGGTGGGAAGTGAACCCACAGCCTCTCGCCTGGTGAACGGTGTACTCTGAAATACTCTGTGATCAAGAAAATGGAAATTTCGTAAAAATCCAGCTGTTGCCTGTGCACTCTGAAACCTTAAAAAAGTGACATAATTAAAAAAATTCTGTTTATTTTTCCCATAATGTCTTCCTCATGTCAGAACTGACCCCC